>JANIIA010000006.1:14399568-14410425 GCA_027478495.1 Erythroxylum alaternifolium | reverse complement strand
GAGCATGAGATGTGGTAATTTACCACATCTGGACCCGTTCTCTGGTCCGACCCGTTCTCTGGAAACGGGATGTTACATCTTGAGTTGCCAGCTTGGACCCTAAAACATCCATTAGCTTGTCCATTTTTCTCTCCATCGATCTAAATTGATTTTGCTGAAATCTAGGAGGTCTTTGTGTTCTTGCTTAACTTTTTGTATCGTTAGTGCTCCAAGAAAAATTCAAATGGTTTTTTCACCCCAGATTATAAGTATTCGAGTAAGAGTCATTACCTCTTTGTGGCTGGCCTAGGTAATTTACCTCTTCTATACCACTGGCTCCCAACAAGAAACACTCAGCTGAGCCATGGTTATTCTGCCCATATAACTCACACTACACTTGCATCACTTTGGCCATAGATGATGATGCTCCTTGTACGTTGCTCAATTGCTTTGTAAGGGCCATGATATATACCTGAAAAGCAGTAACAAAGTCAACAGTGATCATAACTTTTTGCTCCTTTTGCCCTTGTCTATTCCTCTCACTTGACCACATGCAACTGTTGCTCGCCAACTCTTCCAAAAGGCCATGAGCTACTTTAATAGTCTTCATCATTAAAGAATCTCCAACAGCTGCATCTATGGTTCCTTTCATGCTCAGATTCACACCATTGTAAAACATCTGCAACAAGAACTCCCTTGGAAGTTTATAGTGGGGATAACTTTTCTGTAATTCTTTAAATCTCTCTCAAGCTTCATAAAAAGGTTCCCTTTCACTCTGCTGGAAATTTGTGATCTCTTTTATGATCCTTGTCGTCTTAGTAAACCAAAAATATTTCGTGAGGAATGCTTAGGCTAGCTGCTCCCAAGTAATGATCTGCCCCGAACTAAACGAATTGTCCCACACCTATGCACGATCTTTTAAAGTGAAAGAAAATAATCTCAATCTTACTACATTGTCTGACATTCCATTAAACCAGAAAGTGTAATATGGGCATTCGGATCTTCATTTGAAAGCTTAATAAATTGCACACTATTTTGAAGTATGTTGAAGAGTGCCAACTTGATCTCAAAATTGTTAGATTGAACCACTAGCCTCGCAACTCCTTAAGGACTGAATCCTAGCCTCATAAAGTCCATTCGTGTCCTCTCAGCTCCTCCTTGTTCTCCTTCTTCAACCATATATCTCCGTATACTTTGTTAATGCTTCACTCATCTTAACTCTCATTCATGTCTTGTGATATTAGGAAACTCGTTGTTACTAATTTCAGTCAATCTTCATGTGCCCCTTGTATTCATACTACTACAAATACACAAAGAAAACTATCAAAAACTTTTAAATCAAAGTAATCTAAACTAAACAAGGTGCTAAACAAACAATCTCGGCAATGGCACCAAAAAATTATTGATTGCAAAACAGTCTCCTAGTTTTACGTTCAAAAACTGCAAGTATACGGGTCATGACTTGTAGTTAAAAAGCAAATATCGATCCTACAAAGATTGTACTAAAGCAACACTTAATCCAGATCAATCTTTGTTTAAGATTCGAAATTGTTTTATAAAAATAAACTGGAAAATTAAATGAAAATTAAATGACTAATAATGAACAATAGATAATACCAAAATGCAGAAAATTAGAATTCAAGATTTTAACAACTAGAGATCACTTTTTCCTTATCTTGTCTCCCTCTTATTTTATTAATTGAATTGTTTCTCACCTAAGATTTCCAAATATATTAACTACCCTCTCTCAAGGTGTAATTAATTATCCCTAATCAAATTAAATGAAGATGATTAAGCAATCTCTCCATCTACCAAATCACTCTACCAATTTAACTAGTTATTAAGTCATGTTATGGGTGATTAATTAAATTAGCCAAGATCTCTCTTTCAACTAATCAATTAACGCGATGAATCTAGGTCTATAGAATGCCAAGTCTCATTGTACAATCCTACACAGATTACCTTACTTAATCTCTTGATCTATTGCAAAGTTTAAATGTATTCAACATTCATTAAAGACATCTTTCATTCAAATTAATAAAATAAGAGTTTAACAAGATAGTTCAAAAGTAAACCCTAAAAATAAATCAGCCACTTATGGTGTCTATAACATCCCCAACAATTGAATATTCCATCATGCAATGACTAGAAGAGATAAAAAAACTGAAAATTAAATAAAAGTAACTCCTCCTCTCCTCTGCCAAAAATCTGGAAATTTCAGTGTTGGTAAGGTTTTCTCCCAATTATGATTGATGATACTTGAATCTCCACCTTTCTTAAGACTCCAAATTTGGATTTTCCACTCAAGGAGGCTATTCTACCTAGAGGTCTCACCTCCTTCATCCATAGAGGTTTATTATCTTATATTATCCAGAAAACGTAAAAATTAAGTGAACCCTTCATATGTTCTCGGATTAGACATCCCATGATCATGAGCGTTGGCATGATTCCCATGATCATAGGTTCTTGCATCAGAATGCTTGCTCTTCTCTTCTCCTCTTTTGATCTTTAGCTCAATTGCAAAGTTGCTCGTCTTCATTCCTACATAAAAATAATCAATTCTTACCCTATATTAACATCAAACATAAAAGAACAACAATGAAGATCAAACTAAACGAAAACATACTAAATGAATCCTAAAATACAACAATAATAAACTATTATGCAAGAAACATATGCCAGATACTTAGAAAAATACACATTAATGCACAACTATCATCTGCATGTTCTTCACTGGCTGTTGAAGATGTTTGGTGTTTGCTACAACCTAAATAAGGAGAAGATTAAAAAAAAGGATGAGCATTTGCAAGGTACATATATTGCAATTTCATGTTCTTACATTCTGTTTATACATGCATATGGATTCTGAATTTTTTGGGCATGTCTTGGTGTTGGAATTTTGATTCCAATGCTTTCGCTACATAGCCATGTATAAGATGCACGGACCCATAACTCCCTAACAAATTAAACATAATTCTTTCATAAATATTTTATCCTACATTAGTTTATAACTCAGTCATTTGTTATTGGATGAATATTAAGAAAACCTAAATATATTTTTCCTTCTTTGGAGAAGTCTTGCCATGACCAATTTTTTTATTCCAAAAAACTAAGCCTCTGATAAAAGCGTTGATTGGATTATAATACGAACAAGGATAAAGGTAAAAAACTCTTAGAACAAATTCATGATATGAAAAATGAATTATACTCTTTATAAAATCAAACTACTAATTATGAGAAAATTATTACATTGATTAAATATAAATAAGAAGCTCTACAGTAGGATAATAAGCAGCTTAACCAAGAATTTAATAAGGTTAAATGAACAATGAAGGAGCTAGCGAAGTCACTGATGTTGCAAAAGGATGAACTCGACTTTTGGAAATAAGTTCAACCGGCTAAAGAAGACCAAATCTTCTATATTAAACACTGGGATAAGATTTAGTCTTTCAACCTAGATCAAATTTAAAGTTTTTTACCTTCTATGAACAATTTATTAACTATTGGTTGATCTTTATGGATTTGGACTTCATTGATTAAATGTTTATTCTAGTTTTTCATCATTTGACTTATAGAATTTTATTCTTGCTTTTTTATTCCTGATTTTATTCTAGTTTTTCATCATTTGACTTATAGAATTTTACTCTTACACCTTTGGTCCTGAACTTTCTAAAAGAGTAAGTAAATAGGGATTCAAATACTTCTCGTTAACAAAAGGTCTTCTAGGTTATCCTTTTAAACTAGATAACCAATAGGAATTAACCTTTAAAATAGTATGAATTTAAAATGGTCCTTTCCAATTTGGGGACAACTTTCCTTATTCTTTGTTTTTTGTTCCATACAGAAAAATGAACATCCACACTATATCCCCTTCTCATAACTCCTGCTTACAAAATATTTTATTATAGAATTTCGCTACCTTATACTTTTACGTGATCATATTATTTAATGCCTCAAGTCACACTTCATCTAAGTCCTCTAATTCCTTCACCATTGCTTCTAAATACTTGAATGTTTTCAAAAGATTCTGCTTAGCCACTCTTAAGGATGGGATTACCACATAGGGAAAGTAGCATCATGACCATAAATTAGAGTGAATGGATTGACTCATATAGTAGTGTATTTGGAAGTTTGGTATGCCTATAAAGTCTCAGACATAATTCTATACCTTTCTCTAGGATTCTCCTCTACCATTTTTCTAGGATTTTAATGATTACTTTGTTTAATGCTTCGACTTGACCATTAGCTTAAGCATAATAGATTATTGAATTCAACAACCGTGTGCCATAATCTTCAGTAAAATCCTTAACGTTTTGACTAATAAGCATGGCTTGCTGATCACTTGTTATCAACTGGGGAATTCTAGATTGGTGAATAATATTTTCCTTAATGAACTTTACTACATCAATCTGATTAACCTTTTTCAAAGGCTAAATTGACACCCATTTACTTAAATAATTTATCGATAAAAGAATGAAATTATGTTCTTTAAAAGAGGGTATCTATATTTTCCTAATAAGATCAATGTCCCAACTTGTAAGTAGCCATAATTTAATTATATAGTGTACCTCATTAGTAGGAATTTGCTGAACTTTTCCATATCTTTGACATTGATGATAGTCTTTGGTATAGGATATATAATCTTTTAAAATTGAAGGCCAACAGAAACCATGTCATCTTATGACTCATCTTATCTTTATACCAGATTGATGTGATCTACATACTCCCTCATAAACTTGTTTCATAATTGTTGATACCACTAGCATCGCAAGGCAACTTAAATAATTCCATCATTACCTTGCAAAAATAAGGTCCCTTCAATTAACAAAATTTTAAGTATTTGTAGTTAAATTATAAGAGCCATTTTCTTACCAGGATTTTTCAAAATTTTCCTTGATCTCTTCTCTCCAGTCCTAAGTGACTTCTTTATCAATATTAAAAATGCTAAGGAAATTTTAGATAAACAGATGCGATCTTTGTTGTACAATGACATATTAATAAACAAATTCTTTGGACATTTTTAGCTTAGATGCAATTTGAGAGAGGTCATTTGCCTCCCAATTCTCTATTGGGGGAATATATTGGAATTCTACTTCATCAAAGAATTCCAATAATTGAACAGCCATGGTATAATAAGGTGATAATGTCAAACTTATGCACTTATATTCTCCTGTCACCTATCATAACACCAGTTGAGAATCTCAAATGATATGATTGAGAATCTTAAATGATGTGGGCTTCTTTGGCTCCAAAATTAACTAAAAGTTCTAGCCTAATTATCAAACCTCATACTCTGCCTGATTATTACTACATGGGAAATCCATTTTATTTGAAAAAGGAATCTTTATTCTATTTGGTGCAGTTGTGACAATCCAAACACTAGTTGACTTCTCTATGGTAAAACCATCAAAATTCAGATCCTATAGTTTCTTTTCACAAGTGAGTACTAAATGCCATGCATCTTCTTAAACTTCTATTGTATGGTGGCTTGCTAAAAAGTTAGTCAATGCTTGACCTTTTATCGACTTATGTGGGTAATACACTAAGTTAAAACCTATAAAAGTTATGAGTCATTTTCCTATGTTCCCTAATATGACCAACTTATTAAACATATATTTATTAAGTCAACCTATGAAACCACGTAAACTCTATTTGTAATAGATAATGCATTAATTTTAAGTAAGAAAAATATAACACCAAACTTAGTTTAACAATAAGAATGTACTTCTATTATGTTGTCATGAGAATTCTGCTCAATTCATATATAGATTGTTCATGACCTACCTTATTATCCTAGGCTAATTAACACCTAATATATTTTTTCGTAAAAAAAAAATATAGCTTTAAAGGTATTCCCTTTCATAATAACATTAAAACTAGAGTTTTAGTAAGTTTTTATTGATCTTATCAAATGTCATATGATAACTTTATTCTAAATAAAACTTTTTCAAAATTCTTTAACTTCAAGAGATTTGAGAATTCTTTTGTTTTTCTTGCGAAATTATTAATGAATCTCTTTATGTATTCACCTGGCTAAAAAATCCTTAGAGTTCAGTCCTATTTTTAGGTGGTTTTGCTTTAATAATGGATTTTACTTTATTTTTTTTCAATTCCTTTATTTTTAACTAGGAAACTTAGGAAATTTTTAGCTTTTACTCCAAATATGCATTTTTGTGAATTTAATTTCAATTTATGGGCTCTCATCTTGTGAAAAGTTTCCCTTAAATCTTAGATATGATATCTGCTCTTTTTTTATTTAACAACGATATCATCTATATAAACTTCTTGTGTGTAACTTATTAAATCATAGAAGATAGCATTCACAACCTCTGATAAGTGAACCCTACATTCTTTAAACTAGAAGGCATTACAACCAACTCAAATGTCCTTATCGAGCCTGGACATTTAAAAGTTATTTTGTAAATATAAGTTTTTGCTATAAGAATCTTATTACTACTAGAAAAATAATCCATAAAAGAAAACAAAGAATGTTCAATTGGCATCATGTACACATCTTTAGGAGTGGCTAAATTTAAATTTATAAAGTCCACATAGACTTATATCTTACCATTCTTCTTAAATATATATATGACATTAGTTAGCCACTCATTATATGTAGTTTGTCTAATAAAACTAGCCTTACATAAAATTTTGACCTCTACTTTAATATTTAACTTGACTCTTTTGGACCATCGCCTAGGATGTTGATAGTAAAGACAAAATTATATTTTTATAGGAAGTATATATTCCACCATCTTTCTACTTAACTTTAGCATCTATTATAATCCCAGGTAAACCAATCTTTGAATTGCTTCAGGAGCTAAACTAACTCCAGCTTTATTCGTGGATCTAGATTTTTGTTCACAAACACTTCATGGAATTCTCCTAAATTATGCCAATTTAATTCTTCAAGTGGTTTTTAATTTTGGCTCCGTAAATCATCAATCTTTCTATGAGTGAATTTCAACTCCTAGACATATCCTGCATCCTCCATTTGTAATTCTTCTTCTACAAAGACTAATAAGATATTTTCACACTTCTTCACTTCTTTGGAATACTTTAGGATTTGTTGCATTTAAAATCTAATTTATATGATTTTAGTTATCGTAACTTCCTTTTGTGAAAATTTACTCATCAGGTTCCTCTATAATTGGATCATTAGCCTATTAGTAGGCATGATGTCAGTTGTCCTTACCAACATTTCTAAATTTGTCCCCACCTTTTCTTTATCTTTATTTTTAGAGCACTCACCATGGGATAGCTTTTGAATATAAACTGAATTTGCATAATCTCCATAGAACTTTTTCCTCCACTCCTTCAACTTTAGTACTAAAGGGCTATGGATTTGCCTAAACAATTTCTACCCTGTTGCCATTTTATAAGAGCAAAAGTTGATGAAGAGATGAAGGAATATAGAAGTAAGAGTGGATTTAGTCTCATCCTAATTTGGTAACTAACATAAATGTCAAAGATAAAAAAGGCAGTCAAAGAGAACTTTCCCCCTATTGTGATGTTCGCAAAAAGGATTCCCTATGCTCTATTAGTCTCATTAACAAAGGTGGAAATCCATTATTGACATGATATTTACCCAAAACTTACAACAATTTGGTAGACATAATATTGACTGTCAATCCATTATTGACCAAGACTCTTGAAGTTAGTCTTCCATCGATGTGGGCGTTGATGTATAAAGGTCTTCTATATTGCATCATGGTATCAATTGGATTTTCTAGCAACACCTTCTCTAAAATTCCTAGTCCCATAACTAATGTTGATACTCTACATTCTCTTCTCCTTAGAAAGGATTCCACCTTCTTCTCAAAAGAATTTCTAAATGAACTAGGGAGTTTTATAGATGAAACAATGCATAAGATCTGAATGGGAATTTCTCCAAATATAATGAATTCATCAAAATCCTTATTTTCATTCTCAGATAGAGATAACTTCCAATGAAATCTAGGATTATGTTTTTCTTTTGTCTCACTTTGCCTCTCACTAGCAACCTCTATATTTCCTTTCTTGTTATTTAGGTTCGAAGTATTCTCTTCAGAGGGGGCATGTCTTGTAAGGGATGGCTTCCTTGAGGTTGGTTTCTCTAGTTATAAAGGGTGATTCTTCTAAACTTCTCACTGGCTTCTTGTCTTTGAAGCCTTTTCTTTTAAGTTCAAGTTATAAACACCAAATTATTGGTTATGTCTTACTCATTGCCACTGTTGAGATGGTGGCACTTGGGGCAGTACAACAAATTGTGGCTATTTATGGTAAAAAAATTAAAATTCGAGGATCTTATCTTTTTTTGAAGATTTGGGTGAATTATGTTTTATGATTTCATCCTGTAATTTCTACTTTCTGTTGAATTTTGGGGTTCTACTTATTTTTAGTCTTAACATTAGCATCTTAACAATAGTTGATAATAAAAACACGCATACCTAAGTTTGTAGTTAATAATAAACAATCTTTCATAATCTTCAGCTACCTCTTAACATCTAACAACATACGTAGGTCAAATTTAGCTGCATTAATGGTTACAACTAGAAGGAATGGATCTTCACCTATTAACATAGATTGGTTAACTTTGGTGAACAATATAATTCCCTTGTTAATTTGATCTTGGATAACATTCCTAAACCCCCAATGTAAATTCGTTGGGTGACTCATTATGGTATTTGTAGTAGTCTCTCCTAGTTTCTTCCTTCATAGGAATTCTATGTTTTATTGATAAGGTAATGAATTTTTCTTATAACAAAAAGTCAAAATTTTTCTATGTTAACGTTTTATTAAATTTAAGTAATTGGAACCTTTATTTTTCTTTTGACTTTAAGAGAGATTTAAGCTTTAAAAAGGCGCAAACATAGGTTATAAGGATGTTAATTTTGGCCACCTTCGATTTGTAAGAATTTATCTCTATAATGTAGGTACATACTGAATTCTTTCTTTGATGTCCTTTGTCATTAAGAAATTCTTTGAATTCAATCACCTTTATTTCCAATTCATAGAAATAATGAAATTCCATACCTTGCAATGTTTTCCATAATTCAATATTAAAACCCTTTTGAGCTAACTTCATATATTCAGTCTCTAGTGTAATCTGACATCAACTTCTCATCTTCCTAGATCGGTTGATGAATATGTCAGCATTCTCACCACTTTTTTTAGTAACTTTAGCCAATTTAGCTATACTAATTTTAAATTCAATCAAAGAAAAATTGAGTACAAAATAATCACTCCATTTTAGCCTGTAAAAGGATATAATTCCTAGTCAACAAAGCATAACAAGAGAATTTTGTGCCTATTAATGAAATTTTGAAACATCATAACCTTGAAACTGTTGAAGTTTTCATAATTGGCTAATTTCCCACATCGAATGGTGAATCTAGCAATGTTGCTCAATGATTGATTGGTATTTTCATCAAAAAAATAAATTAAAATTTAGGAATTTTGATAGCCACTAGGTAAAGTATTCTCGTGGTTAATATGCTTCAGATAAGGCTTATAAAATCTCATAGGACTAAGCTACCTTAAACCAAGCCTATGCAATTCTTGAATTGCTTCTGTGATAACTTCCATATCAACTTGTAGTCTCATTTGCAGAGGAGCAATAATAAGATTATAGTTTATAGCCATAATGTTACCCCCTAAACTATATTGTAGTCTATTAGCCTCAGCTTCCAAACTGAATTCTTGGCTACTCAAAAACATAGAGCCTAACCATTTGTTATCCATTTCCAGGATTAATTTACACAGGTGTCTTAGGAATATCTTCTCTTTTATGAGGAGGAAGGTATCTTTCATCCATAGATGAAGGAGTTGGGAGGTGACTGCACTTACTAAATTCTATCGTATTTAGTTCAAGATGCTCCTCGAGCCCTTAAAAGATTTACATTGCTAAAAAAGAAGAATTCTACCTAAAGATCTATACTAAAGTGACAGAAAGTTTATCAACCTTCTCTAATATTCTTGATTGCGTCAACCGTATAGGTCAAGTTGGAATTCAATTCTAGAATTTTGTTTATATAAGAAACATTATTTCATGTTAATGGTTACAAGAATTTTAGATTTTTTTTAGTTGAAGAGTTCACTGGAGGTGATGCTGCCTTCTCAAGATTCTCAATCATTTAGGATATATAACCCTCACTCCTCAAAATAGTAGGGACTTCTTCATCCAGCACTAGAGGCATAACAATTTTTTTTCTATTCGTTGTATGTGGCAACGGTCCTACTAGGCATGCCAAAGTATTGTTCGCTTATAAGGCCATCCTAAAATTTAATAACGCTAAGGAAGAGTTCTCCCAAAATCTGTACTTGATTTTTTATCAATGATATAGGTAGGCTTCGAAAACTTAGAAAATAAAATTCTAAATTACTAAGATGCTAAAGAGTGTTGAAATAAGGCTTAAAATAAAGAGAATAATTTATTTTTAGCAATAAAAAAGTACAAGCAACTAAGAAAATTTGAGATAATAAAAATGGTACACAATATAAAGAAAACTGGAAATAATAACAAGTTGTTATTGGAGTTTGACCGTCTATGTATATTTTTTCATCTGATTGTGTCTCCTTGAGTTGTGATGCTAGTGAATTTATATAATCCTCTTAACTCTAACTTCCCCAAGTAGTTTTTTCCACTTCCCACATTCTAGCTAAATACTTTTCACTTGTTCTCTCAACTTTAGTAGCCTCAAGCATTATTTTCTCATAAATTACTAACTTACATATTTCTTTATCATGTATGTTACTTGCCTTTAACAGATTCATTGTCTATACCCTAAATGTGGACTTTTACAATCTCATATGCCCATAATTTCTGTAACACCCCACTCCCGCTGAACCCGAACCCGATATCGACAGTGATACCCGGATCCGTGCCCCGCGAGGGTG
>JANIIA010000006.1:14266092-14327302 GCA_027478495.1 Erythroxylum alaternifolium | reverse complement strand
ATATCGTCTGTGTTACTATTCACAGAGTAACGTCTGTGTTACTGTTCACAGACTTCTTCTGTGTTACTGTTCACAGACTTCCTCTGTGTTACTATTCATAGACTTCCTCTATGTTCCTGTTCACGCTATCGTCTGGGTTACTGTTTATGGTTATCTTATGTCCTCTTTCTGACCACCAAGAAGTTACAATTGACCTTCGAGGTCTTCATGAAAGTTGTAGCTCTTGAAGTTCTCTATCAACCTATCTAAAGAAACCCTAAATTGGATGTCTATAGGAAAAGATATGCCAATAGCCCCGAAGCATGTATATATGTAAAGTATAGACTCACCAACGCTGTTCCTTGAGGTATTCAGGTTGAAATGGATAAATGGATAGTCGAAGAGAGAAGCTGAACTAAAAAGGAGAGTTTTTAAGGCAAGTATAGGTGATGAATATGTGTTATAAGTATGCGACAGTTGTGGTATCAGAGAAAAGAAGATAAACTGATAATGGTCAAGGTGTTGGAAATAAGCTCACGTATTACGATATTCTGCATGGAAGTCGGGGTCCAGGAGCAGGTCCCGACACATTGTCCCCTCTACTATGGTCATCTCTTATGTTCTGGTTATCATCATCGAAGAAGCGTCGTTACCTATATTGGTACTGTTTTTCTTTTCTATTTGCAAACCCTCCTTCTTATGCTCTGTTTATCTGTTATATGTAAGAGGTTATTTTGATTATTGTGTTCTGTTTATGGTGTATAGGTTTTTGTTTGTGTTTGCTTTTTGGAAGATAGTTTCTTCTCTTTCTATGCTGGATGTGTATGTCTTGAAATTTTTTACCCACTTCCATGTTTGATTGACATACGCCTCCTAACTGTTTGATGAAATGTTTTAATGAAGGCTACTTCTGTAATAGATGTAAATGTACATATGTACATTTGATTATACCACTTATAGTATACAAATGTAAGTGACTTTATTTGAACGTGAAATTAAGTTATGATTATAAACACTTAAATGGTCAAAACCAGAAATATGGTCAATTGTGTTTTTATGTTAGACATTACAGTTAAAACTAAACACTAGCAACCTATTACTCTTATTAATCTTTTAGCATACACACAGTTCAGAAAAAAAAATTATATAATGCACTTGCTCAAAACTAACAAGTTAATTATTAAGATAATTTAAAGCTGAATTACAACCCTATGTAATGAAGTTGCTCAAAACTAGGAAGCTAATTTAAAGCTAAATCCACTAAACATAGTATACACACACTTAACATTCTTAACCTTATTATCATACAAAGTAGTCTCATTTGATAGATCATAAAATTAATACATTACTAGAGTGTTCAAATATTCAAATAAGAATTCTTATATTGACTTTTCAGAATTAAATTGTTACCGTTAATTCAAAGGGAAATGTCGATATGGAGACTAGTTTTTGATAGTGGAAATGAGTTCTACTAAGAGGAATGTGACAAAATTGTCTGTGATCAAGAACAAATTAATGCAGAACAAATCCCCTGACCAAACACTAATCACCCCCTTTTTTTGTTATGAAGCAATTATATGAACATCTGACTGTATATACTATATATTATGTTAAGCTTACTCAAATATTCAAGAGAACATTAATGGAAATGGAGGCAGTGGTGATTCGATTGATTCGGGATAGTGGTCAATTTCAAAAACTATTTCTATTCATCATAACAATCATGGAGTTTATCAGTCGGGTAAGCATATGTTCAAATTTGACTTTCTAATATTGTTTGATTTACATTTGATTAATCTATTCTTTTTGTTCATTATCTGAAATGCTTAGTACGTGCACCGTCATGCATGTTCAATCTAGGAAGTCATTCACTGCATCTTCTACAAATTTAGCTAAAGCAAAAAAGTTGTTAGAAGAGGGTGTCAATTCAATAGACTATGAGAGTCGACGATCCTTAACTATTTTAACTAATGGTTTGGAGCGTGCAAGGAGGCTTCTTGGGAATCTAGACATTCGAAACCCCTTTACATTTCTACCGACTCTAATGTTCATCGGAATCCAAACAAATAATTATTTCTTTTCCTTTTCAAATAAATATTAGGCATCGAACTTTATTTATTATTTTATCTTTAAGAATTGTTAAATTTCTAATTAACATCCTGCATTACTTCTAATATATATCTCATTATATTATATTACTTACCATATTTCAATATTTATATGCATTATTATTTTATTGTTAATTAATATTAATGAATAAGAATAATAGTAGTTAACTTAAATTTATGATATTTTGATCCTATACAATATTAAAATTTTAGGGATGATTAGCCTTTTAGGTTCGAAATATATTTACTTCACAAAATTTAAATAACTTACCATGTGTTTTTCAACAATATGTTTAAAACTTTCAAAACATTTTACAATTTTTTAGATTTCTGAATAGTAGATAACTTAAATTTATTATTTTTCTTATTAATATTAAAATTTTATGTATGTTTAGCTTTTCATATCAAAAAAGATAAAATTTTGAATTTTAATGAATTAACTATATATATTATTTAAACAAATTTGTAAAGAAACCAAATTAAAATATATGAAAAATCAAATATAAATTATAATTATAATTAACCTTAGGATTATTAAGCACACTAACCATCAAAAAATTATCAAACAAAAAAATAATTATAAAATGTTACTTTTTGCGACGAAATTAAGTTTCAATCATAAAAAGTAAACGTTTTGCGACGAAGATTATATATCCTTGCAAAAAGTTCAAGTTTTTTTTATGTTTTCAGCTATCATTGTAAAACTTGTGACCTTTAGAGACGAAATGATAAAATCGTCGCAAAATTTGACGTTTTTGGCGTTGCCCCTATTATTCGTTGCCAAATAAACTGCTTCAGTGATGATATTATATAATGTCGCAAATAGCCCTACTTTTGGAGGCTAATTATTAAATCGTCGACAAAAGTCCACATTTTACGATAAAATTTAGTTTGTCGCAAAATAAAATGTAGCCAATTATATATTCTGTTGTAGCGATGGCTTTATTTATTCTGTAGAGTTAATTGAAAGTACTATAGTAACTTCTTTAGATTTAATTTTTAAAATTTACTACCTATGATGATAAAAGGAGATAAAGTGACATTAAGCTAATATCCTCGAACAATTGTTCTCTAAGCATTTCACTATATGACTAAAGAATAGATTCATCAAGACTTTATGAGAGTTTACTTTTGATTTATGTAAATTATAATGGTTCCAATAGTCTCTAATTTCAAGCATTAGAGTATTTCTTCTTGCTCTTCCAATTAGCTCTCTCTTAAGATAATTTATAAGTCCCTGTGGTCCTTTTCATGCTTGTTATTATTGCATTTTACCTTAGTAACAATCCGTCTTTATGTTGCACTTGAGTATAAGTTGAGCTAGAAATTCTATTATTGGTAAAATTCACACTACCTTAGGATTTTGTGAGACTTGGTTACCTCGACCTATAAGCATCATTTTTATTTTAAAGGATGATAAAATTACATTGTTTATTATGTATTGCAACCTAATGAAAAAAATATGAACTATATCTATATAGCCTGTATGTTTAAACTTTGGAAAAGATAACTTTTGATTATAGCTTATCATTTCCTTATTAAACAGAACCATTTTCTATTTAAAAAATCCTAATTGAACATAACCATTTCATATTACAAGGACCATTTTCCAATACAGAACTTTCATTTTGTGTTTTTTTATATTTTATGCATTTTTCTTCCAAAATTTTTGAAATACTTTTTTACGTAAATGAACTCCTTTAACTTCCTTTACAAACATTCATAGTTTACTTATTACAACTCTTGTCTTGGAATTTGATTATTCAGTCTACTTTTAAGATTAATTTTTAGTTATTGTATTCATTTATCTTTTCAGTTGAAGAAGTAAGGACTACAAATTCATCTAACAGTATAACCAATAAGATTAAAGGCCACTTACATTATTGTGATTATGGATTGGTAATATCTATAAAGACTTCTTGGACTAGATTCAATATAGCATCTGAACTTGGGCCGGATCGCTAAAGTGGAGCTACAGTGGAGCCAGGCCTCCACTGTAGCGATCCGGCCCAAGTTCGGATGCTACATTCAATCCCCAAGAAGGGATTATTGATAGATGTATATTATAATATTCTTTCTAGGTATTTAAGTGTGTTTTTAATTGTTTTCTTAGATGATAAAGTTATGTTTATGACTTAGAATTATGTTTTTATTAAGTGTTTTTATTTGTTTTTATTGTTTGATTGGTTTAAAGCAAGGATTTGATCTTAATTTTTTGTTTCAAGGGGTGTTTGATGTGTTTCTTAGTGAATGAAAATAGAAATTGAAGAAAATAGAAAGAACGTGGAGAAGGCAAGAAGCCACAATTGTGACAGAGGGCTTGAAAGAGGTATGCCACCATCATGGTAGGGTAGTTTTCAGCATGTGAAATTTTTATATTCTTAACGATTCGAGGATATTTTGAATCCAAATTAATTGCAAAAACTGGAGAAACAACCCTTGAAGCTTTAAGAAGTATTTAAAGATAAGAAAAACCCCAAAAAACTAGGCAATATATTAAAATCAAATATATCAAAGAGGAGGCATCAAGAGAAACTCCTGAATTTCTAGATTTCTAGATCAAGACACAACAATATTTTTCTTTCTTTTCTCTTCATATATTTCATTTTCTTGGATGTTGATTTGGATTATTAGGATGTTAACCATGATTATAGGTTTCTAAATCCATATTAGGGATTGTTCTTGATCTGTTTGTTAAAATTTATTCTTGTTTAATTCAATAGATATATCAATGTTTTATGATATTTATTATGATATATCAAAGTTATTTTTGTTAAGGTGCACAACGAGAGTTAGTAGCTTAATAGACCTATAATTATCAAATTAATAAACAATTGAAGAGATGTCTTAATTGTGAATTAGTTATCCTTAGGATTACTTCAAATCTAATTGAATAGTTAAGAGTAGTTTGCTGAATCGAGATATTGCAATTTTATCATCATCA
The DNA here is from genome assembly GCA_027478495.1 of Erythroxylum alaternifolium. Lineage (NCBI taxonomy): Eukaryota > Viridiplantae > Streptophyta > Magnoliopsida > Malpighiales > Erythroxylaceae > Erythroxylum > Erythroxylum alaternifolium. The sequence goes on along the minus strand of JANIIA010000006.1, from coordinate 14,322,271 downwards.
ATTTCAATTGGGATTACATGATTAGATCTCAAGAGAGTGTAATTAAAACCTTAGGATATCTCAGATCAAGAATAAATTAAATCAACAAAATAAAGGGAAGACAAAACAAGGATAGAATATTTCCTAAATTTCTAGCTTTAATTAACTTTAATCTTATTACTAGTCTCAATTATTCACTTATGCAGTTATTTAGTTTTATTAATTATTTCAATTACAGTTATTTTATTTTAATTCAATTCACAGCGTGTGTTGAGTGCACTACAAAATTTTTCTGACTTTGCACACTAAAATTTGTAGTTATGGTAAGTTGGGATTGAATCTACAGGGAATGTCCAATTAATTTCTGTAACAAAATTAATTGATTCTAGGAAAATATAAAAAGGGGTTTTGGATTTTAAGCAATTTAGAAAATAAAATAAAAGTAAACTAGCGAAAGCAAATTAAATTGAGCAATAGAAAATGATTAAAGTGTCGAATATGGGTAAGGATTGATTCTAAGGTCAATCTCGACCTAAAAACATAAGCATATTCCATCATCCTAACTTCTTTACACCTCTCTTTGGACTATTGATCTAAGACTAATATTATGCTGGGTTTTCCCTTAGGTTATGTTTAATTAAGATATGATCATTAATTAAACCTAAATACCGAATAACCTAGAATACAATCTCTAGATTCAATTTGGCAGCAGCATTACGAAGTGAAAAACGATCAATATAGGCAGTAACCTCACACGTTCGAGTTACTAAACTAAGTTACGTTGTAACTAACGATTCAAGACCATTTGATGCTACTAGCAAACATAAATTGTAATAATTACATATTACATTAAACATTATAGCAATAGGTTTGTAATGAAACAATAAAAATAACATATTAAGATCATCTACACAAAACCTAATTCAATCAACACAAACAACTCAAACCGAAAAGAGATTACAACGTTAATAAGATGAAATAGCTTAACCGTGACTTGGCATCAATATCCCCATTGAACCGGTGTTAGAAAGTTAACCTTCCATCTCCATCTTCAAACTTCCACCATCGTCCATTGTCACCATAGCCTTTGTCAGTGTTGAAGAATGAAGAAAGAATGAAGAGAAATGAGAGAAAAATGTTTCAGTTAGGGACAGGTGGCACCTCTCATGGGTGTGTAGCCTTGTACAGCTGTGACACACTTGTCACAACTGTGACATGCCTCTCACAAAGAGAAGCATGGTAGTGATTTAAAATGAATCAAATTATAATAAGATAGCTCTTTAGATAACTGGAAGAGATAATCCTTTGATGAATAATAGCATATTTCATCTTTGATGAATATCAGCACGTCATCGTAAGAAGCATGACACCTAGGTAGCTGTCACCATAAGAAGCATTGATGGCTAGGTGAGAATGCAGCTGGCATCACCGTGAGAAGGCAAATAGCTATTATAAGAATGCATGGGAGTTGCCGATAAAGAAGCATGGTAGCTGGCATATTATGAGCATGCATGGGCTGTTAAGAAACATACATGTGTGTGAGAAAGTCTCACGCTTATGCAGCTGGCTGTCACAACAGTCTTTCCTTTGTTCTTCATTTGACATTCTAACTTGTCCCTTCTTATTTCAATCCTCTTCTTATTCTTACTTCATGAATCAATAGAGTATGGACATTGAGAAGGTGGCTTCAGTGAATATGCTTTCGGGTCACTTTAGCTTTTTCAATTCCAAAATGTACCTAAAATCAAATATGAGCTACATTGAGTATCTTAAGCATTTCTAAGACATTAATCACTAAATGTAGTAAATCAAATGAATCAACATTTAAGCACATATCATTAATCAATCTTTTATCACCTTATACAAAGTTTTATTCAAGTTGTTGGGTGACTAATTAATCCTCGTGGGAATGATACCTTTTATACTAGGAGTTATAATCCATATATTTATGATATTAAGGTTTTTTATATAAAACTGACAATAAGTTTTTGGTAACATTTTTGGGGATTGATTTAATATCTTATACAATTTAAATTCTTTTGATTTTAGGACTTTGATAATTTTCTTGTATGATTATAAGAGCATTAATATAAGAATCACAAGGAGCAATTAAGCAAATTGCAAACCTTTTCTTCTAACCTAGTGAAGGCATTAAATTATAAATAGGATTTACTTAAACTCATATAATTTTTGGTGATAAAACTACCCAAATTATCCTCGGAGTCAAAGTAGGGCAAGTTAATGGACGTGCTAAGCTCCAAGCTCGATAGCAAAGATGAAAGTCAGCAGAGCAAGGAAGCCAAATTTGATCAAATAATAAAGAACCACTCCTCTTCCATTAACTTGGAGGTTTAAGTTAGCATACTTTCTAATGCATTGTTAACAAAGAAGGCATCAAATTATATATAGGAGAATCCATATTGCATGCAAAGTTGGCCTTAGAATACACCATATGAGCACACTAATACCGAGTCGAATAAAACATGTTATTAGAGCCTATTAATGCCTCCAAGTGACAAGACGAAAAGGGTTGGTGACATGAATGAAGTTGTCGTTCAAGAAGAGAAAGAAGAAAAAGGATAGGGGAAATAAAGGTGGAAGAAGTGAAGGAACTCTCTGTTCAAGAAGAGGACGAAGAAGAGTGGACAAACAAAATGAGGAAGAAAGAGAGCAGTTCACCTTTATACAAGACAAACTATTGGAGTTAACTCAAGATTCAAGAAGTTTCATCATTTCCTATTTTATTGACAGTTTATTATGGAAAAGGGCACTATTAGAATGACTTGGATTTCTCAATTTGATCAATTATGCCCTTTTTATTATCTTTCAACATAGGGCTTATTTACAGGTTACTAAATTACCATGTGGAGAAATAGATGGAAGCAAGCCACTAATTAGGTTGATAGTAAATATAAAGAGTACGTCAAGCTAATGATGATAAACAAGCGTTACTTAGGAGGCAACCCAAGAATTAGGATAGTTTTTATATTATGTTATTTCATTTTGTTTGCATGTTATGTTAGATAGGTTATATTATATAGGTTTTTAGCATATGCTTGCATGTAGGTTTATTATTTTCTTATTTTTTAGGTGATTTTGATTGCTTAATCTCATATTTAGAAAGTTGTTACAGGTTAGCGAACAAATTCTGGTGGCTACGTGAGGAAAATAGTGCAAAAACGTGAAAAAATTGGGTGTGCTGGGCATGTCATAATCATGTACAATAAGAGCATACACTCTTTCGAGAATCAGACTACACTATCGTGACCCACATGCACAATAATGAAAGTCCCATTTTGCCCTTCTTTTTAAATCATAACTTTTTAGATATTTGTTTTCTTTTCTTCCACCTCTCATATTTTCTCTCTAACTAACAGCCACATCCATAGCTCCTTACTTTCTCTCAAATCTCTCTTCACTTTCACCTAGTTTTCACTCTTTTCTTTCATCTTTCTTCTAGATTATCATTATTTCCACACAAATCTAGTGATTCCCACTCAAAATACATCTTTTTAGTGGGTTTTGGAAGATTTTCTCTCACTTTCTTTCTCCCATATTATTGGGATTTCTTTTATATTTTTGCACGTTCTACTTTCAATCATGTCTCCAAGAATCAAGAAAAAAAGTGAAGGTGTCAGGAAATGGTTCATGTGACTTAGCCAAGGATTTTAAAGCTCTTTTTCTAATCTTCACGTAAGAAGAAGGTAAGAAATTCCAAAACCTTCTTTTTAGAATTATTAGAGCAACTCCTTATTTCGATTTTTCAATCTTAGAAAATAAGATTTGAAAAGAAAAGTTGAGACTTTGAGTTGTAGAAATCATTAGGACAAATTTATACATTTTGATTATCCTGTGTATGAAGAATTGACCATTGAATTTTACACTAATTTACATTATGGGTCGCAAAAGTTAGATAATTATTTGTTTCGATTGTATGGAAAACCTTATAATGTGAATTATGATGTTATGGAGGAAAAATGTAGTTTTCCAAAAATCAAAATTATTGAAAAACATGAAAACTTTCATACTAACAAATATTGGAAAAAAATTTAACAGGATTGGATGGGTTTAATTCAAAAAATGTGTCTAATAATGTTATTCAAAATCCTAAACACTTGTTATAGCATAAATTTATGTGTCAAAATATTTTTGAAAAAATTCAAAGTAACAAGTGTTCTATAAAAGATTTATTTATTCTTTAATGCATAGATTGTAAGGTTCAAGTTTGTACCTCCACCTACATTTTTCAAATGATAGTTACTTCACTTAATAAGAAAAATAGTCATCTAGGCATGAGGTTTCTATTGATGAACTATGCACTGCATTGTGTTAATTTTGAATAGGTTTGCATAATGTAAACATTTAATTGCATGATGTGTGCATTGTGTGAATGTGTCAATGGCATGAATTAAATAGAATTGGCTTACTTTCGAACATAGTCATTTAAATTCTAAAGGCATATTAACTTGTGAATTTTGTGTTTTAAGGGTCTATGGGATGAATATGCATGTTAATTAGGATATGACACTTAGTCTTTTACTTTATGACATTTGTTTGGATACATTTATAATTAAACTCATTTAAATTGGTAAGCATCATTAGTAACCTTTTAATGAGAATAATTGACTAAGAAGAAATGAGGTATGCTAAGAAATAAAAAACAAAAAAAATTGTTAAATTCCTAAAGAAAAGAAAAAATGTGTGTTAAATTCCTATTCCACTGGCCCTTTCTAAGAAAACTAAGTTAAGAATAGAGTTGATAGCAAATTGAAAGTTGTGATATAGATGAGTAACCAGTGGCATTCATGACCAAATGTTTGTCTTTGCATCAAAAGGATAGAATGACACTCTAACCAAGCTAAATAAAAAATGTAGCCTAGTTGAGTAACCAGGAGACATTCATGACAATATATTTGCCTTCACATTAAAAGACTAAATGATCGTTAAAGAAAATCTAAAAAGATTGTGCTTACAATAAAATTAAACCTATTGATCTTTTAAAAATAGCAAGAATTGTCATGAGGGGTTATTTAGTGATAGTTTACCTTTTAAATTTATCAATAATAATAAGTGCATGCTTACAAGTGCCATAGGTGTATGAATAGGGTGTTAATATTTTGATTTATATGTATATTTAAATCAAAGCACTTAAACATTAAAGGAATAAGTTAGTATGTCAACACTTTTAAGTGGTTGATGTTTGAGGTTAAGTTAATTCCATGAGATTTGATGTCATTGTACCATTATTGCATTGTGTATGATTGTGTGGTCATGTGTTACGTGATTTGTTTGTGTTTGTTTTTTCAGCTTGCTTAAGGACAAGCAAAGATTGAAGTGCAGGGATATTGATAGATGTATAGTATAGTATGTCTTCTAGGTGTTTAAATGTGTTTTCAAATGTTTTCTTAGATGATAATCATGTGTTTAGGACTTAGAATTGTGTTCTTATTATGTTTTTAATTGTTTGATTAGTTTACAGCAAGGATTCGGTCTTAATTTTATGTTTTAAAGGGTGTTTAATGTGTTTATTAGTGAATGGAAATAGGAAATTGAAGAAAAGAGGAAGAATGTAGAGAAGGGAAGAAGCTACGATCATGCACAATGCAACAATCTTGACAGAAGGAATGAACCAGGCATGCCACGATCATGGTAGGGTGTTTTCTAGCAAGTGAAAGTTTTGTATTCTTGACGTTTTAGGGCTATTTTTGGAACCAAATTAAGTGGATATACCCTAGAAGCCTCAAGAAGTATTTAAGGATAAGGAAAACACCAAAAACTAGGCAACATGTTAAAATCAAAGAGATCAAAGAGGAGACATCAAGAGAAACTCCAGAATCAGATTTCTAAATCAAGACACAACACTATTTTTCTTTCTTTTCTTTTCATATATTTCATTGTTTTGGATGTTGATTTGGATTATTAGGATGATAATCATGATTATGGGTTTCTAAATTCATATTAAGAATTGGTTTCTAAATTCATATTAAGAATTGTTCTTGATCTATTTTCTTAAACTTTATTCTTGTTTAATTCAATAGATATATCAATGCTTTATGATATTTGTTATGCTTATACTTGTTAATAAATCAAGAGAGTGAATCAAGTTATTTATGATAAGGTGCACAACGAGAGTTGATAGCTTAATAGACCTGCAAATATCAAATTAATAAACAATTGAAGAGAGTTCTTAATAGGAATTAATTATCCTTAGGATGCTTTAATTCTAATTGAATAGTTAGGAGTAGATTTGTGAATTGAGATATTGCAATTTTATTATTATCAATTTTAATTAGGATTACTTGATTAGATCTTGAGAGAGGGTAATCAAAACCTTAAGATATCTAGGATTAAGCATAAATTGAATCAACAAGATAAAGGAAAAACAAAACAAGGATAGAATTATTCCTAAGTTTCCAACTTTGATTAACTTTAATCTTATTGCCAATCTCAATTATTCACTTATTTAGTCATTTAGTTTTATTAGTTATTTCAATTTCTATTATTTTATTTTAATTCAATCGATCTTTTATTACCTTAGAAAAAGTTTTATTTAAGTTGTTAGGTGACGAATTAATCCTAGTGGGAATGATAGCTTTTATACTATGAGTTACGATTCGTATACTTATGGTATTGAGATTTTTATATAAATCTGACAACAATTATATGGATTTTTTCAATTTAGGATAAATTTAAATATAAATTTTACTTTATTAAATTAGATTTGAGTTAATGAATTATTAAATTTACTTATATCTATTATTTATAAAGCAAACCAAAATATGGTTACTTTATATTGCATGATGAAAATTTCGCAATAAGTATAAATGTAATCAATGAGCTTTTGGAGACCAATAACAAATTAAAGAATTAATAATACCACTTATTGTTATGGAGGCTATTGATTTGCAATTGGGATATCTTTATTGTCATTTTTTATTGTTATTTAATTTACTTATAAGAATTACATTTACTTTTAGAGTTTATATTATGACGTTTGAGTAACTTTGGACTTTATAGCACATTATTGTCAATTCATAAGGATTAATATTAAATAGTGCTACATCTTTTCATCTCATTCATATTGTTTTAGAATGTTTATATGATTTCTTGCAATATCAAGACTTTGTATTCATTATAATTAAAACTAAATTTCACTTATGATGAAGAAAATTGAAGGTGGAATACTTGCAAGAATTTTGACCAAACTATAATTAACCAAGATAAGATTTAAGTAACTACTAATAAGGAGTCTCTTCTATAGATACATTGAACTTGAAATAGAAAAATGGATGAACATCTACTCAATCCAATAATGGTAAACATGGATTGGTACATATAGTTATTTTACAAGTATGATTAACAAAGTACATAACAGGTCGTTATAGGTATAAGAAGAGAAAGTTTTGTAGTTAAAAGGCTATTGTAGTTTTGAATAAAATCTTAATCCCAAAAGGTTATTGTAGTCCTAAATAGGAGTCTCAATTCTAGCATTCCTTTTAGAATCAACTCATTTTTTAAAGAATTGAAAAAGATAGCTTCAGATTTATCATATTCTCTTTCTTTACTTTAACTTCTTTATATGTTACTTTAACATCTCTGGTAGTTTGAAACAATTAAGAACTGAATAAGTTCAGGCAAAGATACAACTATTCTATATGACATGCAATCATGTAGTGAATTCAAGAAACTGCATAAGGTTGTTTAAGTTTACAAACCATAAAATAAATTTTGTTTCAAATATACATATTATTCTAGTTTTGGACTGGAGCCTTTCTTATATCAACTTTAGCTTTCTCTGATTTTTTGCAGATACACTTATAAGCGTCTAAATAAAGCCTTCACATTAAATGGTTCCAATTATAGGACTTGTCATTAATATTATAAAATATATTTGCATACTGTTTAACCAGATGTTGAAATGAAACAGATCTAGTCCTGATGGATATATAATCTTATAGTTGAACTTGCTTTCTTACAAAATAAATGTGAGAGAAAACGAAGAAACCTTTATATATAATCATGAGGCTTTATGATACTCCCCTAATTTTCACTTGCATGTTGGGTTAGAAAACAATGTAAGTACATGAGGTTGTCATCAAAATGAAAAGTAGAATTCATCATCTAAATGAGCTCCATATATAAATGCTCTTTATATGAAAAACCATAATTAAAATTCCTATCCAAGAATTAAGATAGCATATACGAAAACCAGAATTCATCATCTAAATCAACTCCATATATAAAAATAGCTAGCCACAATAGGCATGACATATAAAAATAACTAGCTATAATAAGCTTCATATACAAAATAGCTAGTCATAATGTGCACCATATACAAAAATAACTAGCCATAATAAGGACCATATAAATAACATAAATAGCAAAAATGACCACCATATACAAAAACAACTTACTATTCAGTTAGTTTGTTAATATTTTCTTTTGTCTTTATGTATTTTCCATTTTGACTATCAAAGTCAATATCATTTACTCTCTTAGAACATGTCCTTACATTGTAACCATATTGCTTTCACCTTTTACATAACATCTAGAGTCCTTGCCATATAGCTCCATATAGGTTTTGTTCTATCCTACTTCCTTGCTCCTTGCTTTTTTTGTCTTCCTAAGATTACATTGTATTGTGGTGGAAGGATTTCTGAACCATGATTTTCACTCATGCTTGGCTACAAATCTTTACTAGGAATTAGAAATTTTTGATATGCATAAGCTGCTTAAAAAAATTTTCTATGCATCAAGTTCACATATTCTCCTAGTTTGCCACCATCATATTTGATTATAGTACAAACATGTTGATAAGGAATTCCAGTCAAATCCCATCTCATACATGTGCAAATCTTGTTGCACAAATCAACAATATATTGTTGAAAATTCATATTCTCCACTTTAAACAATCTCCTACACTAAAGTTTGACATCAAATTACTAGCAAACTATTTATACTTCTCTAAGGTTTTCTGGATACTGGGACAAACGAATCTAGTATGTTTCTCATCTCCTCCTTTTTCTTATCAAATATCTTCATCATTACCCTTCTAATAATCTCAAGCATTATGATATTATCTTGCCCCTAGCCTAGTTGATTTAAGCATTGAAGCTTTCATAATGATTCTTTAACAATATGCTACATTTGAGTTCAAAACTATGAGTGTGCCTGCACCACTTGTTGATTGGTATTTTCTCTAACTAATCACGGATCAATCCTAAAATCTTTTAATTGCTTCATGTACTTGTTCAAGGTAAAAACTAAAAATAAACATCACTTCACAAATTATATACATTCAAGTTTAATTGCATTTAAATAAAACAATATATACCTTTCAAATTCATTGAAGGTATATGCTCTAGCTAAATTTCATACTATATTCTTTATAACTTCTGTTGTATTAAATTTGGCTTAAAGGTTAGCAAGGATATATCTAACACAATATCTATGTTCAATACCAACCATATCAATATTTAAGATATATTCCAAACCCTATCATAAAGAAATCACATGGAATGTTAATACACTTGGTGAAAGTCTATAACTATAAATTAATATTTATAAAATGAAATAAAGACCAAATAATACAATTATACCTTTTATTAATAAGAAATGAAAACCTAATTGCAATCCTTATAGTATCTAATATCTTCTTATAAACATTCAAGAAACCATTTCCATGATACTTGATTCTCAATTTTAACAATAGTCCATATGAATGAAATATATTGTTATTTGCATCTAGTTAGATGTTTGATAGTAATTAACCTTTATGCTTGCCTTTAAATTGACAACCGTTGATATATATTGCAGGCCTACAATTAGCAAAGAAACCCTTTTTATAACCATCCAAGAATATGTATATGGAATCAAAAGTATCTTCTTGATACTTTAGTATAAAAGAACTACCTAGATTATACTTCAATATAGTTAATTTATAACTCCACAATTTCTTAAATTGCTTTCCCTCTTTACTCACTAATATTCTAATGTAAAGTTCTTCTCACTATATGCTTTCTTATTTGTAATCTCAACATTCAAGTCCCTTAAAAGTGCATCCTTAAGCCTTACAATATCTTACTTAAGGAAACCTTTCAAATATGGGATGTATTTCTTTGTAATCCTAAGTGCTTTACATTTTTTATTCTAGTGTTATTAACCACACTTACAGATAGATGAAATATATCAATATGAAATGCAGACTTATGTTGTGTTGAAGAAGTATGTATTCTCTACTTACAACCCTTTTTACAAACAACAATTATTCTAGATTTTTTATTTTTGACATATAGATAATTAAAACCCTTCTTAACATTATCTACACTCGAGCTTATTTAAACGCATTCATCAAACCAAATAACACACCAACCTTTAAATCAATTGGCCTCAACATATCATTATCTACTTTAAATTCTAAGAACTTAGGCCTTCTTCTCCCTTCTTTTTCTCAATTGTTATCCACTCTCCTAAACTCATTCGAATTTTTATGCTTATATAGTATATTATCTGTTAGGATGTCTTGTGCACCACTATGAAGAATCTTATTCGTAGCCTCTTAATTGACCACCTCATCAAATATATCCTTATAATCAAATGAACTAGAATTATCAAAATCATTAACTTCTCCTTTCTCACCCTTATATGTTAGATCATCAAATTCAATATTACCTACATCATTTGTGTCAAGCTTTTTCCCTCCCTAAAAGTAGGTTAACTCTCTACAACATCATAATCACCTTCTTCACCCTACCAACAACTCAAAGTACTTGTTAACCTACTTTGCAAGTAGCCTGATCACAGTCTACATCCTCAAAACCAACTTATTTCAGCCTATTTTAAATTTCTTTTATTCTCAATAAGGTATATTTAACAATATCTAAAAGTACCTCCATGATCTTGTAGCTTTTCTTTTCGATTAAATTAATCATGTCAATGATGTGAGTCTCACTTCTTAAGTTTCTAATGCCATCCTCAAAAGACTTTTGAGGAAATTATAACTATAAACTCCAACCTCTCTATAGTGTAAGTCTCTTGCAGTATATATAAATTGTAGCATCATTAAATGATTTGACTTTACTCCAAAATTATATATTTTTCCTCCTTCACAATGCATAGAAGGGGTAAATTTGAAGGTAACATTATATTAAAATTGAAACTCAATTCTAGGGTCTGTCAAATAATAAAAACCACTAAAAAATTTATAATTTATAAAGTAATGCATTTTAGGGCAGCATATTTTGTTTTTTGTATGAAACCACTAAAAACTTTCTTCTTAGGGTGTACAAGTATTTACTTTCTCTTAGTGGCATGGTAATTCATTTTCTTGTTTTTTTAGGTTTCGTAATTTTTATTGAGAGAAGCATCAAACCACTCAAAAATGGTGGTAAACAACTATTGGGAGTTCCAAGATGTTCTTTCACTGGGGTTACTCATCAAATTTTGGGGTTTGAAAGCCATTAATGGAAGATCCAACTAGTGATATATGAAGTTGGGTATGTTGGAGTGAAAAAATTAAAATAAAATTTTTAGCATAAGCATAAAGTTTGACATTAGTGGTAAACAACCAACCTTTTAATTATGAGATTGTCTAATGCCCAAGTTTAGGTATCTTAGACAATAAGTAGGATTTCTTATAGAGACTCTATATTTCCTAGTTTTAAACTAAGCAACCAATCTTATTTGAATGATTGCTACTAGGAAGGAGAATTTTTCATATGATCCTAATCTCTGTGCTGAAACTAAGATGTAGTGGCAACTTAACTAGATCTTAAGAGATTTAAAGCTACAAATTGATCCTAAAATCTAAGAATTTCCAATATAGATAGTAATAAGACTATAGTTTGTTTTAGGCAGGATCTTAAAAATAAAGACAATCTTACATTAGTAATTATTGCAAAGGATGGTTATGTGTTTATTGTCTATATATGGTATCCTAAAGGTCGGTTTTACCCTAGTTGAGCATCAAAGTGGTGGCTTAAGCAATTTCTAGCCCACTTAGGACATTCTTTGAAATCTTTTGGCGTTGAACTTGATATGGAAATTGCTTTAAAACATAATAGAAAGGACTTGTCTTATTTCATCCACAATCTACCTTGGATGTTAAAGATAATGGAAAGGACAGTAGCTAGAATCACCTATTATAGAAGAAGTACAACAATTGAAAAATATGAAAAACCAACCTTCAAACCAAAAAAAAACTGTAAAAAATGGAAACACAATATATATGATCTGCATTTCAAAAAACACAATATAATGTTTAAAGCCAACAATTAAGGTGCCAAATTTACATACCTTTTATAAGTTTTTGAACTCCAGCAAGGGTTGACTTCATTCCCAGCCTCACCTAGAAACATTAATGTCAACCAATTGACTATACAATCAAGTCAACCTTGTTTTTAAACATTTGATAAAAGTAGTAGATGATTCCTTGACAATATGAAAGAATCATATAAAAAAATCATACAAATGACTAGAATTCCATCTAAAAGATAATTAAAGAGTTTAATGGCATAGACTAGTAAGAGTAAATGATAACAAAGGAAAAAACTATCAATAGCTAAAATATAAAGAATAAATGATTAGCAATAGAAATATCACATTATAGAATCCATAACATTGCAACACAAGTGAAAGGACAATGCGATCGAGAATTCGATAAAAGCATACACCTTTATGGTGGAAAAAGAATTTATTTAGCTGATCATACGCATATATATAGTAAGATAAATGAAGAAAAAGAGGCCTGAGAATCAATAGCTTTGACGAGATGGAGATTGCATGAAACTAGGGATGACATTTAGCCTGAAGTTAATCCGACTTGAAGTCAACAAGATGGACTCAGTTGACCAAAATTTGACCCTTTTGACCCGAGATTAGCCTGACCCAATGTTATCTTTATCGAAGACTTAAGAAGTAGCAGTTTTGAAAAAGGGACATGGAGATGAATGAGTAAAGTCATAATAGTAGTGTAGTGTTTGAAGTCGATAAAAGATGATTTCAATAGTGATATGTCTTCTTCCGCTAATTCACTAAGGGATCAGATCTCTTGTACTGGTTTTGATATTTCTATCATATTCTATTAAATCTCATCCACACATTTATGTAGACTCTACATAAATGTATAGATGATATTTAATAGACCAAGGATAAAACAAAGTAAGTGAAACAGAAGATTTGATGGGATTTAATATTCACCAACAATTCAAAGATCTTTTGATTTGGAGGTGGAAAAAAGATTAGTTTATTTAGATATTTAAAGGGTAGGAAAGCCAAGTTAGGAGGATTAAGTGGGAGTTTTCAGGTTAAGAGAATGAGAGTTTTCAAGTTGGAATTTACATTACTTAAATTTAATTAGTTTACATGGACCAAATTTGCTAATAAAAGTTATCACTATGATTTTTTTAAAAAATTAAATAGAAGGAATGTTTTTTGAAACTTTGGAGAATTTTAAAAAAGTCTTTGGGAAGGGGAAGGATGTCGTTTTTTATCCCCAAAGTTTTTAAAATAAAAATTTTGGAGGAGATATTTGTATCATTAGCAATATAAGATTTTGAAGAAATTTTTGAAACGAGAGATTTTTCATAAGCCCAAAACAAAATTCATATACAAGTGAACGACTTTCAGAAATCATGTATCTATCTGATAAATCAGTCTATCCAGAACCGAAACACGCTACCTCAGCATCAGCGAAATAAAAGAGATGGGGTTTTATTGTGGCACAACCTTGCAGACCCTGAAACTAGCTACAACTCCCTCATCTTCTCCGTCGCGCTTCATTTTTAAATCGCTTTCCATTACCTTCGTCCCCATTTCATTTTCCCGCCACAGATACTCCCCACCATGTCAACGTCTTCCTCGAGCATTCTCTACGACTGCTGCTGCTGTTCAACTGACGGACAGCAGAGGTGTTGAATCTTATCGCTTTCCTTTTCTTCTTAATCTTTAATTTTGTTCTGAGCTTCATTGAGTTGAGTTTAAAATATTAGTGGTGAAGGCGCAATGGAAAGCAGCAATAGATTTCAAGTGGATAAGAAATAATAAAGATGCTGTTGCTCTCAACATCAAGAATCGCAACTCCGCTGCTAATTTGGATCTTGTGCTTCGCCTCTATGACCAAATGTTGTCCCTCCAAAAGGTCCGTCCTTTTCGGGAAAAAAATATAAAAAGAAAAGAACTGATTTGCTTCGCATTTCATCTAATTTCAGATTCCCGTATAACAGGAAGTTGAGCGGTTTAGGGAAGAAAGGAATGCGGTTGCCAATAAGATGAAAGGAAAATTAGAGCCCTCAGAGCGTCAAAAACTCGTTGAGGAAGGTATTACTGGAAGATTTAATATTGTTTTTCTTCTTATTTATCTCCTAATAGCTCAAAATTTGTTGTCTTTGTTCTGTATTCAGGAAAGAATCTGAAGGAAGGTCTCCTGACTTTGGAAGAAGACCTGCTCAAAGTCACTGATGAACTTCAGCAGGAAGCGCAATGCATTCCTAACATGACACATGCAGATGTTCCCATCGGGGATGAAGATTGTTCCACAGTCAGAAAAATGGTAACACCACCGATCACTTCTCGCTGTGTGTTCTGGGCATGCAGATGTGGTTGCGGTTGTTGAAAGAATTATGCAATGCAGTTAAACTTTTATGTTCTGTTGTAGGTGGGTACTCCACGTGAGTTCAGTTTTCCTGTGAAGGACCATCTTCAAATTGGCAAAGAGTTGGATCTCTTTGATTTTGATTCAGCTGCCGAGGTATTATTTTTATCTGATTTAAGGTGCTACTGCATCTATTGGATCCATGGTACCAAAGCATTCAATGTAGGTTACTTATAGACTAAAGCTACAGTTTTGGTAACAAGTTTGATTATATAATGACCTAGATGGCTTCTTATTGACTTTTTTGATCACTTATGTTCATGCAAAGCAAAAGCTATCTTCTTTGCAGGATTCACTAGTTCTCAATTAGGAGAGCACCTTGTTGTTGTCTCTAACATACACCATCTGTACTTTAGTTTGGTTAACCTGACGTTCCTCAGGAATAATTACAAACTTTGTCTGGTGCAGCAGAAAAGAAAAACAAACACATGCCTCATCATTGTCCCTTTTGAATACATTCATGGTGTCATTATTTTCGATATGTGTATGTAATTATTCATTAGAGCTCTATTATTCCATTGCTTTGATCAGCCCCTGGAATCTTTAGTTTTGGTTTTTGCATAAGAAGATTGGCTTATGATCACTATGCATATTACTTTTTCTGGCTGAGCAGGTCAGTGGGTCGAAATTCTACTATCTCAAGAATGAGGCAGTTATGCTAGAAATGGCCCTTATCAACTGGACTCTGGCAGAAGTCATGAAAAGGGGCTTCACACCTCTAACAACCCCAGAGATTGTAAGATCCTCAGTTGTTGAAAAATGTGGCTTCCAACCTCGAGGAGATAATACACAGGTTGGTTCCCTGGCTCATTATTTAATGAAATTACTAATTGATTCCAAGTTCATTTGCAATAATTATATAACTCAACATCTCGACTGTGAAGCTGAGAAACTTTGCACCGCATGGTGGGCAAACATGGACCAAACTTATGCTTGGGATTGCAAATATTTGGTTGTTTGGTTGCATACTTTATGAAAATTGCTTCAGAGCCCAGGTTACCAGCAAGCAAAGGGCACATCCTTCGAAAGATTGTGTTATTCCTTTTTTTTGTATATTATAGAACTCTGGTCTTTTCTTTTTGGTACAAATAGGAGCCTAATGGGCTAATGTTCAACCGAAAATAGGGATTAGCCTCTCTTTCTCCTTATTGCACCCTATCTGGAGCCCACTATAAAGCTTTGGTCTTTGAATTCATTGTTACATACTTAGTTCCTTCAGATGATTGACAGGTGAATTCATTGTTACAATACTTAGTTGCTTTAGATGATTGACAGGTTTACTCCATTGAGTATAGCGACCAATGCCTCATAGGCACGGCTGAGATTCCTGTGGGTGGAATACATATGGATACCATCCTTGTTGAGTCACAACTACCTTTGAAATATGTTGCCTTTTCCCATTGCTTCCGTACAGAGGCAGGTGCTGCAGGCACTGCAACAAGGTAATATCTGGCTAATGTTGGTATATTTTAAGTTTTTGTAATTTTGCCCAAAGGGCATCCTGTGAATTATCTGTGTCCAGCATTATTGTTTGGGAACATCCACTAGCATGACTGAGGTCCTATTCCAGATTTCCTTCCCACAAACCATGATAAGGTCTTTAGTTAATAGAGGCCAAAGTCGCATTGGGTACAATTCCATATTTATGAGTGTTAGTGCTCTTGGCTATACAGGATTTCGACACTGGATGTATCTGCAGTGAACTTCAATACTAAACAATTCTATAAAAACTTGAAATCTTCTTTCAAAGAATGCAGAAAGAAGTTTGTATTCTGTAACTTCCGTGCATTGTTTTTACAAGAGTTTCCTCTGATATATATTCTGTTCATATCAGAAAGGAAATAATAACTGCTCCTGCTGATGATGAAACTAACCAAAACTTATCTTTAGTAACTGGTGTCAAAATAACTGCTAATAAGTACATGCTTACTAGATACGATGTTATTTGAGAATTATTGATAAAAAAGTACTTCTGTGCATGTATTTATGGTCAAGATAGATGTTAGAATCTAACTTTTACCATTATCATCTGAGACTTATGGCACATAAAGCACATATGTTTACTCACTCGTGAGCTTTTTATTTGCTTTAATATTAGCTTTGTCCTTACGTATTTGGTTTATGTTTTCTGTCGCTGTATCCAAATATTGTGTTAGAAATGCCTGGATGAACAATGAAGATGTTGCCATTTGGAACAGGGGTCTGTATCGTGTCCACCAATTCAGCAAGGTGGAGATGTTCATATTTTGTCAACCAGAGGAGAGTGAGTTCTACCACGAGGAGCTCATCAAGATTGAAGAAGACCTCTTCTCATCACTTGGTTTACATTACAAGTTGGTGGTTCTGTAATTCTTGGGTGATTGTTTGATTCTAATCATGTTTCCTTTCACTTGTTTTAATCTTCATATTCCCTACAGAACTTTGGATATGGCCTCTGTGGATTTAGGTGCACCTGCTTACCGCAAGTTTGATGTGGAGGCGTGGATGCCTGGTTTGGGACGGTATGGTGAGGTATTAAACTTATGTCAGTTTCCATTAACTAAGACACCTTTAAATTTGTTCCACTTACTTTCTGAAACTCGTTTTGTCCTTGTCTATAGAAATCCCTTTTATTTGGTTTGCAACTCTTCCTTTTAACTCAGAATCTTTATGGTTGTTCAATTTTGGTGTTTGACATGATGATGTCCTACGGGATAGATATCAAGTGCATCAAATTGTACTGATTACCAGAGTCGCAGATTAGGAATCCGCTATCGCCCATCAACACCCGCTGCAACGAATCCTAAAAAGGGAAAAGGCAACCTTGCTCCACCGGTTTTTGTCCACACCCTAAATGCAACAGCTTGTGCAGTTCCTCGTATGATAGTCTGCCTGCTGGAAAACTACCAGCAGGAAGATGGCAGTGTCATTATCCCTCAGCCGTTGAGACCATTCATGGGTGGGCTGGAGTCTATAGTTCCTAAATCCGCAAGGGGATAATTTGGATCACTTTAATTGGCTTTGTGCTGGGAATCATTAATGGACGGCACATTTGGATGATTTGTCTTGTTTACACATTTCCCCACTTATCAGCAGCGGGAGGATTTACGACCTGAGGGCGTGTCCGTTATTAGTCGGGTGGACTTTCTTGGTACCAAAAGACAAGGAAATACAAGGTCTGTTTTGTTACAGAGAAGCACACTGCCGTTTAGTGACAACGTTGAGGAAGAGTAATTGCCCGGGAGAAAGGTCAGGAGAATCCAAGCATTTGTCTTGACAAGGATAGTACAAGGTCGGGAGAATCCAAGCATTTGTCTTGACATTTGGATAATACCCTTGGCAAATGTATATGACTGTTGTTAGGTGGTGTAGACTGAAGATAACATCAACATCGAGGTTAAATAAATTGTTTATTGTCTTGTGTATGCCACTTTGTTACACACGTCTATGAATTTTTTATACCCCTTAAATACACTAAACTAGACTAGAGAACTTCGATTTGCTGGGGGCCACGGACAGTCATCTCATATTTGACAATATGCAAATAAAAGAAAATTTAACCATTGCCACAGTTATTGGAATTAGGGACACAGGGATGCACTCTGGTTGGTGTAGAGTAATTAATACTATCTCCAATGATCTAATGCAATACTTAAGGGTAATTTACATTTAAACAAAAAATTACCTTAAGGTAACTGCTGTTTACAGAGTCTAAAGCAGCATAACCATGCCAAAAAAAATGCAAAACGAAGATTGCTGATCCTTGAATGCCCATTGCTTCCTCTATAATTTCAGTTTGGTAACATCAATTCTTTGCATGGGATAGGTATACGCTTCATAATTGATTTTTTGGCCCAAGGAACTTAATTTAGTGATTGTAGTTATCAGGTCAACCTGAAATGGAAACCATTTGCACACAAAGAATAAGAAAAAATATAACCAATTCATCAAAGGCAAATACTAGGACACGAATGCTTCTACAAACTAGGTGATCTGTGCACCCTCTCGGCAATTATTGCACAGACCTCATAATCTGTCTGTGACACCGTCTCCCGACTCCGTTGGTACTTGACAACCCATGGTGCAACATCAGGGTCAGTAGCCAGTAAATCCTCAGTAGCTGCTTGATCAGGACCCAAAAATGCAGACATTACAGCTAACTGGCAAACCATGAAATGCAAGAATAGAGCAAGTATCAGTTGCGATAATGCATCTCTTTCTATTGTTGGTACAAGATCTCTGCAGCGTAGGCAACATGTGCTTTCTTTCTATTGAAAAAACTCAGAACATACCTGTCGGGGACCAAAACCAACTGCTAAAAATTTGTCTTTCATTTGCTTTACAGTTGCTTTCTCCCACAGGGGGACCCTCCCCTCCGGATCTGGCTCTTGGGCATCAGTCCTCCCGAATTGCTTGTCAAACAAACCCCACTGCAGATGAATCAAATATTCATGTTATATGTTGGCACCTCTTTGTGATACACCAAGCAAATCTCGTCCAGTAGTCTTTACGTGTGGTGCAACAATTTCTAGTGTAGTCTACAGGATGCAATTTCCATACGTAAAGCTGCAATTTATACAACTGCATTATAACCCAATCAAATGAAAAAATAAAAAAACCTGTCCATTTGAACCGTAAGCAGTGTATAGTAAGGTTCCCTTCTCTTCATTACCACCACACTTGCGAATGGCAGAAGCAAGAAATGTAGTCTTGATGGCACTTTGTGCTGAAAAGAATAAGAAAAATCAAGGAACTAACTCGCTTCATTTTGTCTTCATGCAATTGCCTCATATGACAACGTCGTAACTAGGAACACGGAACAAGCTTGAGAATATAACCTGCATATTGGATAAGATCTGCATAGGAGATGGGTCCACCCTTGGAATATGAATCTATCTCTTTCTTGGCATCCTCCAACAAATTCATTGCTGCAGAGAGTTCCTTATTTTCAGGTCGGCTTATCTCTGAGCTTCATGCAATCAAGAAGGAACCAAAAAGGTGAAAAGAAGCACTTAAAGTTGCTGAAATACTAAACCAACTTCCGTTATAGTATGAACGTAAAAGGGACCAACTCAGAACTTGTTAAAAAGAGAAAAACTATAAATTCGATACATAATTAAACATCTGATTCCTAGTATGTAATAAATACCTGAATCTTATGGATCCATTTGGACCACCAGATTTTGTAGCCTGCAAACTTAATCAAAGGAGGTCACTGAATTAGGTTCTCTTTTCAACTTTGTTTTTCTTTTTCACTGCAATGAGAGGTAAATGTTTTGTCTGACCTTATCATAAGTCATAGCATCGTTAAGTGCCAATTGAAGTATAGATGGGATGAGTTCAGGTTTCCCCTGAGATTTATGTACAAACAGCGAAATTTAAAGCACAAGGCAAGGATGATGAGATAAATCAAGACTTGCAGACAGGATCTTATCGCTTACCTTTATTGCTGTGTAAAATGTCTGCCTGATATTTGCTGCAGGAAACAAAAGGAAATTGGGCAGAACTCCAGCTGGTCTTATAACATGGAAAGCTAATCTTTGAAGCACTTACATTGAAATTCAGAGCGTTGTCTACGTTGGACAATATCAGCGGCATTAGCCATATCGACAAAAGACCCTGAGCTTGATATAATTCCCTAGGTTCAAATCACAACTGGCAAAAACTCATCATCATATCATTCCAAATTGGATTTCTGAGTTTTCTGAAGAAAATTTTTACATGGTCATAAAGGTTTCTGCATCAACCAGCTGCTTGATCAAGCTATTATATGAGTTAAGAGGAAAGAGTACAAAAGAAAAAGATACATTTATGGCTCACATTGTATACGAAAATTTTCTTGCAAAGTTGTGTTTATGCCATCAAGTTTGCCAACGTTGTGGATATAACTAATTGATTTTTCAGTAATAAAAAAAGTGTCTCTTACCATACCGATGGAGGCACTTAAGAAGCATTTCAAAACATCTCTACGCCGGACTCCGGTTCCGCTAGAGAGATCAGTTTCAATCTTACTGCACCTTATAGCACCCTATTCTCATTCATATAAAGAGAAGCAGAAGTATTTATATATAACTTGTACCAGAAAACTTGCCTACATTTCTATAATGCAGAAGGTTGAGGGAACCAAACTCACAGTCTGGGATTGGGAGGGGCATCGAGTGGTAGCTCCAAGAGATGGGAAGTGAACGAGAGAAGGCATTGTGGACAAGAAAGAAACTCCCATGTTGCTCTTCAACTACTGCTCTCCGCCACAAAAACGGTAATGCAGAGGAGCTCGGAGTTGGTAAACGTTAAGAGCAAAAGAGAAGATATGTCAAGTCTATGGTGGTGGAGTGCGCGTGTTTGTCACTGAGATTTGTGTTATCTTTTCCTGATCCTCAAGTTTCTTCCAATTGGGCCATCCATCCACTGATCTGGTTGGTTCTTTTCTATTCTAAGTCCAGCTCATAATCAGGTTTCATAGTACATTTGGGTATATCCCCTGTAAAAGTTTTATTCCCAATCCAGTTACAGGTTTGATTTCTAAATGCATCCTGTTTACAAATCTGTAAAATCCAAAATCCGCCCATGTCGCTATCCATGAAACGCTCTCACCAATGACCGCTTGCTGGTTGCCGATAGGATCGAAGATGATAACAAAGGGCATAACTTCTACATTCTTGGAGTAAACGTCATGGGTTAAGTTGATAGCCTCAGACCCATTCAGTTTCAGTATTAGCCCATCAAATCGTTCGGGTTGAGTTCACTTTGCTCACGTCTGGTTCAACATTTCGCAAGTTACTTATTACAGCTCTTTCGCAAATATAGAAATCATAGAGGGCGAGGGACGAACAACATTATTGAAATAGAACACAAAGTTTGTGAAAAATAGAAATAATAATGATTCCGTCACTTTATGAGCCTTGAATGACTATGAATCATATACATGCACCTTTCTCCCAAAAAAAGAAAAAACATGTATATTGTAAAGTTTTACAGTGTATAGCCAATGAATGAATCACTTATCCCCCGCCCCAGTGTTTAAGGCTCTGCTTTCAGATTCGGTTGTCCTATTCTCTCTTCTGCACCTGATCATATTGCCCCTTTTCCTCGGTATTGCTATATAGGTAGCTAAATATATATACATACGCTCCGTGTCCCTTATTCCAGCCAAGTCACAGCCAGCTAGCAGCACCTTCATTGAACTATGATTCATAGATTTGCTGCGATTGATGCAGGCCCAGAGAATTTTTTGATGAAGAAACTTGCACTTACAGCCATCAAAGCCTACTTGATTACCAGAGAAGTGTTCACATTCATTGATGGTCTCTGACATAAACAATCGGGCAAAGGATTTACATAAAATGCTTCTTCTGACCGAAATCTATCCATGCCCTTTGTTCCTGTGATAGGACCCTTTCTCTTCCTTGGAGCACCTTGTCTGAGCAACCAGAGGCAACGGAGGAAATGAAAATTTGCACTTGGCTTAATGTTTACGGAATTGTCCATGTTGACTGATTAAAGAAATGGATTCTTTTCTATATCATACTCTAAATTGTTTAAAATATCTGTATCATTTGATCAATTACCAATTACATATAAAAATGCAAGGCTTGAGAATTTTCAGAATCACATACCTCTTTTTGTGTAGTTCTGTGATCAGATAACATAACTTTTTCCCTTCTCTCAATTTTCCACGGTCAACCTTATCGAACAAACGAACAAGTTCTTTCCTATTGACAATTCGAGATGGTCAAAAGACAACTACAATTCACAGCAGCTGATCAATATAAGTAACAGAAAGGGACAATTACCGGTCTGGGGAAATTGTTTTCCTATGTCCCAGAAACCTACGATGACCTTCAACTGCTCTTGCCATGTTTCCAGAGTACGATGGAATGAACACATCACTTTCAACGGACACAATATAGTCAAGAGCAGCCATTTGAGATGCATGATCAGCAAATGGTTCAAGCTCCTCAACAGAGGCCAACTTTTCCTGAACAAATAATGATATGATGAATTTAAATCAACACTGGATGGCCAGTGAGGCACATAAATTTTTTATTGCTTTCGCCTGATGTCTCATAATATCAACAATTGGAGACACAAATGTATCACCCCCTATTGTTTCTTTATGTGGTTTTTTGTGTGTTAAAAGTGCAAGAGAGATTTGAATTTATCCTATATCAGACTACAATGGATTTGAAATCAAATATTACCATTTACCACTCAATTTGAGGATTCTTATAGCTTTGGTGATGAAATGAGCAAGAAATTACAAAGTATAATTTAACATGAACAAGGCATTTTTAAACCAAGGGAAACTGAATTCTGTCGAATGACAACTCTTTTTAGTTGGTATTACAATCTATGGAAGACACATTATTTTCTTTTTGACAAAAGATAAACTCCAATACAGTAAACAAAAAGGGAAATGCACAACTATCAATAAGACTAAGTCATCACAAATACAAACCTTACTCATCAAAATGGGATAGCGCGATCTTAGATCAGCCATATGAGTATCACCTCCATATATCTCTCCAGAAGCAATGTATATGGGTGTGTTTGATGGATATCCGAGAGCAGTGAGAAACATTGCAACCTCTTTGGGTGTCAATGGGCAATAACCCTTAGATCTCTGCTCCCTGGCATCAATTTCCTTCACTTTCCAATGCACAGTTTCTTCTCTGCAAGTATTAGTCACCAATATAGAGTCTAGTACATTTTGTTGATTTCTAAGGAACTTACAGCACAAATATCAGTACCTTATTGTCTTTAATTCATCCGCTTCAACAGGTGATAAACCATACGTGCATCCGCTAAAAGCTAGCATATCCTTCTCGTATCTTAAATGTAGAGCAATATATGGGCCATAGGACCTCATTCGATCTACCAACAACTATAAGGTGAATGTGAAAGAATTCTTAATGATAGTCATCAAGTATGTTGCAAGAGAAACATACACTGCATTAAATCATGAAGAGAAAATTGTATACTCATTTACTTTTCCCATTGCTTCAATTCTAGGTGCAAAGCGTAGGGCTTCATAACATGCACGGCATCGCAGTTTCTGAATGTCTGGAGGAAGATTGTTATTTGCTAGGCGAGAATCAGACTTGGCTGCTCGAATAACCTATTGATTAATTGCAATGACAAAACACTTTTAGACCAAGAAAGCAAAACAGGCTGAACTGTTTCAACAGATATACCGGGTAGTCTTCCCACAGGCTTGCTATCTCATCCTGGTAGTAGTCCAAACCAGACCAGCTTCTAAAATGCTTAACTAGTTTGGCAGAACCAACTATGTCCTTTGGAAGCTTTTTCATAATCTTCACATCATTAGCTAGAGCATTGATAAAGTGATCTTGGTCAAAAACATCTGAGAAATTGCTGCAGAATAAGTGGACAACAAATTTATGAACTCATTAAGATGGAGAAGATAAAGTGTAATAAAATAATTTTTAGAGAGTCAACAATACCTGGAATCTTGCCAAAATGACCGTTTATCCAACTCTGGGATTATAAGAGTAGCATTTATGATACGGGCAACAGCCACCATGTCACATATCTGCATTTCAGAATAACATCTTGAGACTATAAAAACAAAAAGATGCAAAACAAATTTAAAATTAATAAATAGTCAAGATAATAGTAAATATTAATAAAGATCAATTATTATCTTGACTATGAAAACAATTTCATGAAACTGAGAACTGAAAACTGAAAACAACGTCATGAAACTGAGAACTGCATTTAGGAGAGACGTTGAAGAGCAAGAATCGATGCATATGGAACATGAAAAGAACAAAGATCTAACCAAAATCTGGGCACAGGAAGAAATCATAAATTGTTTCAAGCTGATTATAAAGTATGTAACAATACGAATGCTTGAAGAATTCCACAGAGCGGATATGAAAATGGAAATTCTAAAAACTGCTTGAGAAGCGTAATAAGAAAAAGTGCATATAGAAAAAAGGCAAAGTAGAAAGAATTAGGAGGCAAGCAGAAATGAATTGTATCTTTTTTCTAACAAGAAAACATAACGGAAAGCTTCAACATTCAGGTGGTTGATAGAACCATAACTACCAGGAAAAGCAAGAAAAGTATTTGTTAAAACAAGAAAGGGTAGATGCTGACCCCAGCTCGCATCTGGTTAAGCCCACCATTTGCATGAACTAGAAGGTAACCTCTCGACTTTGCAGGAGCTGCATGCCCACCAGTAAAAGAATTGTTAAATCACATACACACTGATTTATCAGGATTCAGGAGCAACACAAGATCATATTTCAAAGAAAAAAAACTTACGAGTATATTCACGACTAGGAAGCGAACAGGGGACATAACCGCGATTATGTGGATTCTTCCATAGCAAAGCGATGCCGGAATACCCAGTAGCACCACCAAACTGTCAAATCTAAAGGAGTGAAAACATGAAAGATGCATGACTGTTTTGTCTTAGTACATACATCCATACCACACCCACGAGCCTCTACCCAATGAAACATGTACACACGCACACTCAAACGAAAGATCTCCTTTAGTACATACACATAGTAATTAGCATTATCTGTGATTGCTTCCTTTAAAATGAAAGACCTGTTCTATATAAAATGAACTGATGGGTTGTAGGAATAAATAAGACCTTGTGAGAGGGAAGAGGCCCTTTGGACCGGTGAGGCGGAGTGAGCTCGCTCCTCAAGCTTTGCCCTTCCTCAGCTCTTAAGCTCTGTTATTCCAATTCAATTTCATTATAATTAATTAGCTTTCTCATGAAAAATCGCAATCAGGCAAAAACAAATCCATTTTGTTAAACAAGAAAAATGGATTCCTTGTCTAATCGACCATTTTACCAACTCCGAATAGTCTCTGAGACTGTATCAATCAAACATTCGAAAATTGGAATTTTAAAAAAAAAGAGAGAAAAATAAAAAAATGTTTAAAGACCAAAAAGAAAAATTAAACAAAAATTTCAGGAGGTACAGTGAATCATCAAGCGGCAGCAGAAAGAAGGTCCCAGAGGAAAGTGAATAACGATACACCTAACAGAGATAATCGAAACATACGGTGGCAGTAGGGAGCGTATAAGGATCAAGAAAGTTGGGGACTCTGGAGGAAGGGAACACGTGGAGGTGAACCGACATGAGCGCCACCATGGCTACTGAGCACACGGCGCACGTTATCATCTTCCTCAACACCACCACCGCTCTACGCCGCCGTTTCTGCATCTTCCACAGAACCGAAACAAAGAACACACTTTCCTCTCGCTCTGTTTTAATGTCTTCCAAGTAGATGGTGATTAGAAACCGAGTGAATAAGCGAACAAAGAATGGGACATATCCAAAGAGCAGAGAAAATCACACTTGGTTACTAAGCAATGTATCTGTCGTCTCTGTGTGGGGTTGTTCGCTGTGCCTTTTTAATGGAGAAAGAAGGAGGCTGAATCGGGTCGGTTTCTGTTCTCGGGTTTTGGTAGTTGTTTGCCATAACTGTAGATACTTTTTTACTCAATTTTCTTTAATATTATCGGTTTCTTGCATTTCATGTAATTAAAAAAGCGAGAGAGAGAGAGAGAAATGGGTTCTACTTAGATACAAACAAGCAGAGGAATACAATTTACGATAGGTAAGAGAGACGGACAAGACTTAAAAACACTGGTAAGGTCATAGACGTTATGGTCGGATCCTGAATATAGGAACTAAAATTAAAATTTGGTATTTGTGAATGTAGTAACTACTTACTATAATGTATTTATTTAGGACCACCGTTTGTTGTTTTTTTCGTAATGAAATTCACTCATTTAGCTCGTAAAATTGAGATTTGAAGCCTGAATCTTAGGAAGATTATATCTTGAGAACCTGAAACCTAGTGAAAACGTGATTTATCCTGTATAGTTAAACACAACAGATTTAAATGGACTTCTTGTTTACGTTTGACTTTGATCATTTCCTCTCAGTCCTAAGTTGATGAATTAATGGTTCCCGCATAATTAGTGTGGATCTCAAGGCGTGTGGGCATTGAATTTGCATGTGCTCAGGATTTATAAACACTTCGAACTTGAAAAAACATTAAAAACCTCCGTTCGATCCGAAAGGCGAAACATTGTCATGGACGAAGTGTCACATTCCTCAAATATTTGTTAGTAGGTTGATTTTGGATTACTTGTAAGATTAAGGTATTATGCATGACGTAAAAAATGGTATGAAAATATTACGGTGTGAGCATTTGGGAAGATTAAAGAAGAGTGTGTGCGAATAAAGTTAAAATACGTGGAACGAGAAGACGACAAGAGCTATGTGAAGACTGTTTGACTGTGTAGGTAGGGAGCTCGTGAACCTCTTCTCGTTTTTTTATGCATATATTGCACTTTTTGCTTAGTAACACCACCGTATGGATGTGGACCAAAAACGCAGAAAGAGATCCAAAGACTGGGGCTCTCATGTCTTAACACCTTCAACTTGGAGCGTTTGTAGAGTGATGGAGTCTCGTGTTGCTTGGAACACGGGGCTACATATAACGATAACTTTGTGCCTCTCTTATTATTCCAAATTTTGGAAGAAAGAAAAAGGACAGATTGCATTGCATTGTCGTTTAGAATTCATAGTCGTTGCTTCTCAGTATTCAATTGTAGCTTAGAGTCAAAAGAAACTAAACCCACGGACTCTGCGTTACTCACGCTAACTCCAATTTCACGATGATTGGCTTTCAACTAGATTTTCGGTTAGAAAATGATGGGGTATGTTTAAAAAGCTTCACACTTGGTAAATCCGTCTCTATATGTGCTTGATTCATCATTTTATAACATTCGCAGGGCATCCATCCATCTTTTGTAAATTCCCATGTTACTGTCTCATCTTTAATCTCCTAACTCTCAGATCCTTTTGCTTTCGACGTGTTTAATAGGCAAGGCATCAGCATCAGCATCAGCATCCCATCCAATCCAGCTCAAACGAAATTTTCCGTGGCATAATATTCTCATTTTTCAAAAAATCATGAGTATGGTTTTCGTTTATATGTCTTTGTGAGCATAATTGGGTTGATTATGTTTGAAAACGTGTCAGCAGATCCAGGTGAGATGAGGTGGGTCCAAATGTCTTTATGAACTGAACAGAGCAAGGAAAGAACAAGGGCATGGCGCGTGCATGGGTCCAACCAAAACTTAAAAAAGGGCAACTTTCAACATTGAGTCGCGAAGGATGATTGGTACTGTGTCCTTGCATCCGCATGTGACGGTCTGTCTATAAAGATGGTTTATGATGATTAAGACCAATACGATTGTACTATTACCGACCACCGTTCAATAAATGAAGCCACCAATTTGCATTTGCTTCGCCTGCCATCGTTTGTTTCAATTTTTGCAGCTTTTCTTTTACACTTAAAAAAATTAATTCTACTCACAAAAAGTGATAATTTAGTCTCTCTCTCCCTGGTTGAAATTTTCCTGCAAACGCAAGTTAAGAACAAATATAAATACAACTAAAACAAAAACACAAACTTTTCCAACTTGTTCGGTCCGTCAACTTACGTTTACACTTGACCTATTCCTTCTAAATGACCGCTATATTAGGTTGTATACGTTAAGAAAGTCAATTTTCTTATTGACTCACTCAAACATTAGTAGTTGGTATCTCCATGTTGTACTTACCTGGTCAACTATATTTATGTGCAATGCCGTTATTATATACGGATATTCGAAGAAAGCGTGTAGTAATTTATTTCTCCCTTTCAGACGATTAATTTCTTCTCCTTTGAAACAATTGTTCTTGACCCAAAACTTGTTAGTAGAAGTCAACCATATTCTCACCACTTTGGAATTGGATGCAGTGACTATAACAGAAATACTTGGTCCGGGACACTTAATCAATATAGAGGTGAAAGGAGACAAGAGGAGTTTTTTGGATACATCAGCCGTTTTCGCAGATACCGACACACGGCTAGACCACCATCTCTCTTGCTGGCTGACAATGGTAAGATGCTTTTCTTTTAAGACATCAACTAGTAATTTTTTGTCCTTAGGAGTTAAGTGCCACAAAAATAACCCAAAAACTTTCCAGCGGTTCATAGATGTAGTGCACACAAATACGAGTGACACAGCATCAGCCCGGACATTAACGGACCACTGTCCGAAAATGACACCCTATTCTGTGGTCTTAATCGGCAGCGATGGCCTCTTCATGTGGCACAAGGGGTCAGATGTAACCGAGACAACTCGGTGGGTGGCAAATGATTACAAGATTTTTAATTATAAATTACAGACATTTATAATAATTAAAAATTAAGAATTGATTTAATAACTACAGGAGTTTTCCTATAAATATAATTATATCTAAAGTGTAATTGTATTTATACACACAGAGAAGATCATTGTTTTACAACAATAAATACATTCAACTTAACTACAGTCGTATTATATTGTTTTATTGCAACTGATGTTGATTTCAGCGTCATCACCCACTTCACCAAAAATTTAAAACAAAAACTTAAAATTTTTTTGGTCCACACACGGCCGCATCTCATCCAGTGCGCACTCACTAGTTGTGAGTGTGAAGTCAACCGGAGCACTCATGATCACGCTCGCCTTGCTTTCAAATCCCTCTTCATATTGGAAGCTTGTAATGGAGCAAATATATGCAACCGAAATCTCCACTATGTGCCAGCATTGGATAAGGGCTCGAGCATAACAAAAGAAATTGCGTTTAACATTTGTAAACGTTAGTGTCCCGTATAGGACAGTAAAATTTTCATATTGTTTTAACAAATAAGTTAAATTCATAAACGATGAGAGTGGTCAAACTAAACTTCATTCCATAATTTAATCAACTAATTCCAGATATGAATATTAATTTTATTTATCGTTTTTAAAGATTTTATATACTTTGTTGTCTTAATAAAATAGGACTGCTGTAGCGTCTTTTTCTCTTTTGAAATTTGTGTTTTTTAAACTCCTAAATAAAGTACAAACTATGAAATATTAGTTCATATGTTGGGTTTAGATAACACGTTCGCGTTATTTTGTGCTTACCCTATTCTATAAGTAGTCATCCATTTAATTTCTGTGAATTTCATTTATTGGATTGATAGATGTTTATAGAACATAGTAGGCACAGAATAATAGAAACATGTGATCTGTTCCTTATATGTTTTTATACATATGCATTTACTTTCAAACAAAATGCATATTTAATAGATGCAGAGTCTATTTTATATGATTAAAATAGTCTACTTTATATGACTAAAATATAATTAGTTTTTTTTGTTATTTAATTGTAGAATTTTTTAAAGATCTATATGTCAATTGTTTCCATAAAAAACAATAAAACCAATTACTATCCAATTATTAACAATAAACTATTAATTATATCAATATTCAATTACAAATATATTTTTTTGCTTTACCAAACACCTATTTAGTTGGATAGAGTTTCTCTTTAATCTTTTTGTGAGAAGAAAAGTGAAAATCTATTTTTTGAGGAAAAAGAAGGAATCAAAGCAGGAATAAGTAAGTTAGATCAGTTGTACATAACAATAAAATAATTAGTTCAATTTCTTAAAGAAGTCATTATTTTAATATGACTTATAACAATTACTCTGTATATATACAACTAAGTGAAATGAATGAAATAAGAGAGCCTTTCATGATTTTACTCAATCTCTCATTCTTCCTTTTGGATTATTAAAAGTTCAAATATGGTACCAAAGCTACTTGATTACGAGGTTTCAATGATAGCTTAATCAACATTAAAGTTGTATGTTATATTTTTCAGAGTCCTCATGTCGAATTAGAGCTCAGCTTCGTCACAAACTTCGTCACCAATGGAAGACACGAACTCTCTTTTTTTCATTCATCCAGCACATAATCACAACATGTTGATTACATATCCAAAACTCTAGCGCACTGGATAATTCAACATGGAGTAGATAGTTTATTATGCTCCTTCAATTAAAAATAAGATAGATTTTAGTGATGGTATGATTTTTAAACCAGATATCAATGATCCACTTTACGATGAATGGAGATGTAACAATTTAATCACTTCCTGGCTATAGAAATCTACGAGTCAATCTCTAGCTTCAACAACATTTTACATAGATTCAACTGCTAGAATATGGGAACTAATCAAAAAATGCTTTGGTTAACTTGATGATAATCGAATATGCATATTACAATGTGATCTATCCATGTTAGATCAAGGGAACAAATCTGTTGATGTATATTATACATAACTAAACATGATTATTAAGGAACTTAGGTACTATATAAACCTTACCCTCACTGAAGTTACAATCCACAATGTTTCCATCATTACGTGGAACAACAATTAAAGGATGTTGTTTTTAAGTTGTTGAATGGATTAAATGAGTCATAATCTCATCAAACTTCGTAGGTCTTATTGATGAAGCCTGTTCATACCTTAAAAGAGGCCTATAATATGGTGTTGAGAGATAAGTCTAGAATATTGATACAAAGTCTATCTTATACTTGATTAAATCATCTGCTCTAGCATCTCTTAGAGAACATAATAAGAAAGGGAAATAAGAAATCATTCCAGTCACTATGAAAAGAAATGACATACCAAAGAAAATTGTTATAAAATAATTGGTTTTCCTCCTGACTTTAAATTTAGCAAATCAAAAAGACAAAGGAAGACATTGGTTAATGCAGTTAGATCCAATAGAAGTGATTTTGGGAATAGCAAAACTAGTGAATCTACTTAAATATAAGAAACATTTCCAATGACACTAACTAAGAATCAGATGCAAAGATTGTTAGCACTTCTAAGTGGATAAGGAATGGTATAAGCACAACAAACTATTTCAACTGCTCAATCATTAGCCTCTAACTCAGGTGTATACAATACACAACCAAGTGGCATAATTAATGAACACTATACCAAATTTGTAGGTATAACTCTCAGACTACCCTTTTCGTTCACCATAAGCACACTTAATGCATTTCAAGCTACTATAAGATCATTGCATGATAAATGGGTGTTAGATACAGGTGTTTCTGATTATATGTGCAGCACTATTTTACTCTTGTATATTGTCAAGCATGTTAAAGATCTATATGTTTAGATGTGAAATGGACAAAATACTCAAGTCACACATCTAGGTTTAGTATCACTCTCTTGGTCACTACACATACGCAATGTTATGTACATATCCTTTTTCAAGTTCAACCTCTTATCTTTCAGTAAATTTACAAAAACTCACAAGCTTTCCTTTGTGTTTTCATTTAAACACTGTGTAATCTAGGGCCAATGTCCCCAAATGATGATTGGTTATGCTAAAGAACATGTAGGCTTGTACTTTCTTCAAAACAACCCAAATTCATCTTATCATACATCTGAAGTCTCTGATACTATACATAAATATGATTTAGTGTTTGTTTCTAATGTAAACACTAATTCAAAGTCGTCATTGTTTGATGTTTGGCATTATAGGCTTATTCATGTTGCTCATGACAGATTAAGTGTTATACATAATTCCAAACTTGATATAATTTCTAATTTCAATAAAGTTTATGAAATTTGTCCCTTGACAAAACAAAAGAGACTTCCTTTTTCCCTCTCATGTCAAAAACACTAAACACCCTTTTTAATCACTACTTATTGATGTATGGGGACCATATTCTGATGCTGCAATTAATGGTTATCACTATTTCCTTACATTGGTGGATGATTTCACTAAAGTTACCTAGGTTTATCTTATAAGGCACAAGACAGATGTTCAGTTTATCCTACCTAGCTTTTATAATCTGATTGAGACTTTATTTGATAGGAAAATTAAGCAAGTAAGATCAAACAATGCCAAAAAACTTTACATGAAATCATTTTTTGCTAAAAAGGGAATTATACAACATTTATCATGTGCTGAAACTCCTTAGTAACATGTCATTGTTGTTGTTAGAGCTCTTATGTTTCAATCTAAACTTCCTAAAAAGTTATAGGTAGAAGCCATACTCACATCCTATTATATAATCAATAGGATAGCTACAAAAATATTGTAAAATCTGACACCTTATAAAAAACTCTTTGGTAAACCACCTTTCTATATGCACATGAAGGTCATCAATTCTCTTTTTTTTTGCTTCAACACTTTATAATCACATACAAAAGATTGAAACTATAGCAAAATGTGTTTTTATTAGATATCTATTGGCACTAAAGGGTACAAAGTATATGATTTTGATAGTCATGAACACTTTCTCTTAAGAGATGTTTTTTATAAACGTATATTTCCTCTTGATTCCAATTACTCAACTTATACTAATAAGCTTAATGGTCATTATCATTCTTTCCTTGATATTACTTACTATGACATTCTGCAAAGTACATCACATTTTCATAATAGTGATATTAATGAGCCTGAAAATGGATTGAGATCTTTTACTGATAATATCACTTCATTCCTTGCATCATCCTCAAATGATAATCTTACATCACTAACTCAATCACATCATATTCAATTATCAATTCAACCACTATCCTTTCACAATCTTTCAGATGATCAATAAGATAATCAGAACTTCTAAAATACCTCAATATATATCAAC
Source organism: Erythroxylum alaternifolium (assembly GCA_027478495.1). Taxonomy (NCBI): domain Eukaryota; kingdom Viridiplantae; phylum Streptophyta; class Magnoliopsida; order Malpighiales; family Erythroxylaceae; genus Erythroxylum; species Erythroxylum alaternifolium. The sequence goes on along the minus strand of JANIIA010000006.1, from coordinate 14,289,125 downwards.
ATAAACTTAGTAAAAAATTCTTCATCTACCATTTAACACCTTATCTCCTATTTTCTCTCAACATGTAACCTCTCCCAAAGACACAATTGTTTTGTATATGCACTTTCAACTTTGAAATAACCCACTCATTATCATGAGGTTATGTAAGTGGAACATTTTAGGAAGGCCATGACTGAAGAACTACATGCTTTAGGAGAGAATGATATATGGGAAGTAGTATGCCTTCCACTTAAATAACACACAGTTGGCTACAAATGGGTATATAAGACCAAACTAAATTCAGATAGGATAATATAAAAGATTCAAAGCAAGAATTGTAGCAAAAGGGTTTAACCAAAAGGCTAGTTTTGATTATCATGAAACCTTTAATCTACTGGTTAAGCAAACAATAGTGAGATTAATCTTTTTTTTTGGTAATTCAATAAATTTATAAATAAATAAAAATGTATGTACATCGAGAGCTTTCTAAAGATGACAATCTCTTACCCCATCCTAAAGAAACTTACAAGAAAGCATGAGGAACCTTAAAAATGTTCCCCTAGGCCAAACAAACACAATAGCATGCCTAAACCACATCTGGCAACAAAAATGATCATATCAAGGACCATCTTACCAGTAATACAACTATTTCTATATAAAAGTCTCAAGTAACAGAAAACTAATCAAGACTTCCTACTAATCCTTCTCATTCAGGTAGTAAGGGCTCTCCTCTTGATAAGTTGCCAAAGGAGTGGACCTTATAGCTTGGGACATCATGCACATTCTTCAATGCTTTTGTAGGTTCAGCCATTACTGCATCTTATGCCTCTCTTACTGACAAAGAGGGTGAGTTTCCTTTCATTTTCCTGAAGCTGTAGTGATAATCCATGCCTTGCATATATGCTCACATTGATATATATGCCAATGAGTGAGATAAAATTTGCTTTCCCAAACCAACTTAATCATCATATTATGCATAGATGTGTATGAGCAATTGTATAAAATATGTCATTCATTATTTGGCGATTATGTAAATCATATCCTTCAACTTGATCCTCATGTTTGAAACTATGAATTAAAATTGTTTGAAATTGTTAGAAATGAAAATTGTTTGTGTATGTTTTCTAATTGTTAGAAATGAAAATTATTCATAAATGTTTTGTGTAATTATATATGTTGAATAATTGAATTTGTTAGTTATTGACTCATAGTGAATTGTATTCGATGAAATTAAATTGTGTATAATGTAATCATACAAAATGAGTTATATTATATAAGATAGATATGCATATTTTGTAATGAAATTATGTGTTATTTATTTTGATATGTGTATGTTTTGTGGTTGTTGGAAATGGAAATTATTTTATGAATATTTTGTGATTATTGGAAATAGAAATTGTTCAAAATTGTTGGAAATGGAAATTTTTTATATATCTTTTATAATTGTTGGAAACGGAAATTATTTTATGAATTTTTTGTGATGATTGGAAATAGAAATTGTTGAAAATTGTTGGAAATGGAAATTATTTATGTATGTTTTGTGATTGTTAGAAATGGAAATTGTTTTACGAATGTTTTGTGATTATTAGAAATGAAAATTGTTGAAAATTATTAAAAATGAAAATTGTTTATGTATGTTTTGTGATTGTTACAAATGGAAATTGTTTTATGAATATTTTGTGATTATTGAAAATGGAAATTGTTGAAAATTATTAGAAATGGAAATTGTGTGTGCATGTTTTGTGATTGTTGGAAATGAAAATTGTTGAAAATTGTTCGAAATGGAAATTGTTTATGTATGTTTTGTGGTTGTTGGAATGAAAATTGTTTATGTATGTTTTGTGTAATTATGTATATTGAGTAATTGAATTATTAGTTTTTGACTTATAGCGAATTATGTTCAATGAAATTGAATTATGTATGACGTAATCATACAAAATGAGTTATATTATATAAGATGGACGTGCGTATTGTGTACTAAAATTATGTGTTATTTATTTTAATATATTCATTCATTTATTTTTATAGATAAATGGAAGGAAGTTCAAGTACTCTTGATCAAACCATTTTAGGAATATACAATGATCCAGCTTGGGCTCATGCTGCATTGGTTCCTGGTATGAGGAACCATACTATTTGCTTGTTTTGTAACAAACATTTGAAAGATGAAGGAATCACCCGATTAAAGAAGCATTTAGCTGGAGTTAAAGGAGATGTGGAATCTGATAAAAAAGTAAGCGATGATGAGAAGTGACAAATGAAAACATTGCTTGAAGAATATCAACATGAGAGAGATAGAAGGGAAAGGTTGAATTTTTAAACTGGTTGTGGAAGTTTGTTTTCTATTTTCCATGGTGATTGTGGAAATGTTGAAGGTGGTAGTGGTACTGGTACTGGTAGTGTTCCATCACAGGCCCGAGAAGAAGTTTCTAAACTTGATCTGAGGAAGAGAAGAAGGCAAGTGATTAGTTTTTTTGCACCACGAACAACTCTTGGAGCTCAACCTTCAATTTATAGTGCAACGCAATCAAGAGATGCAACTCACAATGTCGATATGACAATAGCTAAATGGTGTTATAATACAGGTTTATCATTCAATGCTTCTCAATCTTATTATTATCAACCTATGATGGATGCAATAGCCTCGTATTGTCCAGGATACAAAGGTCCTTCAATTGATGACTTAAAGGTAAACTTTTGAGTTATTCTGTTTATGAAATTAGAAGTTATTTGGCAGAAAGAAGAGTGAATTGGGCTGCTTATGGATATTCAATCACGTGTGATGGTTGCACAAATAGGAGACAAGAATCTATTATTAATTTTTTAGTTTATCCTACAAATGACTCTATGTTTTTGAAATCTATTTATGCATGTGGCCTTATTAGAAATACTGAGACTTTGTTTGAGATATTTGATGAAGTTGAGAATAAAGTAGGGCTAGAAAACATTGTTCAGTTTATTACTAACAATGATTTCGCTTATAAAGTGGTAGGAAAAAGGTTACAGAATAAGTGTAATTCTTTTTTTTTGACTCCTTGTGTTGCACATTGTATTGACCTCTTATTGGAGAATATAGGAAATCCTAGGTATTTTCCTATTATTGATAAGATTATACAGAAAGCTAAAAAGGTGACCAAGTTTATCTATAATCGTGCATGAGTATTGAATTTAATGAGAAAGGAATTTACCAATGGTAAAAATTTGTGTCATCCTTCTGTGATAAGATTTGCAACAAATTTCTTATCACTTCACTCTTTTGTTACGTTGAAAAACAAGTTAAGACAAATGTTTACAAGTAATAAGTGGATTGCATCTTAGTATGCTAGGTCTAATGCTAGAGTAGAAGTTTGTAAAATTATACTAGAAGATATAGGATTTTGGTCTCAATGCCAATTTGTTATCTAAGTTTGTGAGCATGGTTTTTCGCTTGGCTGATAATGAAGAAAAGCCAACAATGGGTTTTTTTGATGCCATGGAGAGAGCGACGGAAGCAATCAAGGTCAATATGAAACATAGGCTTTCTTTATACACATCATATCTTTCAATCATTAATGAGAGAAGGGAAAGACAACTTTCTTCTCCGTTGTTTGCAGCTTGGGCGTTTTTGAATCCTAGTGTCTATTTTAGACTAAATCTTACTAAGCAAGTTAAAGTTAACAGAGGAATGTTTTTAACTATTACAACAATTGTTAGTATTTAAGCAATGTAAGATCTCTTAATCTCACAAATGTAACTTTATAAGTTGTCTTTTGAGATTTTGGAATGCTGATTGCTATTCACTTTGTTTTGTTTATAACGCTACTTTTGTTATCTTACGACTTACAATTTCTTAGTGGGATCAATTTGGAAATGGCGTTATAGAATTGAAAAGGTTTGCAATTTGGATTTTAAGTTAATGTGTGTGTGCAACAGGCTGTGAATGAAACTAGAGCACATTTGAATATCTATCCACTCTAAAAAAAGGAATAGATTGGAATATAAGAGGTTGAATGACTTGGTTTTTGTTCGTTACAATTTAAAGTTTCAAGAAAAGTATATTATTATCATTATTAATTTCGATATAATTTCTTATAATTTTATAATAATTAATATTTATTGTTTACTAGGAGTCTTAATAGCTCAAGTAGTTTAACTGATCAAATTTTCATTGATAATATTGATCTTTTGGCGGATTGGGTTTCTGAAGAATCGAATTTAGTAAATGTCAATAACTTGGAAGATAATCTTGAATGAAAAAGCATTGACCATGTTATTTGGCGCATTAAATTTCAATGATAATGATGATGAAGCTCCTCTCAATGATGAGGATTTTGTACTAAATGATAACTGGAATCAGTGCAGTTATAGCAGGTATCCTCCTGTAGAAAATTGAATTTCATTCTAGGTTTTTGTTTTTTCTTTTCTTTTTAATTTTACATATATTTGATGTATATATTAAATTCTATACATGTAATGTAATTGTAAATGTTTTTGTTTCAGGTTTAACCTCTACTTGATTGTTTCCTCATTACGAACTCTTGTTGTAAATTGTAATAGTGTGAGAGTTAAGGATATCTATTGTTCTTTTCATTGGATGTTTTGATGTAATTATTATTTATTATATGATGAAATTGTATTATTGTAATATTTTAAATACTTTATATTATTTTTAATTTTATATTTGCATTTTTGTAACATGTAAAGAGAAAGCTACATATAATTGATGGCACTCTCTGGACCTCACTTGAAATTGTTTTTACTCATATTTAGTTGTTATATGATTTATTTAATAAATAATTAATCAAAATGTTTTGTATTTTATAAATAATTAATCAAAATTATATTTCAATAATTTATAAAATTATTATTTTTTAAATAATACCGAATATTTTTATGATAAAAATAAGATTAAAAAACTATAAAAAAACCTGCTACATCAATGAAACAAAATAAAATAATTATTGCAAATATTTAATGTAAAAGATTGTAATAATAAGAATCAATCAAATCTAATATAGCGTTTTAAATTAATTATAAATCTACGTCTCATTCTCTATAACTAAACAAATAAAAATTTTGTTCATTCCCAATAATCAAATAAAAGTTAGGAAAAGGAAGGATCAAGAAAATATTCTTATTCCATCCTGTTTATTAGATGTTATCAAGCAAGACGAATACGATAACTACCGAGAAATTGCACTTACAACTTTGCTTTGTGAAGGTGGATTATTGGGGAGATGGCCCTGAACTAAATAAAAGGATTTACATATATCAAACACAACATGAATGTTGATTTTAAATGTGGAAAATATCAAATTTGTTGCCAAGGTGAGGTCCAAGCTTATGATGCATACCAAGTTGTCGCATTCCATTCTATCTTTTGTATCCAACTTTATCAACTAGTAGTTTCAAAGGAGAAATCGAGCATCAACTTTTTTTGTTAATATAAAAATATATAGAACGTTCAAGATCAAGTTGGACATGATCTACTTCTGAAATCAAAATTTAAATAACCGTAGCTCTTTCAGTAAGTTTTTATTCTAATCTAATCATATGAGATATGTTTGAGGTTGATTATTTATTGAAACATGCATGAATTCAAGATCTATCTGTTTTAAATTTCTGTCCATGTCCATGTCCACGTCCATGTCCACCAAGTCACCAAATCCAAGCGTTACAAAAGCCAATAAATTCATGGACGCCCATTTCTTCTCAAAACTCTCCCGCCATGCCAACAGAGGGAGCCAAATTTGAAAACAATTGTCCCGCTGAAACACTTGGTCGTAATAAAAGAAAGCTCTCTTCTTTGTGTTCTCCATCAATCTATCTTGTAAATCTGGTTTTGGGTTTTTAGTTTTGTCTTTAGGAGCAACTGCGAACATGGCTGTTACTTCAGATTCTGTGGAGGTTTCTGTCCAAACAGTGAAGAAGAGCCGGTCCAAGTGCCCCGGTGTTCGCGTCGTTCACGGAAAAATCTATGATTCTGAAAAGGGGAAAACTTGTCACCAAGTAAATTTTAGACGCGAAACCTTGATTGCCCCTCTTCTTGTTTTCTATTTCGTTCACGGGGAAGCGAGTGTCATATTATAAGAATGCCCGATCTCTTTTCTTGTGGATTCTTGAAGTTCCTATTTGAGATATTTTTGTTTCTTTCGTGGTCAAGCTTGTACCTTTTTCTTTTATCTTTGTTTGCTTCTTCATGCTCTTCGGCTGTCAAATTTGGTTCAACTTGTATTGGCCTTCGATATTTGACATATATGAAATGTGCTTATATTTACTTTGTGTTGCTATTTGAAAGCTGAGGTGGGACTTGTACAAGGTTTTTGTTGCACTGCTGTTAGTTGAGGTTTACTTAGGAAGGGCGTCAATCCTCCGAGAAATAAAACATTTTGTTTAGACTGTTTCTATGACGGCATTGCGCTGATATGTTCTGTAACATCTTTAGTTTGTCTCATAGACAGGATCTTTATAGAAATCGAGATAAAGAAGTCAGGTCTTGGTTTTATGATGTTTAACACTTTTGGTTTTATTGGGATCATTGTATTAGAAACAATGATGATTAACTGAGAGTTCCATTCAATAATTTAATTGATCCCAGTATCTTTTGTCGGGGTTGTTGTATGGATCTTTGTTACCCTTCAGGGAATGATTGTAATTTCTAGATTGCTTGTGTGAAGGATTTATTTATTATCAGGATCGCATCTATTATTGTTATAGGTAATTTGCTTAACATGTACTCTTTTGCTTGGAATCTTATCATATGCATTAATTATCCCAGTGCCGACAAAAGACGATGGATTTTATGGCCGCATGCAAGAATCAGAAAGTGAACAAGCCATGTCCTATTAACTATTGCCGCAAATGCCTAATGAACAGGTTAGATTTTTGTTTGCATGATTGTTGTACTTTTAATAAGTTCTGCGCAAAATTTCTCTCAAACTGGAAATGCTAGAAATCTTTTAGATATGGAGAAAATGCAGAAGAGGTATCATTGAAAAGTGACTGGATATGCCCCAAGTGTAGGGACGTTTGCAATTGCAGCTTCTGCATGTAAGTGCATGATGTTTTGAATTTAACGTTGTTGTTCTCATGGAAAGTCTTTACGGTGAACCTAACACAATAATTTTTCTCTAGGAAGAGAAAAGGTCATAAACCCACTGGTATACTAGTGCACACAGCCAAGGAAAAAGGATTTTCTTCTGTCTCAGAACTTCTAAGTGTCAGAGGTCCTCAAAATTTGGATCGTGATAAGATTCTTGCGAATGAGGTTGCTTCACCAATAAAGCTGGCATCTTCTATAAAGGTCGTTCCAGGAAGAAAAACTGGCAAGGAAAATTCTATAGATGGAAAAAACGATTTGAACCTGAATATTTCAGATTTTGGATCAATTGTAGAGGATGGGAATCCAGAGGAAGTTGGCTCCAAGAAGCTTGGAAATGTTGGGAAAGTTTCAGATAAGAAGAGAAAGAGAAAGGAAGGAACTAGCGTTCAAAACACTGCTTCTAAGGAAGAACTAAAGATTCAAGAAGGGAATGAAATCCCTGGTGGCATGGGAAATGATAAGACACCTGTGCTGTTCGATGGAATTCCAAATGCCTCAAATTGTATAAACGGAGTTTCAAATATGGTTAATCCTAATGACCTGGGTACAGAGATTACCTTCGCTATAGAATCATGCAAAATCAATGCGTGCACTGCAGAAGTTCAAAGCAAAAAAATTGAGCCCGGAATTCAGTTGCCTCCTGGCACTTGCTTAACAACTGTAGCTGGCATTGATTTTTCTGCTGAAGATGTTGGAGATGCATTACAATTTTTGGAATTTTGTACCGGTTTTGGTAAGGTAATAATAAATTACTACTGAAGATGGCATACAAGAGGCGGGTTCAGTATTGTGAAGATGTATAGAATTTTCTTGAGTGAAGTTGTGTGTTCATATTATTTTCTTATATTTAGATCTATTCATATATAGGTATGGCAATAGTGAAATTCTTTTTCTCATTTTTTATTATGAACTATGTTCCTGCATTAGTGACTTGTATGCATTTTTTTCTCATATATGTTCAGTGCTTGCATAGTGAGCTTAATGACTTCATTGTACCTTGAATTCTTTTTATTAGAAAAAATTCATTTTTACACCTGTCACAGTTTTGCTTTCCTTTTGTGTCGTCAGGCTCTTGATCTGAAGAGAGGGCAGGCTGAAGCTGTACTTCAAGAGATAATAAGTGGCCGAAAACTTCGTCGATCACAATACTCTTTGGTAGCACGTTTCAATATCCTTTTGTTATCTTTGATACATCAGGAAATTGGAGACGAGTATGATTTCTGCTCTAATACAGTTATTTGAGTTTCCTTTTGCCTTTTTTTCTGTGTGATGGAAGAGTGTTAATTTATAACTTTCTTTGCCAGGCCTCCAAGTCTAAGTCCGACGAAAGATCAAAAGTCATGGTTGCAAGCTCTTGGAGAATGTGTCTCTGACTGTGGGTTCATGTCTAACGAATATCCCTCTGATTGTTTTGTCAAGGGTAACCAAGGATATGATGACTTGAGTGCATCAAAAAAGCTTAAACTCTTGATATTTCTGTGCGATGAAGCTCTTAACACCTCGTAAGTAACAAAGACAGAATGGAAATGGAAACCTATTCCTTCAGAGCAATCCACTTTTTCCATTCATTTCTCTGATATTAACATAGTAGTCATGACCTTTTGTTTTGTTTTGTTTTGGTTTTTGTCTCCCATCCACTTCCCTAGAAACTTGCGAAGTTGGATTGACGATCAGCAGTCCAAATACAAGAAGGAAAAGAAGGAATCCAGGGAAAAGATTCTTGCCGCAAAGCGAAAGGTAGAGAAGTTAAAGCGCATATTTGTGCTTTGAGTTGAGTAATGATCTCAAGTTGATAGTAAATGAAATATTTTGCCTTTCGGTTTCTGATGCAGGAAAAACAATTGAAACAGAAGATGCAAGATGAGGTGGCCAAAGCTATTATTGCAAAAACTGAGGGTCCCTTATCTGTCTCTGAGTATGAAGCAATTGTTTCACAAATAAAGAGTGCAGCAACTCAAGCTCATGCAGAAAGGATTGAGGCCATGGACATGATGTCAAAGAGTATGATTTGACTTTCAACTCCTAATGTATAGAAATGTTTTTATTTTTTGTGGAGGAAAAATGTTGCATTGCCTAAAATGGTCGGATTCCTTGTGAACTTCGGAGAGTTATCTAGTAATTTGCATCTTGCTTAACCAAATTCAAAATTTAATTAATATGATTCCTGTATTAGGTGTTGCATATATCAAGTTGGTCAAGGAACACGTTTGCAATATAGTGTTTGATAAACTCGATTTAGTTCTAAATTGTAATATTCAGAGTCCTACTTGTTTAAGACAATCGAACTTTATATTTTTACAAGGTGTTACAAAATTATTGAACTTGTGAGGGCAGGATTGGAAATGTTGTTTGACAACACTAATTTAAGATGCCTGCGGGTACGATTGCCAGTGGTTACAAGTTATATGTCCCTACTTTTTTAGTTTACTTACACTTTACCTGCAAATATAGAATGGCGAACTCTATGATATTTTATGATATGCATCTCACCATCAGTTGCATGCAATGTGCACAGAGATTCAAAGATCTGATGCTGTTAGAACAGATCGTATTCTTTTGGATGTTGATGGTCATGCATTCTGGAGATTAGCAGGCTATGATGGTCAGTCTAGCATCTTGCTTCAAGGTTGAGTTGCTTCTCTTCTTTGGGTATTTGGTGATTTTCAACCATACATCTATTATTATCAGTTTGTCATCAAATGATTTTCTTGGACAGACATGGGAACTTCTGATGCTGATAAGTTTTGTGAGAAATGGTTTGTCTATGATGCTGAAGAACACGAAAAGGAAATTGAGAAATACTTCTCTTTCTCAAGGTAAGTAAACAGTTTTTTATTCGCACACAACAAAAATTTTTCTTGTCTCCTCAAATTTATTTTAGCTCTGAATTTATCTATGATAGAAAAATTATAATCAAGAGCAAATGTCAGATCGTTTAGCTTTGGATCTCTACTAAGAAATTGATTGTTTTGGATTCATATCAGGACAAGTCCTTCAACACATGTCAATGCATAATTTCACCCTAATTGTGAAATCCTGAGCACTTGTCATGCGATAAAGTGAGATTAGTATTTTAGCTTTTGAACTACAATAATATAATTGGGATTTAGTTACAGGTGTACTTCAGCCTATAATATGTTTGTACCTGTTAGTTTGATTTTGTATCTTGATCACTTATATTAGCCTTATAACTTACACACTAAACATTAAATAATTTTGGGAAAGCAGCCGCTACTAAAAATCCCTCCTTTTTTGCTGAATTTGGCACTTCTACAAGTATTTGCTGTCATGGACTTTAGTTACATATATAGGCGGTTGGAAGGTCGTGTTTTGTTACATTAAGAACAATTCTGGAAAAAATGCATGTTACACTTGTTAAGTGCAGCCTTCCTTTTTTTACTATTTCACATAGCAGCTTTTATAATTTTTTTTATTTTCTATTTTTTTTTCAGATTGAAGAGGAGCAGGCTTAATAGGACCCTCAGTGGGAGTTGAAACAGATTGCTAACTTCATTAATGATGCATCTGTAATGTTTACAATCGAGGTATGAAGTTGTGGCTTTCAGTGGAGAATTTGAAATATGAAAAAGTATGCAATGAATTTCTCACAATTTACATATCTTGGGTCACATTATTCTGATGACATCACAAGCAAGATAGCTAATGAATTATACGTTGCTGAAAGCTAACCACAATGTATCAGTCTTAGGTTGTGAAAAGAAATGAGAAAAAGAGGAGCTAAACTTAACATAGAAAGCCTTGGGTGGTCCTTCTAGCTGATTGCATTCCTTATTTGAGGAGGAATGCAATCAGCTACTACAGAAAGCCTGTTTGACACGATCTCGTTTGTTGTCTGTAGGGATCCTGAAAATGCGTATACCTATAGAATAGTGCGAGGCGGTTAAGGTAAAAGGTTCCAGTTCTTTGCTGTGGAATTTACTATTGCATTGAGCCATTGACAATGTAGTGAAATTGTAAAAATATTTGATGAATCCTTTTGCATCCAGTGGATGCTCAATATTTTGTTGTATCCTCGCTGATTATATAGTTGCCATGTGTTATTTTTTTAGATTTTAGATAAAAAGTAACGACGAAATATATGTTGTATAAATATTATTTAAAGCAAATGTCATTTATATAAGGACTTAATATAACTTTTAAACTTAAATTATAATAATTAGATTTGATATAAACAAATAATTTATGGTAATTATTTTTAGTGGGTTTTTAAAGAAAATTATAAACTATAATTTGTTTTTGAAAATTTTAAAGGTTAAGAAGTTTTTTCAGAATTTTTAAACTAAAAATAAGGTTTATATTTTTTACCCATGCTTTAAGATCTGGGCTTAATATGAGTAGGAATGATATTGGTTCTGATCTCTCTATTTATATGTTGAAACATGGGATTTTTCACTATCTCGGTAGTATGTCAATGTCACCGAGACTTTGAATTTGCCTAGGACTTATGTTTTCTTCCAAAGTCTTTGCCTAGGACTTATGTTTTCTTAGGAAGAATCAATACGGAGCTTGTTTTGTCATTACTATTTACGGCCTATAAATTCCAATAGATTGATCAGCTCTTGACATAGTTGGTCTTGGGACTGGAGTGCATCTTTCAAGCGCGGACTTGCAATTTCATTCACTAATACTCAATTGTGTTAGGCCACGACTTCAATAGCTTAGTTTGTACGGTAGGAAATTGTAAAACCTGAAATAAAAAATAACCTGGATGCAGGAAAATATTTCCAGTCAGCTATATCTTTACCATTAATTTAATACGTAATGGTATAAGATGAGCTAAAGTTTACGACATGAAACTTATTTTTATCCTGGAAGTCAAGGAGGTAGGTTCCGCGAGCTCATATCTTCAAATAAAATACTGTATTGATTAGTTTTAGTATCACTATTTATTAATGTGGGGAGAGGGTGATGGATCAGCATCCGAGCTCGTGTTCTGGATGAAAATGGCGGCATTTGGGGACGCCAAGAGAGATTTTGGATTCGAGGAACCTTTCATTGTCGCTCACGCTTTTCATTACATATCGGAATCACATGAAACTTAAACAAAAAGTAATCTACTATCACACCACCACCATCAGCATGAGCAACGCCATACTCAAAAGTCATAAATTATTGCTATCTTGCCAGCATCCTTGAAGGTGATTGAGAAGAAAGATGCTGTTCTTCTTCTTCCTTAATGGTTTGTGCTTCTCTCTTTGCGGCCTTCTCATCATTGGCAAGCACCCACTTTGCCTCATGCTGCTACACCACCACTTTCGTTCACCATTGTCACTCACTTCCCTTTCTTTTGTTGTATCAATTTCTTCTTTTGTTTCTTTTCCTTCAATCATCACCTGCATATGAACAAAATTCTCACAATCTTTTTTTTTCGCTCCGATTAACTTACGAAAAGTATAATTAAGCCAACTTAATTTCTCCCCATGGATGTCAGATAGGATCAGATTAAAGTATTGACATTAGTTTTGACTTGTGACTCTTGTCATTTTTAGAAGGAGCTCCAGGAAATAAAATGCATGAGATGACTAGTACATATGAGATGAGATGAGCAACTTTCGCTGTCTTGTGTTATATTATATAAGGTACAAAACATAGCTATTATTCAGGTAATCACATTATGCTCTCAATAAATGCATATGGTTCAGTAAATTATTGATTTTAAACAATTGGAATTTTTTTCTTGAATATTATGGAGCTTAATTTTAAATAAGAAAATTTCATAAAATAATGAAATTTAGTAATTTTATATTCTTTTCATGTATGTTGTATTTAAGAAATGTTTTTATATTTTGATAATTAATCAAATAGGTAATTTTTAGATATTTATAATATGACTTTGTTAATTTATTTCTATGACCTCATTGTTCAATATAAATTCTAACCACGGATTGATTTTATTCTAGCATAATTTGTTAAATTGAAATTTAATTACTTGAAAAATATTATAAAAGATGATTAAATTAATTATGAAAAATGTAAAGTTTGAATTTAAACTATAAAGGGTTTCAATAATAAAAGCCCTAAGGCCTTGACATAATTAATTGTCTAGAATTTTAGATATAATTTGTAATTTTTGTATAATTTATTACTAAATGTAGATTTAATTAGATACAAATAAGAATGGGCGAGTAAAAAAAAACAGATTCTTTGTGAAATGCTGAGAAGTGAGGTCCTGATGGATGTTAATTTTGTATCTGCAATACAGGGTGGACCTACTGCCCTGATAACCTTTAATTTTAAGAGCTTGAAGGGATTCTGTTCGAAAGATGAAAGAGATTGTAGCCTATTTAGTATCAGATCTTTTGTATCAGTTATGTTATTCTTATCATATCATATTAAATCTCATTCATATACTTACGTAGAGGAATAAAGTTAGAACAGAATAAGTGGAACAAATAATTTAATAGGAGTTTATTTACCTTCTATTTTATTTTATCAGTTTCTAGCCATTTAATAAGTAAGACAGAGAGAAGTTAGATGGTAGAAAACTAATGGAGCATATGGAAGCAGACTAATTCGTACAGACCATCTAATCTCATTTCTTCTCACACAACAATCAATAATATATTTTTGTCAATAATTCATATTGCAATATGATAGACTTCCTTATTCAGTAATTTCAAATTCATATGCTAACTTAGGACAAATACGTGAGGATTTTGAAGTTCTGCTTTTGACTTAGGAAACTAGGTTGTATAATTTCGGAACAAGCAGGGCAGATGTGGCTTTTCAGAGACAGCATGCCCTACTGAAATTTGTGGCTAAAAAGTGATGGTAGAGGGTTAGAATTGGATAAAGCTATGCCCAATGTTATGTGATGTTATGATCACCATACTGCACTGTATCATGACCAGCCCAGATTATTTCCAAAAAGAAGAAAAAAAAGAGTGATGATAATGATACGCCACTTTCAATGAGATTCCCCATTATCAAACATCTAAAGGGGAAAGATTGAAGCATCTTCAGTCACGTCTAATAAAAACAAAGAACATAATATTGATAACTTTAATACGAGTTGATAGATTAGGAAATGAAGTCTAGAGGCCAACTTAGGATAGGAGGTGAGTAGATGTAGACCTGCACACTTGGGCCACAGGTAAGCGTGATTGACGAAGGACCATGTTATCTCCTACTTAGCTATTGCCGATGCATTGCCTACATTTTTCTGGCCTAAAGTCTTTTTGCCAGTTTTGGAACATGTACGCACCACAAAACAAAACAAATTGAGGAACGGACCACTCTTTATTTACTAATATAACAAATTTAGTAAATGGTAAAAAATATTAAACACTGATCCTCACCAAATTACAACTAAAAGGTGCCGCTGGTTTATGATGCAGTTCAGTTTTGTGTCTTCAGAGCACTTGGAATCAATTTTAGTCACTCCATGTGTACACTCAACAGGAAAGTGTTTAAGTGTTTGAGACAATTGAATTCTACAGGTGGAAATTTTTGGTGTGGGCTATAAAAACTGAGACAGAGCATGTTGCGTTTAGGTCTTCTATTGAAACTAACAAAAGCAGAAAAGAAAAACAAATTAACAGACACTCTACAAGCAGAAAATGGAAAAATAAAAGGAAGAAAAAACACCCACTTATGAATCTTTTTCACCAAGAAAATTTGCAGATGGATCAAGTTCATGGCTTGAAATGACTGGTCTTAAGAAAATTTCTTTAGTAACACTTACCTTGTCTTCAGCTTTCAGCTTTGCATTATCAGAATTAGGAGAATCTCCACCTTCTGTTTCGCATCTCTTTAACGTTGGAGGTGTTGAAGCTGGGCTTGCCCTACTCGAGCTATGTTCAGGAGCTGTGCTTTGAGTTCCAACATCTCTTGTTGAGCCTTCCGATTTTTCTTCTACATAGAAAAAGCGCGAAACGAAACAACAGCTTGAGTCAATTTAAGCAGGCATTTCCAAAAAGCAACTAAAGTATCAGAAAATGTAAGTGTTCAGAGTTCACACAACCTTGGATGGCCAAATGAAGAATATCTTCTTGGTTAGCAACGGAAAGCGAGGGTTTTGTGTGGAGTTGTGACCGAGAATGGGAAGAGTAGTTAACAAGAGGCACAGACATTGTAATTCTGGAGGTTAAGTTACGAAATGATCTTCCACTAAGCGTTTTTGCAGATAAACATTCCATTGGGACCTCTCCTGACAGTGGATTGCATATGTACTTCTCCGCTTCATTCCACTTGGAATTTAGAGCAAACCCATCTGGAGATAAGCATTCCCAACTGTTATACACTGACCTTGCCTGCAATGCTGCAAGAAAATTAAAGCAATGAACCATTCAATACATTATCACTCTTTATACGTAAACTATTAAAATCAGTGGACTTCGATGCTTAGTTACCTTTAAGAGCACTGGTGAACGAGTACGTTGATGGGTCAATTTCCTCTGAAAATGAGGTGGCAAAGTGCGAGTTAAGTTTATAGAATCAAAACTTGCTTCTTTGCGGTGGAATGAAGTAGTTATGTACCTCTCAGTGAGTAGCCAGGAGACGAAGCAGTACTAGAAATGGTTACATTTGATCTAAAAGACCTTGCATCTTCTCTAAAGCTTCTGATATTCGACCCTGAAAACCTTCTTGATTTGGTGTTCTCGCGACTGATTTGAGCCCTCAAAGTCCACTCCCTGAGACTGAATTCTGGTTCCTCTCGTCGTCGAGAAGTATATGGAGGCTGTTCCATCGTGGACGCTATAAATGAGTTACAATACGTTCAAAGTTGTATTGATTTTCAAGTCTCAACTCCCAAAGTTTGTTCAAGGCTTTTATAGGTGCACGAGGCTTGCAATGTTGACGCATAATACCCCTGTGTATTAACACTTCAAAGCGTTTTCTATTCAAATGGAAAATTATCAGATACACTTGGTTTATTAATCAAGTTCCTATGTCTCTAGTTAGCCAAAAATAAGTTCTTGGTGTCTCTATTTGGATTGCTTGAGAAGAGACAAAATTGTTAACTGATACTTATGAAACAGTTTTCATGTAGAGAAGCGTCACAGTTCTATTATGGAAGTTCGTGGTATGGACTAAAACCTGTTGGCTCCAGTGTTTTCTTTTGCAATTTACTTTCATCGCTAAGGCCATGTATATGAATATGAAGTTATAGAGATTATGTCAGACTTTTTTTTTTTTTTCAATAAATATATGCAGGTTTAAGCCACAAAAGAGTTGAGCTAAAGTTCAACATGTCCGTCTCATATCAAGATGTCAAGAACTCTCTCTCCTTAGACCAAAAATCTTACAGCCAACTTTGGTAGATATAGTAAAAATAAACCCCCTTATTCTTTGTGCACAAAGTTACAATTGAAGACAGATTGTTTTGATACAAAAAAATAACTCTTTTGCATATGTTGAACCAGGGAAAGAACGTGAAAGTCATGACTGCAAGCAATTTCAAGGTTTTAAGTTGAAATGGCTTTTACATGTTTTACGTATCTGATTTTCAGTTGCAGGGTAAAACGACATTCTTTCTTCAGCAAGTGGAGTGGTGCAATATATTCCCATGTATATGTCTGACACTCGCTGTCCCAATGACTGCTACCGTAAATTGGGGGTCCTTCCAGTGCTTAAAATGAGACATTGCACTAAAGTTGAAACCCTACAAACAATGGGCCTACAACCCATCGGCAGAGAAATGGTGCTGCAGGTGCATGTCTACTAGTGCCTTACCTTGGAATCAAGAAAATTTCCCTGCTCTGAGGTGGTGAGTTAACCCTTTTTCGGATTACGAGATTTAACTCCTGCAGTGAGTACATGGACTAGGACTTCAAGTTGAAGTTGGTGGCACAAGGAGATGGTTCAACTGTAATTTGCTATTGCATGG
Organism: Erythroxylum alaternifolium; assembly: GCA_027478495.1. Classification (NCBI taxonomy): domain Eukaryota; kingdom Viridiplantae; phylum Streptophyta; class Magnoliopsida; order Malpighiales; family Erythroxylaceae; genus Erythroxylum; species Erythroxylum alaternifolium. Next base: position 14,272,215 of record JANIIA010000006.1, on the reverse strand, counting down.
CCACCACTTCAAAGTAGGTATTGTTATTAGAGCAGAAATTTGGAGACAAGAAGTTATAAGAAGTTATACGGTGGATGATATTAAACTTCCATTGCAGAGGTCTTTAAATAGAGCTAGAGTCTAGATCTAGAGTTTAACAAAAACTTAAATACATTCCTTATCCTTAGGCATGAATAAGAACTCTCTAATCTTAAAAAAACAGGTAAAGCCGTCCTAAAGATAAACACAGAAAAATAATCCAAAAGATAAAATTTTCTTAATCCAATTTATAGATATGACAATGTCGTCCTAATCTAATATACAAATATTTAGGCAGTATTCAACATTCCTCTTTGCCTTAATAGCTACAAACTCCTAGTTTGCTTATCAATTCTTCAAATCTGGCTTTTAAAAGTGCCTTTGTTAAGACATTTGTACTTTGATTATCGGTCCTACAATAAAGTAGACATATTTCTCCTCTTCTTTGCACTTCCTTTAAAAAAAACAACTTAATCTTAAAATGCTTAGTCTTGCCATGAAAAACAAGATTGTTTGAGAATCAAATGACAGTTTGATTATCAACAAAAATTTGAGTTGGCTCAGTTTGTTCCATTTGTAAATCTGCAAAGATATTTCTGAGCTAAATTGTTTGATTTATAGCAGCAATGGCTGCCACATTTTCTATCTCAGTTGTGCTTTGGGCCATAACATCTTGTTTCTTTGAATACCATGAAAATACCTTTGAGCTAGAGCTGAAACAGTGACTTATTGTACTCTTCATATCATCAACCAAACCTCCCCAATTACTATTAGAATATCCATGAAGTTTGAAATTCTAACAGTAAGTGTACTTAATTCCATAATCTACGATACCTTTGACACATCTCATAATTCTTTTGGCAGCTTGAAGATGCACTTCACTAGCATAAATAAATCTTGAAAGCATACTTACTGCAAACATAATATTAGTTCTAGTTGTAGTAAGATACATTAAGCAACCGATTAGGCTTCTATAATGATGTTCATCCACCTTATCAGCTCCATGATCTTTGCTAAACTTTTCCTTCTAGTTCATTGAAATAGTAGTGCTTTTGCAATCCTTCATATGAAATTTTTTAAGTACTTGCTTTGCACACTTCCTTTGGCATATGAAGATTCTATCTTTATCTTACTTCACCTCCATTCTCAAAACAAGGTCAATAAGCCAAGATCAGTCACCTCAAATACTTGGAGCATTTAAGCTTTAAACTTCTTTATTAGCTTCTCATCATTTCCTGTTATAAGCAAATCGTTAACATAAACAGAAACTACAATTAATTTAACTTCTATTTGCTTCACGTATAATGTAGCTTCACATAGATTTTTAATGAATCCAAGGTTTTGAAGATGATCATTAATTCTGTTGAACCAGGCTCTAGGGGCCTGCTTAAGACTGTACAAGGCCTTTTTTAGATTATAGATCTTCTCCTCCTGTCTCTTGACTTGGAATCCTTCTGACTGCTCCACAAATATCTCTCCTGTAAATAACCATTTAGAAAAGTAGATTTGACATCTAAATGGTAAACTTGTCATCCTTTATACACAGTTAAGGCTAGCAACATTCTAATAGTATCAAGGCATGCAACTGGAGCAAATGTTTTTGAAAAATCTACTCCAAATACTTGAGCATATCCTTTCACTACTAATATGGCCTTGTATTTATTTATAGAACCATCTGCATTAAGTTTGGTTCTATAGACCCATTTAACTTCTATGAGTTATTTGTGTTGTGGTCTGTCCACTAACTCCAATGTGTCATTTTTTCAATCATCCAAAGCTGTTCTTTCATAGCGTCTAACCACTTATCATCCTTCTTAGCTTCTTTGAATTCTACAGGTAATTGGACAACAACATTGTTTCTTTCATAAATTTCAGATAAGGGCCTTGTATCTCTGACTATTATGCCATCTATAGCATCATCAAAGTGTTCTACAACTTTTAGAAATTGCCTTTTCATTTGCTTCTCCTAACTTCATTGTTTGTCCTCTATGAATTTGGCATCTCTATTTACATGAAGTTTCCTATTTTATGGTTGAAAAATTCTATAAGTTTTGTCAGTGTTGCTATATCAAATGAAAAAATCTAGTTCAACCTTTTTATCAAGTTTGTCTCTCTTAACATGAGGCTCATAAGAAAAACAAACACAACCAAAAATTTTAAGGTTTTGTAAATCTGAATTGTAACCAAACAAGGCTTCAAATGGAGTTTACCTTGTCATTTTTAGAATACTTTGATTTTTTCTCTCACTTAGACCATTCTATGATAGGTGTAAGGTGTAATAAGTTGGTGTTAAATACCAGTTTCTTCGCAAAATTTGTCAAAGACTTCATTTGTGTATTCTTTGCCATTATTTGATCTTATTATATATAACTTAGAGCCACTTTGATTTTCCACAAAGGCATTGCAATTCTAGAATATATTAACAACCTCAGATTTGGATTTAAAGAAATAAATCTAGCAAAATCTGGTGAAATCATCAATAAATGTAATATATTATTTATTACCATTTAAAGATGATGTTTTTTGAGGTCTTATAATATCTGTGTGTACTAGTTGTAACTTGTGTGTTGCTCTCCATGTTGTTTCAGGGAATGGTTGTCTGATTTGCTTTCCATATAGCCACAGAATCAACAAAATTGTCTTCGAGTAACGAGACACCTTTCACCAAGGCATGTTTACGCATATAGAGAAGTCCAGCATGATAGAAATGTCCAAGCCTTTTGTGCCATAATTCAACATTGCTTACAGTGCTTGAAAAAACTATTTACTCCTCCTCCATCAGATTTAGAGTATAACTTTTAGCTCTCATTTTCATCTTAAATACATCTCTACCTTTCGCACCTTTGATCGGGCATCATTTGTTTTCAAATATGAATTTGAAACCTTTTTTAACTAGCTATGCAACACTAAGCAGGTTTTGGTCAATGTCAGGCATAACCTATCATACTCTCAATAGTTACAGTTCATTTTTATTTGATTGACATAAAATCACCATTTCCAATTTTCATCTTGGAAAAAATGGATTTATCAAGCTCTTTAAAGAGGTTCTGGTTATTAGTCATATGGTTTGTGCAATCGCTGTCTATTAGCCAATAATCACTGGAACTGTTGTTTGTAGTAAAGTATGTAGCAACAAATAGTTAGTCCTCTAGGTTTTGCTCTATGGACAGCTTTGCCTCTTCATGTTGGGACTTGCAGATCCATTCCATATGTCCCATATTACCATACTTTCTACATTTGACATCAAGCCTCCATCAATATTTTCTTTGAGGGTGATTTGTCTTTTTGTAGTGTGGACAAAGTGGAAAAACCTTATCTTGTTGTTCGTTAAAGCCTTTAATTTTTTGTTGTTTTTCCTCTTGTTATTATTCTTGTCTTTGCCTCCTCCTGGGTTTTGTGTTTTTATGCAAAAAGCACCTTATATTGCCTCCTCTTGTCTCATCATTCTTCTCTGCTCTAGTGCCTGCAAAGCATTTACTATTTCTCCCAAAGAAATGCTCGACAAATCTTTAAAATTCTCCAATGAAGATATTTTGGATTCATATTTTTCAGAAACAGTGACAAGAATTTTCTGTACACTTTTTTCATTAGGAAATTCTTACCAAGAAATCATACCTTATCAATAATGCTTAGCAACCTGTCAGTATAGCTTGTAATATTTTCTATCTCCTTCATGCTCTGTGTTTCAAATTCTCTCATCAAGTTGAGTACTTATATACCTTTGGTTTTTTCACTGCCTTAATATTCAAATTTGAGATAATCCCAAATATCTTTAGTAGGTTGTAGGTTCACAATTCTTGTAAAAATCACACTTGACATAGTTGAAAAGAGATAAGCTTTCGCCTGAGACTTCTTTATCTTTTTTTCTTTATGATTGTTTAGCTGCACCATTGTAGGATTTTCGGATAATTAGAACACTTCATAGTCTTCTTCTACAGCCTCCCAAATATCCAGAGCTTCAAGATGAACAATCATCCTAATATCCTACGCTTCATAGTTGTCACCATAAAAATTGGTGGTGCGACAGTTGTGGATGTTGTGTCTAAAACAAAGGATTACGTGAATAAAAATTTTCACCTCTTCATTAATCATTCTCTATAAATAAATACAATCGGAGTAGGAAATGATTAAGGGATTACATTAACAAAAAATCTAGAAAAATCAGCCTAGAAATCTGGAAGTAAATAAATTTCAATATGGAAATCACTAAAAAATCTGAAAATTGATTTTGGATCCCACTAATTTAGGCAATCCTAATCAACTTTCTAACACTCCCCCTCAAGCTGGTGAATGTATATCAAACATTCTTAACTTGCATACATTTGATTCAAAACCAGCCTTAAGTAATGCTTTAGTGAGAATATCAGCTTCTTGTGATTTAGTTGGAATGTAAGACAAACTGATCTTCCCACTTTTAATCTCTGTCTTGATGAAATTTCTATCAATCTGCACATGCTTCATACAATCATATTATATAGGGTTATGAACAATTGCAATAGCTAATTTACTATCGCTATATAACTTCATAGGACGCTCCAATGGAAAATTTAAATCTGATAGCAATCTCTCTAGCCAAATTAACTCACAAATACCTTGAGCAATTTCCCTATATTCTACTTCAGCACTACTTTTAGATACAACAGTTTGTTTCTTACTACACCATGTAACAAGATTTCGCTAAAATTTTGTATAATAGCCTATAGTGGACTTAGCATCTTCAACCGACCCTGCCCAATCTGCATCTAAAAACCGTTCTATTTCTTGGATTTCACTCTTTTTAAACAAAAGACCCTTTCCAGGTGTTTCTTTCAAGTACCTAAGAATCTGATCTGATCTATTGCATCTCGGTGTCTCTTGGTGGGAGCATGCATAAATTGACTAACCAAACCAATATTATAGGCAATGTCGGGCCTAGTAAGTGATAGGTAGATTAATTTTCCCACCAAATGTTGATATTTTTCTTTGTTTGTTGGAGTGTCATCTTCAGGAACCTTATGCTTCCAATTCTTTTCTTGTAGTGTGCTTGCAGGTCGACAACCTAATTTTCTTATTTCTTTCAATAGATCTAAGATGTATTTTCTTTAAGAAATGAAAATGCCTGACTTACTTATGACTATTTCCATTCTAAGTAAATATTAAAGCTTCCCAAGATCTTTAATTTTGAATTCAGATTTCAACAGTTTTTTGAGATTTGTTATTTCTTTATTATCTTCACCTGTGATCACCATATCGTCAACATATACGATGAAGATGAATTTCTTCCCTTCTATAGATTATTTTGTGAATAAAGTATGGTTAACTTGCCCTTGTGTATTACCAAATTGCTTCATAGTAGTGCCGAACTGCGTAAACCAAGCTCTAAGAGACTGTTTTAACCCATAGAAAGATTTTTTCAGTTTACACACAGAACCAGTTTTTCTTCAAAACTAGGTGGAGGCTTCATGTAAACTTCTTCTCTGAGAGTTCCAGTTAAGAATGCATTAGATACATCCATTTGGTGTGGTTCCTAGTCTAGATTTGTCGCCATAGATAAGAGAACCTAAATAGAATTCAATTTTGCAACAGATGCAAAGGTTTCTTCATAATCAAGGCGATAGGTTTGTGTATATCCTTGAGCAACCAAACCAGCCTTATACCTCTCTATTCTCCTATCTGAACTAACTTTTATAGTAAAGATCCATTTGCACCCTACCAGTTTCTTCCCTTCGATTATGTCAACTATTTCCCATGTGTCATTTTTTTTCAAGGCCTTCATTTCTTCCATTACTTCAGCTTTCCATCTTGAATCTCTCAATGCCTTATATATGTTGGTAGGAATTTTCACATTATCGAGTTGAGAGACAAATGCCTTGTATTTGTTAGATAAGTGGCAATATGACAAATGGTTTGAAATTAGATGTTTAGTACACGATCTTACCCCTTTTCTGATAGCAATGGGAACATCAAGGTCATCAATTGTAATAGTACTTTGAGGTAAAACTTGTGATATGAGATCCTCTTCTAGTTCAAATCTTGGCCTTGCTGAGTAACTCGTGGTCTCTTGAGTAAACAAGTAGTTCCTCCTATATTTGTATTTGTTGAGGTGGTTCTCCCCCTTGACTTGAG
>JANIIA010000006.1:14248240-14265992 GCA_027478495.1 Erythroxylum alaternifolium | reverse complement strand
CATATATGCTCACACTGATATATATTGCCGATGAGTGAGATAAAATTTGCTTTCCCAAACCAACTAGCACAACTACAAAATAAAATTAGAAGAAACAAGAAAACAAGCTAGAACCCTCTATTTACCTTCTCTTAGTGTTTGAGTTGAATTGTTCCATTACTTGGAAGATCACTTTAGTATTAATGTTCCCCACTTCCATGGCTACATTTTTGAAGGTTCTAAGGTTTCTCTCGAACCATAAGTTATACACAATAACAGAAAATAGAACGATAAAAATGTTGAGGTCAATGGTTCAGTAGCTTTAAGGTTGGTTAAACCAAAGTAGAATGGATTGGAGGTTTACCAAGTTTGGAATGTTTATCTGAAAGTGGCTGAGGTAGTGTAGCCATACTAATTTTAAGAATGAGCATTCAAAGAAAAGGTGGTTGGTAGACTCATTATCCAAGTAGCACAGGGAGTAATGATTAGGAATATAAGTATAAAGGAGCTGATCCCTTATCTGTAGCTTATTAAGGAAAGCTAACCATAAGATAAAGGCATAACTTGGGTTGGAACCTTTATGCCACACTAATTTATGCCAAGGTACTTTTGGCAAAGGTGGTCTCATCAAAGAGTATTCTGAAGCATTAGTATAATTTTTTGAGGGGCTTGCAGTCCATTCTAATCTATCAGATTGGGACCAATTAGGTTGGTATATTAAAGACTCGAGAATGCGAATGGTCTCAATTGTGGCACCTTGTCAACACCACATATTTTCTCTAATAATATCCGCTACTTTTGCATTCATTGGAAATTCTGAACCATTGATAGCTCTAGGCGTTGAGAGATCCTTGAGGATATCTCTAGGGTGCCAAGGGTCCTGCCATAAGAAAGTAGAAATTTCATTTCCTATCTTAAATCGAAAATGGTTCCTAATAATATTTCTAACCTGAATAAGTTTCCTCCAACTCCAAGAACTATTATTAGTCGGTTGAGCACTCCAGAAGTTTTTCCTTCTAAGAATAATAGTGTGGACTCACTTTAGAAAAGAACCTAAATCCTTTTACCTAACAAGACATTGTTCCAAGTAGACAAATGTTTAATCCCCATACCACCCTCTATTTTAGGTTTACAAAGGTCATTCCACTTGACTTTTATATGAGTTTTAGACGCTACCGTTCTAGACCACAAGAAGTTCCTGAGTTTAGACTCAATTTCGTTAATGATAGAGACAGGAAGCAAGAAATGGCTAGCCCAGTAGACTTGAAAAGTAGACAAGTCAGAAATTACCAATTGAAGTCTACTAGCGTAGGACAAGGCTTTATGAGTCCATTTGTTAACTCCGGAATCAATTTTTTCCAATAGCGGGATACAATCTCTCCTAATCAATCTACCTGTTAAAAGAGGAACACCTAGATATCTTATAGGAAGATTACCCCTTTTAAGACCCGAAATAGTTTCCAACTGAATGGCCAAATGATTCACATCAGGAAATAAAAAGAATTGACTTTTGCTAGGGTTCATATTCAACCCAGAGAAATTTGAGAAAGTTCGCAAGCATTTAAGCAAGATATTCACTGAAGTATGATCAACATGACAAAACAATAACACATCATCAATAAACAAAAGATGGGGCACTTTAAGAGTTTTGCATCTCCAATAGAATTGAAAAGTAGGATTTTCTGCTATTGTAACATTCAGAGTCGTAGAAAGCACCTCCATACAGATAATAAATAGGTACAGAGAGAGGATCTCCTTGTCTTAATCCTGATTTCCCACAGAAAAATTTAGTAGGAGAACCATTGATCAAGATAGAGTAGGAAGGCGAGGTTACTCACTGTTCGATCCACTTAATAAACATAGGATGGAGTCCTACAACTATCAGCACTATGAGGAGGAAATCCCATTGAATAGAATCATAAGCTTTAGCCAAATCTACTTTGAAAGCACTTCTTCTATGCTTATTAGAAAGATGATAGTTCTTAAAGATTTCTTGAGTTAAAAGGATGTTGTCCCCTATACGACGATTTTTTATGAAAGCACTTTGGTTTGGGCTGATAAGGAGGGGTAAAACTCTCTAAGTCTATTAGAAATGATTTTTGTGATCACCTTATAAATCATGTTATAACAGGAGATAGGTCTATAATCCAACACAGTGGAAGGCTGATTCTTCTTAGGGACAAGGAATATAAAAGTTGAATTAAGCTCTTTGAGGAGCCTCCCATGTTTGAAAAAGTCTTGGATTGCCCGAATGATTTCATTCCCGATAATATGCTAAGTGTGTTTAAAGAAAAAGCCATTAAAGCCATCCAAGCTAGGGGCCTTATTTGGGTTGGAAAAAAAGAATACTTCCCTAATCTCCTGCGAAGTGACTTCAGCTACAAGGTTATTTCTTAGGTTCTCAAGAATCGGATAGGGAAAAAGAGCTGCCACATACTCGCTTAAAGAAGCTAGATCTTTCTTAGTACCAATATAATCTTGAAAGAAATTCATAAAATGTTTCTAAGTTTCTTCTAAGTCAGTAATCCTATGGCCATTGCTCACCAATAAAGAGTAGATATTGTTTCTGTTCCTATTTGACAAGATGGAATTATGGAAGAATTTAGTATTCCTATCCCCCCTCTCTAAGCCACTTGATATGGGAAGATTGTTTGTAGAAAGATTTTTGGTCATTTAAAGCCTTAAACAAATTGGTTATAGCCTCATGTTCTTCAACTACCAGTTGAGTCCTATTAGGCAAAACTCTCATTTGGTCTTGATGTTATTGAGGGCAGCTTGACAAGTCTCAACTCTGACATTAATATCGCCAATTTGATTTGAGTTTAGGGATTTGAAAGCATTTTTGACTAATTTGAGCTTAGATACTACACAAAACATAGCGGTCCCTCAAATCTATGAATTCCAAGCCTTTTTTACTATCTGAAGGAAATTTGGCTGCGAGACTAAGAAATTTGAAAACCTAAAAGGGGAAGATCTCTTCTTTTGGACAGTTAAAGACCTTATCACTACAGAGGAGTGGTCTGAAATATTTGGATTAAGAATCTCTCCAAAAGATCTAGGAAACCGAGAACTCCACTCCGAATTGATGAGCGCTCTGTCTAATTTTCTAGCTATGTGGAATTCACCATATTGTTTATTTCGGACCCCTAGAGTTTAGATCATACACACCACACTCCTCAACACACTTCCTAAAGTCTCTCATCCCACTAATAGCTGAGGAGCTAAGAGGTTCAGCTACATATGCAAACAAAATTGCATTAAAGTCCCCAACTATAAGCCACGATTGAGTCCCAATAATCAGTTTGATATTGGAAAGGGCTAACCAAAGGTTTTTCCTATGATTTGAATTATTCCCCCCATAAATACAAGAAAAAAAATCAGAATCACAATTCATAGGGGACACTTATAAAAGGATCAACTGATTAGTAGTAATAAGAGGAGAACACAAGAATTTATCAGGGTTCCAAGCTACCACTAACCTAGCACACAAAGCTTGATCTAAATTACTACAGAAATGCCATTTAGGAAACAAAGAAGAGAAATATTGTTTAAGAGGAAATGAGACTTGATCCTAGATTCTATCAAACACACAAAAGAAACCGACATCATTCTAAGATAAGACTTGATAGCTACCTTTTTTTTTGTTGAGACCTCTAATATTCCAAAAATGTAGATCCATAATTCTATACACAAGACAAGACCTACTGTTGTTGTTTTTTTCTAGATTTTCTGCTTTTCCTAATGGTAAAAGCCCCCTCTGCCCCTTCCAATAAACCTTGACTCTGAGAATCACTAGAATTATTTGGAACCACATCAGATTTATGAGAGGCAATATAATTACTTGCTTTACTTACACCAGGACAGTCAACATCTTCGAGGCTTCCATTAAAATCATCCTACTTTTGCTGCATTTCTTTGCCTTTGCTTTGCTCATTTAGATTTTCAGCAATTCTGCTCTCCTTAGGACTAACTTGTTCTTTCTCTGTAGTTTTCTCTTGATCTCCCTCCATCTGTTGAGTTTCACCTATAGGAAGTGAGCAATGCTCTTTGTCCAATTCCTGTTGAGTCCTAGTCTCAAACATACGACCAGTAGGTTTCCATGTCCTCTTCTGTGTAACCTTCTCAGGCTTCCATTCATATTCAATTGCAATGTCCCTAAATGTCACTTGTCCCTCTTCATTATAGGTAGCCAATTGAAAGGACAAAGGCTAGCTCCTCTCCAATTCTAATTCAACACACATTCTAGCATATAGGATTCTAGACATTTGGGCTGTATAGGAATCCATGAGCCAAGGTTTTCCCACTACACTAACAATCTTACTCAATCCCTCGTTGTTCCAATATTCATAAGGAATATTATGAAACCTTATGCAGACAGGTGCATATCTAATATCCTCTTGTTCCCCCGCATTTAAACTCCATTTGTGTAAGAACAATGGCTTCCTTTGGATATGCCAAGGGCCCTTCTCTAGCACCTCATTCATACCACATTTAGAATCAAACTTAAATAGAAACTTGTTCGAGTTGGTCACCAAAATTTTTGTCTAACCACATGCTAACCAAGATTTAGAAAAAAACTCTATGCACTACTAGAAAGACAGGTCACTTACCAATGAAGAATCCGATCAGAGAATGACGAAATTCAGTTGCTCCTTTCAGCGCTAACTCAGGCGGCGGGATAACAAGGATTTGGTCATCCTTAACCTCTAGAGGGTAGAAGGCCAATTCCTTAACAATTGATGGTTCCTCCACTGAGTCGGTTACCACATATTTTCGGATTTTTGGAAGATATTTCACCGAAGCTCTACAGTCCTGAGTGGTTACGGGAACGTCTAGACCATTTTGCTCATAATCAAATCAATTTGATGTTTCAAACCTTCAGCTATCTGAACAAGGGCAAGGATTGGGCTGTTTGGGTCAATGTTTTGGGAATTAGGTTTTGAGGAAGGTGAAAAAGGGGGATTTCTAGTAGATGGAACAGGGATTTGGGATAGGGGTGTACGAGAAGTAGACAGTGGAGAAGAAGAAGAAGAAGCCATAGAGGAGGGGTCAAAACCACATTTGTGATCTTCGAAGTAATAGACTCTTAACTGTTGCTCTCTCTCACTAATAATTTTGATGCAACCATTTTTTTTGTGAGATTATTCTTTACTTTGGCTACAAATCATGATCGAAAACTGCAATAACTTGACACAAACAATGCTTTCTTAAATGGTGATTTACATGAAGTTGTATATATAGATTTACCTCAAGGCTATGAAGTGAAGGGGGATAAGTATGGAAAATTGGTCATCTAGTATAAAAGCTTAAAAAACCACTTCATAGACTCAAGCAGGCTCCTAAACAATGAAACTCCATGTTCACTGTTTCTTGAGTTTGGGTTCTCTCAGTCCAGGCCAAATTATTCGTTATTCACTAAAGCTTCTTTGTTTGATGGTTTGGTATCACTACTGGTTTATGTAAATGAGATTATGATTAGATGAAAAACACATGATGGGATTGATAGAGTACTCAACTTTATGAGTATAAAATTTAGAGTTAAAAACTTAGGACAACCTAAGCTTTTCTTTGAAGTTGAAATTGTAAGGTTAGAAAATGGTTTAGTGTTGTGTCAAAGGACGTATAAATTGGATCTTGTGGAACAATGCAAATTGTTAGGTGCAAAACCACGTCCAATTCTTATCAAACCAAATCATGGACTGAGAAAAATGAAAGATAATTTTTTGGATGATGCAATAACCTACAGAAAACTTGTCAGGAAATTGATATTTCTCACCTTTACAAGACAATACCTCAACTATTCAATGCATATTTTATCATAATCTATGACTAAGTCTTCTATAGTACATTGGCAGGCAACTTTGAAAGTAGCTAGATATCTAAAAGGAATACCAAGTCAAGGAATTAAACTAAATGCTAAAGAAGATACACAGTAAGAATGTTACATAGACTATGATTGGGGAAATGTCTAGATATTAAAAGATTTATATATGGTTTATGTGTGTTATATAGAGGAGCTGTAATTATTTGAAAGGCCAAAATGCAATCAGTTGTGGCTCAAAGCTCAACCAAAGCTAACCCTAGCTAAAACCCCTTCACTATTCACTATCGCAGCTCTCTTCTTCTCTTCTCACGTTAATGCTCTCTTCTTTTTGATAAATTAATATGTTAAGACCACCTACTATTTACCTTCACTCTTCTTTGTTTCACGCTACTCAACCCCTCTCTCCACTGTAGCTGATTAATATGTTAGACCACCTACTATTCAACTTCACTCTTCTCTGTTTCACGCTACTCACCCCCTCTCTCCACTGGAGCTGATTAATATGTTAGACCACCTAATATTCAACTTCACTCTTCTTTGTTTCACGCTACTCACGCCCTCTCTCCACTGTAGCTGATGTGATGATTTAAGATGAGAGTTTTTGGCCTACGCCTCTTGTTCATGTTCTTAACCCTCGCAGATGCCTTTTTTTATTAAACGCTAGCGTTTAATGCTATCTTTCACGTTCAACGCTAGCGTTAACACAAGCAACACTAGTGTTAATGTATGCAACTCTAGCTTCCTTCTGCTTTGTCCGCTACACTGCGTTTTATTCATCTTGCACTGTCATTTTGTCCTTTAGTTGCTGTTAATTTTTCTTCTTCTTGTCTTTTAATTAACTTCTTCTTACTTCATGAAGACAAGCCAAAATTAATTTTCAGAAAACGGCCCAAATGTAGTGCTTTCGACTTACTTTAATTTCTTTACTTCCAAATTGTACCTAAAATCATATATAAATTAAAGCGAGTCTTTTAAGCATTTTTGTATCATTAATCGCTAACTATAAATATTTAAATGTATCAACAATTAAACACATATCAATTTCTCCCACACTTAGCTTTTGGCCGTCCTTGGGCAAAACATCCAAACTAAGTTCAAAGACCCGAAACATTTACTCAATTCCCATATTTTCCAAAACTATATAATCACAAGCAAAGATGAGTGACTTTCAAATATCAGAACAAGAATTCAACATTTAGTGCTTCTACTCATGATCAATCAACAAGCATCATTTTAGAAAACTGAGCAATCTAATGGTAGACTCAAAAAATGTGTATAAGTAAAATATATCCATAGGTACACTCAATGCTATGCATGATCATGACAATCCATAACCTTACATATCATTTCATTTCTCTACCACTATAATTCACATGCAAAATCATGAATCAAAGGACTTTTCAAAGTTGTGATATGGACAAAGGTAAAGTGAGATGTATTTGGGTCAAGTAGCATGAAAGTCATTAAGCTAGAGAAACAAAACAACACTAATCAAAAACTGTGTACCGTAAGCTATAACGAATGCAACATTTATATTTCACCATCCCTGTCAACTTTCACACACCAACCACATGAAGCATACACCAATCCGAAGAAATCACTCATATAATTTATGCCAACAATACAGTGAAATCACAAGAGTAAACCTTCCAAGCCAACATCTACCTCATATTCAACATACTCAAATAACCCATTCATCAGAACTTTAGGAGAATGCATTAATTATAAATAACTTTTCAACACATATGCACTTGCTCTTAGATACATTTATTTAAACATTTTTTTTCTTTTCCTTCTTTCTTTCTTTTTCATTTTCTTTTCTTTTCTCTCTTTTTTCTTTTGCTTTTCTCTTTCTCTCTTTCTTTTCCTTGTAAAAATTAAAATAAAGTACAACAACATGGGATTTTCAATAATAAGACTTAACAAAACATCACAACATTAATACACATATGTACACCCACACATTTACACTCTTGTGCACCCACAAACTCACCAATCACAAATGTTCCACTAGCTTTATGGCTTGAGTAGGACATTTGGTTAAGTATAAAGCATGTAATGTGGTTGATACAAAACGAAAGGTTATTAAGGCTCAAAGGGGCTTATAAAAAAGGAAAATCATATAATAGGTAGGCTATTTGGCTAATGTAGTTCAAAAAAGTAAAGAATGCCTAATCATATCCATATTAATGCATGTGATAAAAATGTAGTCTCAAATAGAAATTTAACACAAAATCAGGATATATATGTGATGAAGGTCACACATTATCAAAAGACAATGACACTGATATGGATGTTTCAGTGTAATAAGGCTCAAAATCTTACCTGCTTTGTCTACCACTAGTCATTACTCTTCTAAAGATAATGCATATCGATCAATCATAAGAGTAAAATCACATGCCAAAGTTACCATGAAATTCTTTAGTCAAATCATTCTCTAATCATGACAATATAGTCCCAAAAGCAACAGAAAACGAGAAAATATTTGTTTGTTTGTTTTATTCTTTCTCTTATTTTGATTGAGAACTTAAAAACAAGCAAAAACAAACCAAGAAAGAAACACACATGCATAAAAAAATAAATGTGAAAATTTAAAAACAAATAAATTTACTTCCCTTGGGTTGCCTCCTAAGAAGCACCTTTGTTTAAGGTCACTGGCTTGACTCCTTATTTCCTCCTCACGTGACAAAATTGTCATCTTCAGGTGTCACATAGGGCTCCTCCATGTGAGGTTCTTCCAGATAGGGCCTTGGTTGATAATCGTTCACCTCCAACACCTTCCCTATCTTTAGATTCTTCATCTCTACTGAGTCCTCGCTCTTTTGAAATAACTAGAATGACTCTTTGCCTTTTTCTTTTTTGTTTAATTCTTCCAACCTGCTAGGTATAGGTGAAGGGGTTAGTATCAAATATAATTACGGACTCAGTACTTACCTCTGAGCTAAAAGATATGTTTTTTTCTAGTTCGAGCTCCTCCTCTGCTTCTACATAAGCAATTCGTTGAGGGTTGATTTCAAAATTTTCAAGCTCCTCATCACTTTGGAAAGTTTTTACACAAACATCCATCGGGTACACCTCGGGTTGATATGGCTGCTCCTCTTCACTTTATGGTTCCAGATAATTGATATCTCCCCATCGAGGCAATGCATCTTGCTAGAATTGCAGAGCATCCTGTTGGATTTGCTGTACACTTTGTTGAAATAGCTATTGTATATTCTGTTGGAACTGCTGCATATCCTGTTGAATTTGAAGATTGTTAGTAGTTATAATATTAAGAATTTCTTCTAGAGATGCACTTGAGTCGTGTTGGTCTCCGAATCTTGGGCGCTACATCATGTAGTTTTTGGAAATTGCCTTCCATCCTGCTGGAATTGTATAGTATTCTGCTGTAATTGCAAAGTATTAGCATTCACAATATTAATCAACTCTTTCAAAGATGGACCGAAGTCGTGATAAGAAGCTTCTGGTCTGTATGAGAATTGTTGTGAGTCCTGCAAACTATCATGGAGTAATTATGATGATTATTCCATCCATAACAAAAGTTAGGTTGATCAGTCCAACATTGGTTATAGGATTGAGATGAAGAATTCAAGAAGAAATTACTTCAATCCATGATTCTCTTTAACAAATCACAAACACGAAACAGAATAAAGAAAGGATCATGAAATAACTGAAAAGAAATCAATTATGAACAAATATATACAAAACACCAATTAAATTACAATTAAAATCTAAAACACCATACTCTTTGGCAACGACACCAAAATTGATAGCACGCGTCGTTACGCTAGTCAAAATAAAATAACTAGACTACTAATGTAGCAGTGGTGAGTCTAGGTCGATCCCACATGGAGTGTTCGGATAGCTTATGAAATGAAATTAATTGATGTTTAGGTAAAAGGGGGGTTTGGATTTTGAAATAAAAAAATAAAATGAAGCTGGACTAATAAAAATAAATTAAGGAAAACATGCAAAAATTGACAAAAGTGGGGAATTTGATAGGGACCCGATTATTTAGTTCAATCTCAGCCTACACCTTAATTAAGCATATTTCAACGATTTTTTGTTCTCAAACCTCTCCTAGCAACTATTAATCGTAGGTTAATAATTAACCCGAGTTTTTCCTTAGGTTTTGTTTAATCAATACGACCATTAATTAAACATAACCACCGAATAACCTAAGATATGATCTCTAGATTTAATTAGGTAGTAGTATTACAAATTAGGAAAACAAATTAATCAAGGTAATAACTACATATGATGCATCATTTAAATTTCAATGGATATGCAATTAAATGATTCAATGAATGCATTAAAATCATCATTTCATAATACCCAATGGATTCATACACAAATAACCGAACAATAACAAAATCCTATTATACATATAGAAAACCCAATCAATCTACACAAGATAACATAATTAATTTCTAATGAAAGAAAGAAACAACAAAAAAAATTTTAAAATGCTTAACCCGGATCGTCGACGTCAATGTCGCCTCCGAACCAGCATCAGGACATCTAGCCCTCTATGAGTCTATCTCAAAAAAAGTGCTTCAGACCCCACGTTGTAACCCTAGCCAAAACCCCTTCGGCTATTCACTGCCGCAGCTCTCTTCTTCTCTTCTCACGTTAATTATCTCTTTTCTTTGACAAATTAATATATTGGACCACCTACTATTCACATCCACTCTTCTCGGTTTCATACTACTCACCCCTCTTTCCACTGTAGCTGATGTGATGATTTAAGATGAGGGTTTTTGGTCCACACCTCCTGTTCATGTTCTTAACGCTCAGAGAAGCCTTTTTTGTGTTAAACGCTAGCGTTTAACACTTCGAACTATTGATCTGAGACTAATAGAATGCTCTACAAATGTCGGTTTTCCTTTAGGTTGAATTTAATCAAGATATGATCATTAATTAAACCTAACTACCGAATAACCTAGGATACGATCTCTAAATTAGCTTTCACATTCAACGCTATCGTTGATGCATGCAACATTGGCAATGCTAGCGCTTAAAGCTAGCTTCCTTTTGCTTTGTCCTCTGCATTGCGTTTTATTCATCTTGCACTATTGTTTTGTCCTTTAACTGCTATTGATTTTTTTTCTTCTTGTCTTTTAATTATCTTCTTCTTGCTCCATGAAAACAAATTAAAATTAATTTTCAAAAAACGGCTTAAATTTAGTGCTTTCGACTCGCTTTAATTTCTTTTCTTCCAAATTGTACCTAAAATCATATATGAATTAAAATGAGTATCTTAAGCATTTTTGTATCATTAATCGCTAAGTGTAAATGATTAAATGTGTTAACAATTAAACACATACCAATGGGTCTCTAAATAGAGTAGCTTGTAGATGTCAATTTGACCATAAAGTTGTTTCCACCCTCTATAACTAAAGGCTCTTATACCATTTTGATGGGGTCCAATTATAACTCCCATATTGTCAATTCAGAACAATCAACTAATCTCAAGAAACACATTCACAAAGCCAAACAACCAAGCAATGTAGACAATAAGAAAATAAATCGAATACTAGATATACGTGAAAAACCATCCAGTATAGAGGAAAAAACACAGGCTAAACCAATAAGCGAATCTACTAAGGACTTATATGAGTTTAAAGATTATAAGCTATTAGCCCTTATTTGAAACTATATCACAATACAACCACAAATAACCCCCATCACAATTGATATCCCAAATCAACAACACTTTCAATCTAATCCTGAAACAACCATTCAAAGACAACTTGTTGCTAAAACTACCTATTATAGAATGAGAAAAACTTCTATATTCACTCTTTTTGCTTTTTTTTTCGTTGTTCCTTTCACTTATACCGATGAACCCCCATCTTTTTCCCTTTTATGCTCAAAAGAATAAGGTTTTAAAATTGGACATGTTCATTTACACAGTTACGTAGGCGACTGTATCCTAACCAGATTTCATGAAATTGTGGATAAACATAGCCTCAATTAGTTATACGGTCTACTTACATAAGATTTCTATTTCCACACTATCGTGTATGTCTTCAATTCTTACCATCTACTCGTACACGTGTGCAGTCATTTACATTGTTTTCGCATACAACTGTATATGATGTTAACATAGGCATGTCTGATCTTACACAGTCATGTAGGTCATCATCCAACTTGTATATGTTCATTGTCTATTACATAACTTTCGCATACTCCCATGCAAGTTATGGACATAAGCATGTTATACTCTACACGACCGTTCTCTCAGAAATGGTTTTAAATAAACCATTATTTGTCTAAACTTCACTCGTTCACTATTCTGACGGTCCACAAGAGTATTCAGGATCACCGAAACTCACATTTGATTCTAATAGGTTGGAGACTCCACACCCTTTTTCTCTATGATAATCATTTATTTTTAGACAAAACACTTGGAAGTTGTTTTGCGTCCATGAAGTCTTTGACGAAATTAGGGGTGACAAGCATAAAGTTGACAAGCTAGTTAATGTTGAAGTAGTTGAAGTAGTAGCTGTTGGAATAGAAATTGAAAGTGGTGGAAGGTTTAAACTTGGTTTGTGGGTTGACGACTTGATGACCTATTGAAAGAGGCAAAAATTTTCTTACTTGGAATCATAGCTGAGTGTCTATAAGTGACAACACTTCCTGGTCCTAAGCTCACCTAACCCTAAGCATTTAATAAAGACTGAAAGTAGTTTAAAACAATATTAAACAGAGCATGTGCAGAGACAAAGCATAAAAGAAAAAGAATGGTCAAGAGCTGAGACTGTAGAGGGAAAATCCCGAGATGGAAAGTGCGGTTGGTTAATTTCGTTTTCGGTGAAACTTCAACATCTCCTTTATTGGCTGTGTTCGGCTTTAAATTTGCCAGCCAACCCAGCCGCAAGGTCCGGGACCAAATTGATTTATTAAGTCGATATCATGTGTTTAGGACTTAAAACCAAACAGTTGTTTTTGTATTGGTAGCATATTTAATAGACTATGTACTCACATACAGCTAATTGAGTAAACTACCACGTCAAATCACACTTCACTACTGAACCCACCAGTGCATACAAATCAGTGGAGCAGCAAAATTATGTCATACGCATTTATAATTATCATCAAAATTATTTCACTAACATCATTTATTAACTCTCTTTTTTTCCTAAATAAAGCATGCGTTGACTCTTTACTCGGACTTGCATAAGAAATAATAAACACCCTTCAAAAAAAAATTAAAGATCTTCAAATTGTGAGTTAATAACCAAAAAAAAGTCATCCTAAAACATCAAATTATTGAAAAGGAAAATTTTTGAGGTGAGAAGAAACTAAATTTATTTTTATAATTCATTTTGTGATTTAGTTCTCCAAGTAAGAAGAAATTATTTTGGTTTTAACATTCGAAGGAAAATGGATAGAATTGGGGGATAGAAATACAAAGTTCTTTCACCAGTTAGCATAGGTTAGGAGATAAAAAACTTTATAACCTCCTTGGTTCATGATGATAAGCCGTTGGAAGGAGAAACATTAAAGAATGAAATTCAAAGTCACTTTGTTGTTGATCCCTACCATACCCAAAATATCCTATCATCCCTAATGAATTATTATTAATTTTGGAATTGAGAGTGGATAATTCAGAAGTTTATATGAGATAGTTATGATTATGGGATCACTCATATCTGCATATATAAATGGCCTTAATCCTTTATTCTTTCATAAAAATAAGGACTTAGTGGGAATGAAGATAATAAAATTGTTTAGAGAGGCTCTTGAACTCGATTGTATAGTAGAATAGCTAAACAAAATACTAATCACTTTAATTCCCAAAGTTCCTAAACCTAAACTAATCTAATATCTTGGACCAATCTCTTTATACAACATGGTTCTTCAGATCTTATAAAAAATTTTAGTCAATAGGATCAAACCTTTTTTATTAAAATAATATGACCTTATTAATGTAATTCAATATGATCTTATTAATGTAGTTTCATTCTTAAGGGAATTGGTGTTATTAACATTATAATTACTTGATAGATTGTCTTTGAGGAGAAAGAAAGGTTAGAATGGTTTCATGATCATCAAAATCAATCTTGAAAAGACATATGACAGAGCTATATAAGAGTTTATCATGGCATTTTAGAGGACCTTTAAATTTTGTATAAAGTCAAGAAACTTATTAGTACATCTTATTTTCTTAGTCATTTTCAACATATTTTGGGATGGGAGTAAACTCTGAAATTTTAGTGAGGATGGTTCTATGGACACTTTCTTTACCCTTATTTATATTTGCTTTGTCTAGAAAAACTCAAATCATGTAATCATCAGTGAAAGAAAAGTTAAGCATTAGAAACTTTTTAAGATAAGTAAAAATAACTTGGTCGTCTATCATTTGTTCTTCACAAATGATCTCCTTCTTTTTGAGAAAACCCCTTCACTTAAGTGAAGACTACACTAAAATGTCTCCATGATTGATATCTCAACTCGAGACCTAGAATCAATTTCAAGAATCCAAAGTTCGGTTATCTTTGAACATTGCAAAACAAACTAAGAATAGTTTAAGCTCTAAAATGAAGATTTAAGCTATTGATGACCTAGGATATTACATAGGAGTTCCTTTACTCCATTTAAGAGTTATAAAAGGCATTTACAATATGTTGATAGAAAGAGTTAAAAAATAGATTGACAGGACGATGAGCAAGTTGTTTATCTATACCAGATAGAGAAATACTAACAAAATCATCCTTGGTTACCATATCTCTCTAAATCGATCGATAAATTTGTCAATTTCTTTGGGGAGAAACTAAATCAAATAAGAAAATTCACCTTAATGCTTAGGATGTTGTTTGTAAATCACTAATTAGCAAAAATGAATGTGATTAGATTTAAAAGAGTAGACATCTATTCCATATACTTTAAGTCCCTAGGTCCAATTTAAACATGGGATGACGAAAGAATATAGTATATATTATAAATATACATAGATGGATTAACTCAAATCACTTTAGCATTCCTAATATTTAAATGGTTATGATATGCTGCTAGACATCAATTTTGACCTATGATCATAAATTGTTTAATTGGAAAATTAAAAAATTAAAAAAGTTTTAATTTATATAATTCTAATTATGAATTATAATTGTAATTTATAATCATTGCTAACATATTAGAAATTTATTAGGTCATACATAAAGCGTAGTTAAAAAGAAAATTTTAAATTCAAATTTAATTAGAACTTAATTGTAAAGTTTAAAAAACTTTATGGATCAAATATGAGATATTTGATTTTATTAAAATTAAATTGTAATCATAATTAGAGTTATAATTTAATTATAATTAGAATATTTAATTTTAATTAAAAGCAATTTCTATAAATAGGGAAAAATATAAGGGAGCTAGTACTTATATTTTTTTTCCCTCTAAAGTGTTGAGTTCCTTTTTTTAGTTATGTGGATATCGTTAGAGATTGAACATACAGACATCTTATAGTTGACAGTTAGAGAAGAAAATTTTAGGAATCCAAATTAGGGACGATTCAACTCTTTTATTTATGATTCTTATTTTCTAAATTATTTAATTAAGTAGATTTGATCAATAAATTATAAAATTTATCTTTTTACTACACTCATGACTAGGCATATGAATATCGTAACTTATCAGCATCAAACAAAATAGTTTTGTCTTGACCTTTGGTACCGATCGATACCAGCTATTTCAGTTAATATCAGCTAGTACATAATGGTAACTAAAATACCAGTTAAAATTATAATTTAAAAGTAATTCTAGAAGTAAATTGAAAAGCTTAAATTTTCTCCTAAATAAAATAACAATTACATATACATGAAAAGGATGACTTTTATAAAATTGTCTACAATTTATTTGATAAATAATAAAGACGCAAATAATAACGTATTCTATAAAAAAAATTTTATATAGTTAGACTTGTACGAAGTGATTATAGGTTATATAACTAAATATATCAGTTTAACATAATTTAAATATTTTTTAAATTTTATATATTTCATACTAACATTGTATTATTTTTTAGTATATATGTGAGAAAAATTTTCATTGGGAAACATCCTTTCTAACAGTTAGGGGTAAGGGTGTGTATACCGAACCTTCCCAATAGTGAGATTTTATTGAATCATTTTTATTGTTTACATGCGAAAATTTATTATAATGACTTTTGAAATATCTAAAGATAGCATGTGAAATTAAATTTACTTATTATAAATGTAGATTTGTTTACTTTATACTATTCTTATTTTAAAGTTAAATGTATGTATATATTGTAAGTTAATTTAATATACATTCAACAGCAATTTACGTTATAATCATGAATAACTGAATGCGGAAGAAACTGATGTATCTCTTGCCATTGATGTTCTTTCTTGGAAAATTTTGAAAGTTCTATATTTTGGAATTCTTTTAAGCTCTCAGTCACTTATTAATGGTCTATTTTAGAAGGATAAAGGAGCTAACTCTGCACGTGTGAAAAATATATCAATGTGCTCCTATCAAGCACATTAAAGCTTACTATAAAATCAATAAATTATTATCCATTAATCACTGAACGTTGGAACATTTATGGGTATTTAAACTACTCAAAATATGGAAAATTATCTCATATTCTCCCACTTGGTCCATATAAAATCCAGGGGATAGGTCCTCTAGTAATCGAGTATTATCTTCCATTTATTAAAATGTACTACATTTTATATCAATCTAATGTGTAACATTACTTAATAACAAACCTTATGTTTATTCTAGGTCCAAAATAATCAATTTCTCAAAATTTAATAATGTGCACCATAATATGAGAAAATATTATAAGAGTTTTACAAATACAACGTCTATACAATGAAAACTATATAATGGAGCCCAATCTCATTCTAACAACATAATCCTTGAACTTCATTGGTGGCATGCCTTTTTCAAAGGATCAACTATCATTAATTAGGTGCTAATGTTTTCAATGACCACTTTCTTTTCTTTAATATATTCCCTTATAGATAAAAACTTAATGTCAACGTGTTTATTCTGCCTACCACTCTTATTATTTTAGTTAGAAAATAGCACACTACAAGAAAATAGTGAATTAGGGACGAAAATTACTGACGGGATAGAGAAATATTCCGTCGGTATACAACATTACCGACGGCCAAAAACGTCGAAAATTCGGCTGTAGTTAAATTCACCGATAGAAAGTTTGTCTACCGTCGGTAAAATTACCGACAGAACAAATAAACCGTCGGTAAAATCAACCTAAAAGTTACCGACCGTTGGCTTACTCGTATGTAAATTTAGCATCGGAATGTTTCTAATACAGTCGGTAAAGTTACCGACGGTAAAATTATCTGTCGGTAAATTAGGAAATATTACCGACAGAAAATATCGATATTGTATTTAGACAATTACCGACAGAAATCTTGCATATTTCTGTCGGTAAAACTTTTATTAAAGTTTTTTAAAAAATATATATTTCTATTATATTTAAATTATAACCGTCGAACAATTTTATTAATAATATTTATTTAATTAGATATAAATAATTAAATAAAAATTTTAATGAATGAATATAAATGAAAATATCTTAATTAATAATAAAAAGTTACATTACAATAATATCTGTAATACAAAGTAAATGACCAATACTATACTACTGATCAGAAGCAGGTGAATCATCTGGTAGGTGCGATGGCCTACTGTCCTTGCCCTTCAGTTCATCGAGCTCCCGACGCATCTGAGCGTATAAATCTAATACTTCTTGTTGCGCTGCTATCGTTTCGTGCAACTGACACACCTGTTCTAACGTTTGTTGTAACTGAGTGGACAATGTCTTCACTATGCTCTCAAGCGCATCCACCTTGTTAGACTGCCTAGTAGATGCTGTTGTACTCGACGTGGAGGATTGCGAATAACAAGTATTCGCAAATGACCCTAGTCCGAATATCCTCCCACGACGATCCC
>JANIIA010000006.1:14132832-14144782 GCA_027478495.1 Erythroxylum alaternifolium | reverse complement strand
TTCATTAATTCAAAATTTTATTTAATTATTTATATCTAATTAAATATATATTATTAATAAAATTGTAAGACAATTATTATTTAAATATAATGGAAATATAAATTTTTTTAAAAATTTAATGCAAAATTTTACCGACAGAACTATGCAATATTTTCGTCGGTAATTGTCTAAATATTATACCGACGGAACGTATTTTTTGTCGGTAATATTGACTTATTTATCGACGAACAATCTTACCGTCAGTAAGTTTACCGACTGTATTAGAAACATTCCGATGCTAAATTTACATACGAGAGAGCCACCGATCGGTAAAGTTAGCGACGGAATAAATCTGACGGTCGGTAACTGTTCCGTTGATGTTACTGACGGTTTATCTTTTCGATCAGCAATTTTACCGACAGTATGCAAACATTCTGTCGGTGAATTTAGCTACGGCCGAATCTTCGACGTTTATGACCGTCGGTTTATTCCGTCGGTAATTTAGTATACCGACGGTATATTTGTCGATTCCGTCGGTAATTCAATATTTTCTTGTAGTGTGAAAATATATGGAAAATTTTTAAAATATCTACATTAAACTTGATCATTATACATTCTATTTTATGTAAATTAACCTAACCTTATTTAATTTAAACTAATGATAATTAATTTTAATCTAACTTGAATTTAATCTCAAGGGCAAATCTCAGTACACAAGGCTTCCCATTTTGTGACGATCGAAGGAGTCAATTGCCCCAAGGCCTGCCTTCTTATTTAATCTAATCAATAAAATAAAATTTAAAAAATGTCGATCTAAAAAAAAGTGATTGAATATCATATGTTTAACATTTCTTGAGAAGTTCGTTGTGCATTGAACTTAATTATTTAAACATGATTTTTGGTAAAACTTCAATCATCCTATTTGAACTTTGTGTTTGAGATTAGTACAAATTATCTTCATAATTGAATCCTTCTTTTAAACAGAATGTTTTGCGGGAAATTCCTATCAAGATATGAATATGAGCTTTCACCTATTAAACTATCAATTGACTTGTAATAAATTTTAGTAGCATAGAATCATTCATTTTGTTACTCCTTATCATTCTTTAATATTGGATGGTGTAATCGACGTAAGATTCTAAGTTTTTGACATGGTCTCAAATTCTACAAACCTTGATATTTGTGTAACTTTTGTAGAAAATGCGAATATCTGATATAAAAACCTACTTCCTGAACACACATTATGGGTTTATTCAATTGAAATTTTATAGTTCTCATATTTGTTCTATAATTCTAATGAAAGATTATCATATCTGTTAGGAATATATGATATCTCTACTAATAAATCAATTCTTGAGCAGATTTAATATGCTATATCTTAGGTTTTATTTCTTGCATTTTAATTTTCATCCCATATACTTTGTCATATCACAAATGTATTCAATTTTTTTTTATGATGATGACCATCTTTGAATACTTATTTTTTTATGAGTCACCAATCAAAATAATTTCTCTATTCTAAATTTTCTTGAACTAAATTTAATTTGCTTTTCTAAAATTGTTCCATAATATTGTATCACACATGATTTTATGGTAACATTCTAAAATAGTAAAATTTAAATTTAATTATCAAAAATTAGATAAAAGTCATAGGAGCATACTATGAGGCTCATTAAAACATTAGGGTCTCACACAACATGATTTGGAGCATATGTCATTTTTGGTGCAGAATTATATTCGTTCAAACATACTTCGTATTTACAACGAGTTCACTAGTCTACTCTTAAATCTATCTTTTTGAACTCTCATTTAGCAACTTAAGATATATATGGTAACCATTTGATCACCCTAAACCTGTTTTCTTTCGACTTGTTATCTAAGATGAAATTCATGATTTAAGTTTCTTTCTTTTGCTTTTAATTATCACCTTGATGATAAACTTAAAACATGTCTAATCTCCAGTCATCACAAATACTTGAGGTAATTGCCTATATGAGAGGTAAATCCCTTATTTTTCTGACATATTCTTTGATTCACACGTAAAATATGTCATATAAAGAAACATATTTCAGAATTAAGTATTACACAATGCTTATCACATAATAAATAATGTCAACACATATTTGCATTTAGACATGACAATATAATGAATGAACATACACTACAACAAAGTTGACCTTTGGTTACGTTTTTGTGGTGACGATTTCAAAACCATAGCTAAAAGTTAGCCTTTGATGATGATTTTAAAAAACGTCACCAAAGGCTTACCATTTCATGACGTTTTATAAAATCATTGCTAAATGGCAAGCCTTTGGTGACGCTTTCTGAGAATCGTCACAAAAGGCTCATCCTTTTGTGATGGTTTAGTTTTTCCGTTGCCAAAGGGTGAGCCATTAGCTACTTTAATAATCATTGCAAAAGGCAAGACTGTTTAAATAACAAAATAACTCTCTTATTTATAATTATGAATTCACTAACTTTGACTTGATCATTTTATGACTGAACATCATATTGAGAAAAATTAAATTTAATGTTATTGACAATGATTCTTAGTGTAAAAATAAATTTAGGTAACAAAAAGATAAAATCATTTCAATAATTTATTAAACTATCAACTCAAAATTAATTAATATTACATAGATTTATATTTTTTATTTTTCTTTTAAATTATATGATTTGACAATTTTATATATATAGTGTGACAAAATTTTCAAATAATTTTCACATGAAGTTTGTAACATAAAGATATATGAACTTACAGAAAAAATAATAAATATTGATAAATGGTAAATAATATAATATAATGATATATGGTAAGTAATACAAGATTTTAATTAGAATTTTAGCAATTCTTATAGATAAAGCAATAAATAAAGTTTCACGCCTATTCCATTGAAAAGAAAAAGAAATAATTATTTTTTGAATTCTAAGTGACATGAGACGCGGTAAATAAGGTAAAAGAGTTTCTTATGTCTTGATTCCTTAGAAGGCTCCTTACAATTTTAAAGACATCAATTGAAACTGTCAAAGATATTCCCCATGAGTTGGCTTATTGACATGCTCTTTCAAAAACTTCTTAGCTTTAACTAAACTAGCAAATGATATAGTGAACGATTTCCCAGATGCAGTATTAATCACTAAATTAGATGAATTACACATACAATGCGTTTTACCTAAGGAAAAAATAGTAGAAAACTTAAAAGGCTAAATCAAACGGTATAAGGAACCTAAATTCAAACACATGCATACCTGATTGAATGACTCCATCATCGTCACAATGAACAAACATAGTTTTTGCAATCGACGATTGTTTCAAAATAACTGATTTCCCTAATCCTATACAGACCATCAAGACATTGCCACCGCCTCCATTTTCATCTACGTTCTCTTGAAGATTCGAGAAAGCTTTACACAATATATAGAATATACAATCACACATTCATCTAATGGCTTCCTAACAGAAAATGAGATACAGATAATAAAAAGAGAGAGCTAATTTAGATGATATTAAGAACCTTGAACAAGAAGATCAAACATTATAGGAAAGCAGTGATTATAATTTGATAAGGAGATTTTTTATGCATCGATTTGTTCTTTATCAAGGAGAATTCTACCACATTCCTCCCATCGGAGCTCAATTTTGCCATCAGAAACTATTTTCTACGTTGATATTCTGTGATGAATTTATGTTAACATTTTTATTTCGAAAAGTCAATAGAAACAAAAACAAGTTATAGATATAATCAATATACAAGCAGAGTGTACAATTTAATAAGGAAATGAAAAATTAGATAAAGTTACATGCAATTAACAAAATATTCATAGAAGAAGCAAAGATCATGGGAACTTAATTTTTTAACCATCCAAAAATTCCCTGCACAGGCACATTCTATGTTTGCCACTCACCGTTAAAGATAAATAAAACTCAAAGCACATACTACAGATTAATAAGTGATTTGATGTCTTTAAGAATAGAAGATTTCTTATTTGAATGTTCTTTTCACATCTAACACACTTCTAAGATTATTAACAGACATTAATAAGTCAATATAACTAGTTGAAGTTGAGTTTATAACCTATTCACATAAGAAAAGAAAGTTAGTATTACATATAATATTAGGACTTTTAAACATTGTCTATTCCAAACATAAGTCACAACCTACATAAATACACATCCAAATTATATAAAATATACCATATAACTTTCTAAGTCTTATATCATCAAATCTAATACAATGATGCTTATCAATCAAGGTAAAGTTCACTACTTATCTTTGTAGTTGTCATTAATCCAAGCATTAATTTTGAACATGGGTATAAATATAATGTATTATTTCTAACCATAAGCATCAGCAAGAGAGAACATCTTAAATATGAACTTATAACAAACAACGTAAACATTGTAAATAAGAAGAAATGCTAAGGAAATGACTTTGGAGATCTTGGATAATCATTCACACACACAAATATCCCACTTCCCACAAATTTGTTCCAACATTCTAACAATGTTAATTTTTTGATCTATTAACTGAGACAACTTCATATGATAAGGTTGAGAATGTTAATTGTGTATGTACTATATTTAGGGAAAGAAAAATTAAATGTGCCTTCATCTAAAGCCACTATTTTGATAAAGAGAAGTCAAATATGTAGGAGTTGGATCTCCCTAGCTCCTCATCAGATATGGAGAGAGTTATTATCATGGAATTCAAAATGGGAGGAAGTATAGAAACAGGAAGGGTAACTGTAGGCAATTAATAAGATGCAGAAATCACACAAAAAACGCATGCAAGGAATCCAAGCAGATGAACATATCAACTTTAGAGCAGTTAAATAAAAATTTACAAAGAGGGAAGACTTACTTGGAGAGTTGAATGAAGATTGAGGGTCGAAGTTGTCTCTTCAAAACAAGACCCTATGATCTCTAATTACTAGCTAGAAATCTGAATAAAGAAAGAAGACACTTAGTTAGTACAAAAGAATCAAGTAATTTCATACCTCGAGGTTAGCTTTCACCAGGGATGGGATAGGAGTGATCAATGACTTCTCCAAGAGAAAGCTAATGACTAGCTATTGGATAATAACAACCAAATGTAAAAAGAAGAACAAAAGGTGAAAAGCAAGATAGAGGAACCCGTACTTGGAAACTTGATCAACTCAGAGAAGAAGATTGCCTTCGATGGTTCAACCCTAATTAGGAAGCGTATGGAGACTCTGTTGGTTGGGGAGGATTTCTTTACCTTATTTATAAAACACTATTATAGATAGATTACCTTGTCTGTTGCTTATAACAACGTTGTCATTTTTTCGCTTTTGTTAGTAGTTGCAGGTTACTTGTCATTTTGACCATGCTTGTTTTAGGAGAGGTAAATGTGGTTTCGTTTGATTGTGCTTATTGTTGGAGAGATGTTTTCTCTCCAGAGACTTTTCTAAATATGCATAAATCATTATATCAATTACAATTATTTTCTATGTATTCATTTATCATTATATTAATTACAATATAATTAAAAAATAATTACAATACCATAAAAATGGAAATGAATAATAAAAATTAATATCATAGTCATAAAAATCAAATTAAATATTATTGGCAATGATTTTAAGTATAAATATAAATTTAGTTAAGAACAATGTCATTTCAAAAATTTATAAAAGTTTAAACACAAAATTAATTAATATTGCAATAGATTTATACTTTTTTATTTTTCTCTTTTAAAATATACTATTTGGTAATTTAATGTGGTGTCCCAAAAATATATTTATTATATATAAATTCTATACTATTTTATTGAATTTCTATATTACATAAAATTTGTTAAATATATAAATATTTATGAAAATATTTGGCAACGATTAACAAAAATAATTTTGAGAAGTTGTCGTTAATGTTTAACCCTTTGGCGATGTTTCTATGAATTCGTCACCAATGGTCTACATTTGGCGAATTTTTTTTGAATCATCGCTAAATGTTTTCCATATTTCTTTTGAATTAATAAAAAAATGACGTCGTTTGTTTCAAAATGAAGCTCTCTTCATCTTCATTATTTTGCTGTCATATTTCCTCTAATTTTTCCATTGAAAAAGCTTTGACTATTGTGGTGATCTCTTGTTTGTTGTGGTCATCTCCGTTGTCCATCTATCCAGGTAAGTCATCCGCTATGTATTATTTTTATGTTTTGTTTTCAAAAAGCCTCCTTTTTATGTTTTTCTTTTCTGCTACATTATCATTCTTTGGGTTTAGAGTTCTCCTTTTGTTCTATGGTTTTTGGCTTGTATTTGGAGGGTGGTGAATTGCGTTTATGTTTTTGGTTGTGTATGGGTTGACATTTTGTTACCACCTTGCATTCTTGTTTGAGGAAAGCCTACCAACTGTTTGATGAAGGGTCTGTTAAAGACGTCCTACTTTTTTTTAATTATTTGTGACAAATTTATGAGTTCTTATGAAAGGAATGCATTGCCATTTTGCTTACTTAGTATAATATTTAATGCTTTATTATATACTAACAAGAATGTAGATATGATACATCATCAATTTAAGTAAATTCAAAACCTTGTATAAATAGATAGGTATATGCTTATGAAGATTTCTCATATTATGGTTTTGGACCTTTAGCATCACCTAGTTTTGAACCTACAAAAATAAGAATTTTATATTGTTATGCATAACATGAATCAAATAAATGTGATGAATTTTGTAAAATTTTTAAATTCATATGGGCTAGGTATTAACTGTATATTGATGGGATTTATTTGTTGGATCATTTACTATTATGACTTAAATCCTCATGTTTTTCTTTATTGGCAAAGATGTGAAAAAATAGATTTATTATCCACCTTTAATCGATTCAAGAATGAAATAAAATATTCCCTCGGATATAATATATGCTTATAAAAATTATATAAACCACCTTTTTTTTGAAAAGCAATAAAATTATACTAAGTATAACAAAAAAGTACACCCTTAACGTGTTACAATCTGAACGTAGATAGAAAGAGGAATAAAGGAACTCTTTTTAATTTCTGAGTTAAAAAAAACATGGTTATCTAGTCTTTCTCATTATAACCCTCTCATTCAAAATTCCATGATGTTTTGATGTTAAGGACAGGTTTCTGCTACTCCTCTTACTAGCATTGAGAGCTTGTTATATAGAATTATTTTCTGGTAAACTTGTTCCATTTTTCTTGGTCCCTTATGAATATTATGCTATTCCTCTCCCGTCATATGAAATACACCATTGCTACAAAAGCATATTTTTAATGCTTTATAGTTTGAACTTCTAGTCATGTTCATTGTGGTGACTCGGTCTACCATTTCTTCCCACCTCTAAGCTAGTAGTCAAATCCCTATCCTAGCTAGTATCCTCTTTCAGATTTGTTTCGTGAACCTATAGTTTACCAGTAGATAATATACTATTTCCATCTAAGCTTTGCATAATTCATAGTTTGGATTATTTATATTAAACTTCATTCCGTCTTTTATATCCGGTCTCCCTATAACTCCTAGCCAAAGGATTACCATATGTACAAGTTGAATGTCTTCTTTCCAGACTATGTTATCCTACTTTATTCTTCTTGTTGGCATTTCCTGTAAATGCTTCGTAGAAATTGTCAACAAATGCTTTAACCTTTTACTAGGAATGATGGATAACAATGATGACATATTTATATAGGTAGCCGTAAAGTTTCCATCTCTACAACTATATGTTTGGTCCCAAATGCATCTATCCTATGTTCATAACTTCAAAACAAATGTGTATTCTTTTAAATTGCAAAATTAAAGACTTTTGGTTCATTGATAATTAAAGCTCCATAATTGATCTAAGAATGCTAAACTTCAACTTATGTACATATCCTTTTAGCTTTAAATATTCATTAATATATCTTATATCTTTTTGCGTTTCCTTTCTTAATTTCCTTTTGGTAACTTTTCATATATTTTAATTGAAAAATACATATATGGAAAGTTTAGCATCATTTTTCAATAATATGATCTAAGGATTTTATTAAGTAGTATAATAATCATAGGGGTGTTATTTCTTTATGATGTTAGCATGTCGTAACGTTATACAAAATAAACTAGACCTATAACCATAGTAGTGGTAAGTCTAGGTTGATCTCACAGAGAGTGTTCAGTTAGCTTTTGTTATGAAAAATACTTGATGTTTAGGTTTTTTTTTTTGGGGAGGGGGGGGGGGAGGTTGGTTTAGTTTTGAAATAAGAAAAAAAATGAAACTAAACAAGCAAAAACAAATTAAAGAAAACTTTTGAAATGATGAAAGTGATGAATTCATTGGGAGTTCGGTTCTTTGGTTTAAACTCGGCCTACACCCAGTTGAACATACTTCATTGATTTATTATTCTCAAACCTCTCCTGGAAACTACTGGTCATAGATTAACAATAAGCTCTGTTAATCTCGATTTTCCTTTAGGTCATGTTTAATTAAAAGACGCTCGTTAATTAAACCAAGCCACCCAATAACCTATAACAAGCTCTTTAGATTTAATTGGACAATTGCATTACTAATTAGGAAAGTAGACCAATCTAAGCAACAACCATATACGCTCGAGTCATTTAACATAGGTTTTGTTATCCTTAATAATTACGAACCATTAGTTGCTACAAATGAATCTCAAATATAACAATTACGAATTATATTGAAATTTTAGCTATGGGCTTATACATAAATAATTGAATGCTAACGAGAATATGATCATTCATACACAAAACCCAAATCCATATACATAGGATACACAATTAATTCCTAAAGTGAGAAAGAAGCAATAAATACAAAAAAGAAATACTTAACTGGGTCATCGACTTTGATTTCATCTTTAAACTAGTGTCGCGATGCTAGCTCTCTATAGGTCTCCAAATAGATGGAGCTTTGCCCCTTTTCCTCATCTGCTCCTAAAGCTTGACTCTTGGATTTCTCCCAGTTGAAAACACAAAACTTTCATATCTTTCGGTTGTCACCAATATGTTGATTTTATATGAAAATGTAGGGTTTAATGGATAGTTGACACTTCTCACGGTGGTGAGTGGGTGTGTCATAGGTGTGACTAGTGTTTCACACCTATGATACACTTGTCATGGCAGTGACATAACTTCTCATGATCGTGAGAATTGTTTCATGGGTGTGAGACACATGCACTCCATGTATGGTCATGAGCATGCTTCATTCTCCATCCTTTAATGCTTTATATTTTCTTCTTCTTTCAATCTGCTTCTTCTTCTTCTTGCTCCATGAAGACAAGTGAGAGTAAATCTTCAAAAAATGGCCTAAATACAGTGCTTTCATCTCACTTTAGCTTCTTCGCTTCCTAATTGTGCCTAAAACTATATATAAACTAAAATTAGTATCTTAAACATTTTCATAACAATAATCACTAAGTGTTATGGAATAAGTTCATAATGAATTAAACACATGTCAATTTCCCCCACACTTAAATTTTAACTATCCTGGGGCAAAACACCTAAATTAAAATCATAGACCCAAAAACATTAACTTAATTCCCATACTTTCTAAGAATACATAATCATAAGCATAGATGAATGACTTTCAAAAATCATAGCAAGAACTTAACATTCAACGCTTCTGCTCATGATCAATCAACATTCATCACCTTTAGAAACTGAACAATCTAGAGGTAGACTTAGAAAATGTGTTTAAATAAGATGTATCCATAGGTATACTCAACACCATTCATGATCATAGCATTCCACAACTTTGTATATCATTTCATTTCTCCACCATTAAGATTCACATGCATAATCATGAATCACTTTTTAGGGATGTAATATGGGTAAGGTGAGGTGAGATGTATTTAGGTAAAGTAGCATGAAAGCTATTAAAGCTAGTGAAATAAGAAAAAAACTTCATATATTATTAACTGCGAAAACCAACATTCACTCACAATTGTGTACATCAACGATGGTGAATGCAAAAACTATATTTCCTAGCTCAAATTTAAGCTCTCTCACCATAAACCATAAGAATTACAAATCACTCATAAAATTTGATCATAAACAAGACTTTGTAACCATAGGAAGTGACATTGAAAGCATCCAACTCATATCCAATATACTTAAGTAACCTATACAATTCAACTTTAGTAGGAAAGATTACTCATAAATAACTTTGCAACAAATATGCATTTCCTCCTTGATAATTTTATTTAAACATTTTTCTTTTTTCTTTTGACTTTCCTTTTTTATATAAAAGTTAAAAGAAACTACATCAACATGGAAATTTCAATGATAAGATATAAAATGACATCCCAACAATTATAATCATTTCACATATATGCATACCCATACATTTAGAATTTTGTACATCCACAAACTCAACAATCACAAATGCTCCACTAGCTTTATGGCTTAGGTAGGACATTGGGTTAAGTTTAAAATTATGTAATGTGGTTAGTACAAAAAAAAGAAAAATAAAGCTAAAGGGGCTTATCAAAAGGCCAAATCATAAAATGGGTAGGCTATTTTGATTATGTAGTTTGGAAAAACAAAGAATGTCCAATCATTTTCATGTTAATACGTGTGATAAGAATATGGTCTCAAATAGAAATTCAAGGCAAAGTTAGGATGTACATGTCATGAAGGTCTCACATACACAAAAGAAAATGAGACCGATATAGATGTGTCAGTCTATAAAGGCTCAAAATCTCACTGGCTTTTGTCTACCGCTAGTCACTACATTTCTAAAGATAATGGACATTAACCAATCACAAGAGAAAAAGTACATGCTTAAGTTGCGATGAATTTCTCTAATCAATTCATTCTCTAATGATGACTATATAATCCTAGAAGTAATCGAAAAAGAGAAAATGTTTATTTCTTTATTTTGTTCTCTCTCTCATTTGATTGCAAACATAAAAAGAAATAAGAAACAAATAAACTTAAAGCACACATGCTTATAAAAAGAAATGTGGAAATATAAAGAAAAGAAATCAACTTTCTGTAGGTTGCCTCCTAAGAAGCGCCTTTGCTTAGTATCGCTGGCTCAACTTCATACTTTCCTCATATGAAAAAATTATGATCCTCGAGTGTCACAATTTGAGCTTCCTCCACGTGAAGTTTTGCCAAATAGGTTCTCAGTTGATGACCTCCTATATTCAGCATATGCCTTATCATCAGAATCTCTACTGAGTCCATGTACTTTGGAAATATCTCAAATGTCTATTTACCCTTTTCTTCCTCGTCCAATTACTCCAATTTGCTACATAAACGTGAAGGGTTAGTATTAACAATAATCACAGACTCAGTACTCACCTTTGAGCTAAAAAATATGTCTTTTTCTACTTTGACCTCCTTCTCCACTTCCTTAACACAAGCAACTCCTTGAGTCATTATCTCAAGATTCTCACTCCTTTTCACTTTGTAAGGTGTCCGCACTAATGTCCTTTAGGTACGCTTTAGGTTGAGATGATTGCTTCTCTTCTCTTTGTGATTCAAGGCAATTGAGAGCTTCTGCCATCTAACTCATCTAGTTTACTATGGTCTGGAGCTAAACATTGTATCTTGTTGGAATTATCTCATTTCCTGCTAGAACTGTTGTATACTCTGTTGATTACTTTGTTAAAGTCAAATATTGTTAGCAGTCATAAGATTAAGCAAGTCTTCCATAGAAGTAATGTGGTTAATACACAAAGAAAGGCAAATAAAGCTCAAAGGGGCTTATCAAAAGGCCACATCATAAAATGGGTAGGCTATTTTGCTTATGTAGTTTGGAAAAACAAAGAATGTCCAATCATTTTCATGCTAATGCTTGTGATAAGAATATGGTCTCAAATAGAAATTCAAGGCAAAGTTAGGATGTACATATCATGAAGGTCACATAATATACACAAAAGAAAATGAGACCGATATAGATGTGTCTGTCTATAAAGGCTCAAAATCTCACTGGCTTTTGTCTACCTCTAGTCACTGCATTTCTAAAGATAATGGACATCGACCAAT
>JANIIA010000006.1:14058466-14075678 GCA_027478495.1 Erythroxylum alaternifolium | reverse complement strand
GTATGCAATTTTAATCAAACTTGCATACCTTATATATGAATTGCTTATCCTTTAACAAAATTAGTTCTTGAATCTTTCTATAGTTTGCATATGTATTAACTTGACTTAAAAAGATCACTCTTTGATTCCTCTATATGAGATTAACTAAGCTATAAATTATATTAATTATTGTTGTACCAAGTATGTTGCCTAACATAAATCATTATAATTATTAAACAAGTTGCTTGCCTAGCCTAATTAAAAAGATAAAATGATATTTGTCTACTTAGGGGTGTGATGTATTGGACATAAAAAATAAGATAATGATCACTATGGGCATTGTAACTCTACATGTCCCATATGGCCCATCAACTTTGTTAATCCATACAAAATGATATGGCATAATTCCACTATTTTCCAATAACACGTGAAAATAACAAGGTTCATTGTCATTGAATGAAAAATATGAATGAAGCAATCTTATATCTCATGATTTCACATCTTCTCCAAATGATGATGGTCCAACAACTTTAGTTTCTCCCTTAAATGTTATTTTGCCAGTAATTTCCACAATGAGTGCTTCAATCTTATCTTTTTCTTATATATATATATATGGTTTTGGACAAGGTTGGAATGTGATCTTCATATGTATTTAGACTGATTGCTTAGGGCATCACATGTTATGAATTATGTTCCTTAGAATCCATATGATCAACATGCCATTATAAAAACAAACTCTTCTTAAAGTTTTTGTCAAATGGTTCCCTAGTGCTTTTACTAATATGAGTGAAATTCCTAAATGTTGACAAGCCATTGTGATTAGTTCAAGTCTTCATTTAAATGTTTATATATAAACGTCAATTTGAGTATTTTGTGTTATAAATGAAACATATGTTCATCAAAATCCCTATTGTACACCAAAATGTCATCAAAATACAAAACATCAAACTTCTAGTGAATGCACATGAAATATGATTAATTAATTTTATAAAAGTGCTTGGTGTATTTGTGATTTCAAATAGCATTACTAACCATTCATAAAGTGATTTTTTTATTTTGAATGTAGTTTAACACTCACCCCCTTCCTTCATCATAATTTGATAATATCTAGATTTTAAATCAATTTTCATATAGATATTAGACCTATAAAACTCATCCAGCATATTATCTAACTTAAGAATGGGATGGTGATACTTTAATGTTATATTAATTATAAACCTACAATCAATGCACATTTTCTATTATCTATCTTTCTTATAGAGAAAAAGTATGGTACATAAATAACTCCCACTATTTTATTTTGCATAAAAACTCACTTTTCCTTTTCTTTTTTCTTTTCTCCACTTTTTCTTTTTTAATTTATTTTTTGAGCTCTTAACCTTCATAACATTTTCAAAATATGTTATCTGTTAGCAAATTGATAAGAAGGATCTTATTATTTTTTCCAATTATAATCAAACTTTCATTAGATATAGAACCTAAAAACTTGGAATATAATCGGTTTGGATAGAAAAGTGTAAGACTTATATCACTTGAATACACATCCTACCAATCTAACTTCATCATCACCCCTCACTCAGCCATCAAAACTAAATCTAAAAAATTTCTTGCTTTCTTTGATTTAATGAAATAATATTAAATCAGTCCAATTTATGAAATTATAGAATGAAATTGCCTTAATTCCTAGATTGAAACTAATACATTGTTCTATCCATTGATACATTGAAATTGATGTAATCTTGTTAAACAAATGTAAACTAAATACTAAAGAAAAATGTGGAGCAATGATTTGGAAATTTCCATTGATGCATTCAATACTAGCTTGGTAATTGTATTCTATTTATTTATATTAGCATTGATGTATGAAATAATAGTTTAGATAATTAATTGGAGTTGAATATCTTTTTCTTTATTGTTTCTAATCCGCTCATTTAGAATAAGCATTAGTGGTGTTATTGCATATCAATAAAAGTATGGGAGATTATGATAGTCTCTAATCATAAGGAACATGGTATAATGAAGAACTTGTTTGGAGCACTAATGAAGCATGCTATTTGAACTATATGTGGTAATATAAATTCCATTCCATTATGCCTAACATAACAAAATATTAGTTAGAGATTATAGGCATATATCTTATGGCAAGTTTTGGTTTATTTTAGTATGGATTACAATGATAAAGTTATGTGATTTATTTATGCTATCACTTATGTAAAAGAATTCCTAAGGCAACAAAAGAAGTAACAAAATCATTATGTTTATCTCTTTTTGAATGTTTCTTATTATACATTGTTATTAAGTTGAATTATAGAGATCGGATAATACTTTGAGTATGTATGCCTATTAATGAATAAAACATCTATGGAATTTACATGTGTTGTGTGATAGAATTATGTTATAAGGAATGGTATCCTGAATCATTTGTTATAATAGGTTTATATTTATATGTCATATGCACATTGTAACATGCAATATATTATTGAAAATGTATATGACCTTTAATGGAAGAAGTTGACCAAGATTTGGAAGCATTTATGTAATCGTGTGGTGCGAAGTGAATTTAATTACTTGCATCATTTATGTCTATCTTTTATAACTAAAATTCAGGTAACATCATACCAATGAAATTATGGATTATTGATTTCATATTTTAGCAAATGATTTTGCTCTTTTAGATATTATTGGTAATTACGATAGTAAAAATGATGTATCAGTTGCATGTTATGTAAACTTATATTTCCTTTAATATGACTTTTGCTAACATGGTTAGATTTTATGAATTGTGAACTCAAATAAATTATATCTGTCTCAGTTGTAATAAAAGGTAAAAGGAAAGTAGTGGTTGCAAAATGCAACACATTTTTGTAATAAAAATGAAAAGTGAGAACTATGCAACACAATTGCATCCAGTACAGCTGCATCTAATAGGTGGTCCGCATCCAATGAGGGAGTCATTCAGATTAAGAGCACAGTACAAACACTGGCAACTCAGTTGCAACAGTCAATGGAGTACATAGCCCAGCTCCCTAATGAGGTGAATGAGTTGAAGGGGAGGGGCAGCCCCTCATCGCAGCAGTTAGAGCATCTGTGTTCATCAATTACATAACTTAGTTGTAGCTACTCTCAAGTAATTTTGTATTAATTAGATACTTATTGTTGTAGATAATAATATTTTATTATCAATTAAGATAATTTTTACTTTATATTATCAATATACTTACTATTTAGACAAATTAAATGCAGAAAAAGTCAAAATATTATCAAAAGATAACTATAGAAATTAATTATCAATCAAAATTAAATGTACAAATTAAATTTAGGAAAAATTAAAAAATAATATCAGTGCATTTACTAATGGTATAACAATATCTGTCGATAAATTTAGTAGTAAATTTACCGACAGAATAAGAAAAATCTACTGACGGAACACAACTTACCGTCGCTACATTTTCCAACAGATTTCCAAAACTTGGACCTTCGCTAAATTTACTGACAGACATTTAAAATCCATCGCTAAATTTACTAACGGCACAAAAGTTATATCGCTAAACATGGCCGTTTCTCCGACGACTCATGCTGTCGATAATTTCCGTCACCAACTTTGCTTGCTGACGGAAAACATTCACATTTTGTCAGTAATTTCTGTAGCCAAACTCCATTTTTCTTATAGTGTTAGGACTTATTTAATTTCTAATGTTAAATGTATAATGTTCTCTTCTAATATGTTAAGTCACTTATTTAGAATATATAAATGTTCTCTTATTAAACTTTTCTTTATGATAAATTATATATTAAAAATATTCAAATTTACATGTATTTATTTAATAAACTTTAATTAACATTATTGAAGTAATTATTGAAATATTAAATAATTATTTAGATATCATATTGATATATTATGAGTCTTATGCAGATAATTAATTTTTAAATTAAAACACCTCCCCAATTTAGAATTTTTGTAATATTAATTTTTCTTTCAAAGAAAAAATTATAGTCCTCCATATAAATGCAACGCTAGAATTTGAATTTCTCCTATTTAAAATATAGGTTCCTTACCATTATAACCGTCTACATTTAAGTACACATGTTAATAATTTGAAATTTTCAAGCTTATTCATAATGATATAGGCTATGATACCATGATAGAATAAATATAATCAATAAAATGTATGATGTTTTTCTTGTATTGATTTGTAGGGTGAATGACCCTTAATATACAATCGTGTGATGTATAAGATAAGTGTGAAAACTATACAAGATCACGATGAATGAAATAAACAACTAAAAAGATTTAGACCATGTGTAAAACGGTGAAAAACTAAACAATATTAGTAGTTGAGATTTTAAGACTGGAGAAGCTGTGAAGCTTACCTTATTATTCGAGAAAGCCATTGCGTGCTAGCCTGGCCAGCTAACTTTTTTTTTCAACCGGCTATTATGTTAGTTATAGCATGCCTTCCTTCCTTCTCTCACTTCAGAAATCTTTTTTAGTCTTTTATTATGATGACCAGCTAGCAGTCTCGTTTAGGGAGTCCCCTTCTTTACTGAGTAGGATTCCCGAGTGCCTATGCGATCCAAAGGCAGGGTGCTACTGTTCCAGTAGTGGAGATCCTCCTTCCCCCTTGAAAATGACCAACATTGTACTAGTGGCGAAATTAGAGCATCCCACCCCCAAAAAACTCAGAACCTATGTTATCATCTCCCCTTAAGCTCATAAGAAAAAGAGATCATGAGCTTGTCTTAGAATTGATGAAATATTAAAGAAGATAAAGCTTTAGACATGATGTTAGCTATCTAATCAGAAGAAGGAATATGTTTAAAGAAGAGAGTCATGTTGATAACCTAATCTCAAACAAAATAAATGTAGCACTAAGATTTGGATATGAAGAAATATATGAAGTTTAGAAGTGATAAGATCAAAGCAGCAATAACCTTACTGATAACCTTTGTATTAGGAGGCATAGCCATGGAAGATATATTGGGTAGATTTTGGTGTAAGTTTATCTATACAGGTAGAGCCTACAAAGGGAAAACAAGCACATTCAAAAACTCAAAGATGAGTAAGGACATGTTTGGTATGGAAAAGAAATTCATATGGAGATTTATGATGAAGACCAAGAGTGGATCACAAATTAATAAGGTTAATAACTGTGGATAATACTTCAAACTAAAGAGACTTAAGAAGTGAGGCATGAAGGAGAAGTGTGAGACTTTTTTCAATAATTTGATTAATTTTGTGCTTAGTAAGACCATTTTACTATGGTGTATGAAGATAAGAGATACAAAAGGTGATGCCACTAGAAAGAAGGTAGTGAGTAAGCTCATCTTTGGTGAGTTCAAGAGCTCCATTATATTGAAAAGTTTTGATAATAGTGAAGAAAATTAGCAGTGGTTTTAAAGGTTTTAAAGTGAAGTAAAGCATAATATTTTTGGTCCAATGGAAAGATTAATGTAAAATAATAAAATCATCCACAAAATAATAAAAATATTGATAACTAAAAAGAGTAAGAGACAAAGAAGGTCCCCAAAGGTCACAATGAATAAGTTGTAAAGAATTGGTAAAAATATAAAAAGATAAAGGAAATGAAAGAAGAATGTTTTTTCCTTAAAGACAAGAAGTACAAAGATTGATGATATTGGAATTAACAGGTAAAAGATTGATAATATTGGAATTAATAGGTAAAAGATGACATAAACTAGATAGTGTGGATCGACATAGGTAACCAAGATGATGATGTCACAAATTAACTATAGTAGAAGTGACTATGAAATCTTGTTAAAGTGCAGGTGAATCTTTGTTAGTTAGAGATAATTGTTGATGAGTCTCACGAGGATCGGTATCTTAGATATAAGGTCCTTTATAATATAAAAAAATGGATTAAATTTAATAAGATAAGAGTTATTACTACCAAATTTGGCTATGGACAAAAAATTAGTAGTAAGATGAGGAATAATTAAGATATCACGAAGGTAAAAAGTACGAGGAAAAGTGGAAAGAGTTAAGTTACCAATGGATGAAATAGGGAGGGTGTGTCCTTTACCAATAACCACTTGGTTTGATCTTTTATATGATTTCAATGATATCGTAATTAGGAGTTGTGTAAGCAATGGTGCTAGTTTCCAGTAATTAAAGGGAGTGAGATCATGATCATATTGAATATTCATGGTAGAGAAAGTTATAGTAAGATTATTGGTAACATAGCGATAGTCATATTGTCGATTTTAGGATTTTAAGTACCAAAAGTGACAATGAGTAGAATGAGTCCCCATTTCTAGCAAATTTGACATTATGTAGCTGGTTTAGTATTGTAACTAGACTTAGAAAGGATGGGTTGTGGTGGGTTTGGGTCTGATTCTAATATTAAGCCTGAATGTGATTTTGAGAAGCCTAATGGGTAAATTAGTGATGAACTTCATTAAGTTGCATAGGCTTAAAGGAATATTATGGGCCATTAAAGTTCTCAGCCCGTTATAAATTTTTCCCAAATGAGTTAGGACTTTGCCACTGTTTATTTCTAAGAAAGTGTCTTCCTTTTCAAACTCTCCCGCTACCTCTACCATTAGATGCACATTTGACTACATGTATACACCCATATTTGATGTATTTTACTTGATATTTTGTAATTTTATTGTATATTTGGTACTTAATTCATTTCAAGTGCATTTATAGGTTATAATTGCCTTCATGGATCAAAAGGAAAAGAATTTTAATGAAAACACGACATAAAACAAAGATTTGAAGCACATAAGGAATACACAGATATGTCTAAGCTCGTGTACACCTACAGCCTGTGCAGATTCACAAATTTAGGAGATTTTGGTATATACATGATCTAATACACACTCGTGTATTAGACCATGTATCTCTTAGGATCGTAAAATTTACTATAAAATACATAAGCAGAGGCCCATTAAAAGGAACAGACTTTTAGAGGTGATTCCAGATTTGAAGAATATTAAAAAGGGATGATATTGATCTGGAGAAGTGGAAAACATAAAGAAATCATCAATAAATATAGTAAATTGCAACATTAACCCTAAAACTTGCAAGAACATTTGATTAAAAAAAAGGGAGATTTAGAATTATGAACTATTTGTTTTATATTTGTTTTTGTTCCAGTTTATCTTTGATCTTATTTCTATTATATGTAACTAAACGCTTTTTAGTATCTAGGTGTGAAGAACCTTAGTTTGTGCTACAATATGTTTTGATTCTTTTTTTAATGCAATTATTTTTATTGATCAATTGTAATTCAATTATATGTTTTATCTATGTTGTAATAGATCCAAAATATTAGTACATAATCTGATTTCGTAACATAGAGATTAAGAAATCTTATTTATA
This sequence comes from Erythroxylum alaternifolium, assembly GCA_027478495.1. Lineage (NCBI taxonomy): Eukaryota > Viridiplantae > Streptophyta > Magnoliopsida > Malpighiales > Erythroxylaceae > Erythroxylum > Erythroxylum alaternifolium. Next base: position 14,068,354 of record JANIIA010000006.1, on the reverse strand, counting down.
AATAGGTCCACCATAATTGAAAGGAGTTGATTGCAAACCTAGAGGTAGGTCAACATAACTCCTCTAGATTGGGGTCAAACCTAATAAAAGAATTCACAAATCAATAAAGCAATCCTAGATACTTTAACTTGAATAATTTCGGTTAATAAACCTATTAATTAGTTTTTAGTAGTCTCGAGAGAGTTATTAGCATAAGATAGGAATTTTTATGGTTTAATAGTCAATAAAACAATTGCATGATAAAATGTTAACTATTTAATAATTTTTGGGGAGATTCATTACCTAGACATTAATTCTTGATATTGATTATTTTCTAAGCAATTTTCTTTGCCTTCTGCAATTGTTATTGTTTCCTAGTTATTTTAATTATTTAAGTTTTATTTTCTTTATTAAAACCAAAATCCAATTCGTAGGTTAGATAATAGAAGAGAGATAATTAATAGAAATCATTATTTTCGTAAGATCGACCTGTACTTGCATGTGCTAGTTATAACTACGTCGTGCACTTGCAGTTAATTCAATATTGACAAAGTAAACAAAGTCAATCAATTTTTGACACCGTTGCCAAGGACAGTGATATTAGGAACACCAAGATGATATTACTCTACCCATTATTTTTGTAATTATTTTATTTTTATTGTATCATGTTGTATTCTTGGCTTATTCATTTTGTTATCTTTTGAACTTCTCTACATTAACAGTGGGCTTATGGTTTATTTTAGGGATTAAGGTTTAACGTCATCACCACAACTCATAATGGAGGGATGGAGCAGACAATACTCTTATGGGAGCTAAGATGTGTCTTTGCAATACTTAACATCACCATATAGCAAAGAAAGATTTCCTTACATATTTTCGAAGGCTCAACTAACATTTATGTTATGTTAAAACATTTATGGGAGTAACCATTACAGTCATTAATGTCGAGTACCCACCTATATGTAGGAGCAATCAGGCATGTACAATCAACCTCGAGGTGCACCATATGAGAACAGTTACAATTCATAATGAAGTAACTCTTATGCTTATGGATGGAATGATTATGCTCCTTAAATATTTACAGTACCAAGCACTTTAAGTTTAAAAGCCAAATTTGGAAGATATGATGGCTAGTTTTATTCAAGAATTAATCACGAGGCATTAGGAAATAGGGACTCGTATACAAAATATGGTGAATCAGATAGACCAGATGGCAAAGATAATATCTGACAAAATGCAAGGGAGTTTGCCTATTCCTACTAAAATAGATTCTAAAGAACATAGAATGGCAATCACCCTAAGGAGTGGAAAAAAGCTTATAGAAGAAGTCAAATTAGTAGAAATAGTAGTATAAAAAGAAGCCTCTATCTAAAAAGAGGAAGTAGAGAAATGGCAGGAGATAATAGAAGAAGATGAGCCAGAAACCTTTGCCCAAGAAGAAGAAGAAGAAGAGTAGACAAAGGTGGTTAAGGAAGAACTGGTGGAGACCAAATGAGTAAACTACTGATGAATTATTGGTAGCCACCTTATGACGGAGGGTCCTACCTTCCCCAAGATAAATTGTTTAAGCCACTCAACGATTCAAGTAGTTTTGTTATTCCCTACGTTTTTAACAGTTTGTCCTTAAAAAGGGCATTAATGGAATCCATTGGTGTTATTAATCCAATTAATTATGCCCTTATAATTATCTTGCAATAGGTGGCTTATTTAAAGGCTACTAAGCTACCTTGCAGAGAAACGGGTGGAAGTAAGCCACTAATCATAGATCCAGGATGATAATAAAGTGCAGGGTACATCGAGCTAACGAAATTAAACAAGTGCTACATGGGAGGCACCCTATGAATTAGTTAGTTTTGTTCCTACTGTCATGTTAGTATAGGGGTTTTGATTGAGTTTTTATGTGTTTTAGGATAGGAAATGAAGCTTCCCAATGATGAGAATATGTATAATTGATGTGTAGGGTATGCACATCTATGTGTTATAACTTTTAGTGCAAATTTTTTTTACTTTTAAGCATATAATTCTAAAGTTGCACACGTTTACTTAAATTTACACGCCCTTCAAAAACGTTTGTATAGTTTTACATGATTTGATACACGGTTGTGTATCAACCCATATAAATCTATAAAAAGCTGTGATTCAGTGACATATACAATTTGATACACAGTTTACATGGGGTTGATACACAACCGTGTATCAGATCGTGTAAGTCCACAACCCTTCTTAAAAAGCCCTAACACTTTCATTTTCTTGCATTGTATCTCTTCTAACTCACTCTTGCTGTCGACCTCTCATTCTTCGATCCTAATTTTAGGATTTTTCTGCCATTAACAACACTCAAGTAAGTTCTTTAGTTGTTTTCACTTATTTATACATGATTCATTAAGTTTTTTGCATGATTTGTGAAATTTTCAATCAAAAATGCCGATTTTATGATTTAGGGATTTTTGGAGAATTTTGTGATTATATGATTAATTATGGTTTATTGTTTAGGTTTAATCTTTACCCATTTGATCTTATGATTCAATTTGTGTAATTGCATGCGAATTAGATGAAAATTTGACTTTAATTATAGAATTTTGCGATTTTAGCCCACTAAGTGTTTAATTGCGATATTTTTGTGTTAAATTAATTAATTGTTATTTTCGAGGTTAATTATTATTAGGTTTGTTTTTAATTGCATAATTGGATGTTTAATTTCATCAATTTTATATAATTGTTGTTTTACGATTTTTAATTTTAAACTAGGGTTAGAATTTGTAATTTAACAATTAAGTTAACTTTATTTGTTAATTGCAATATTTCTAATTTTAATTTTAACTTTAATTATCTAATTGTTTAGTTATTTATTTTTGTTTATTATTTATTAATTTTTTTTATTGTTTAACATTCATTGCTAGTTTGTTTTTGTATTTAATAATTTAGTGAACGTAATCGATTTTAAGTGTGGGTAAAAGCGTATTTCTAGAAATTTATCTATAAATCTCCTCACATTTATTCAAAGTTGCAGGCATAATGGTGAAATCATGACAAGAAAAGGAGATCTCCAGGAAGTGACAAAGAGGAGAAGGTTCCTCAACTTCAATTAGTCCCTAGAGTGGGCGAGGATGTTATTGTTCAATGTTGGGGCCTAGGAGGAGTAGTACCAGAGACTCAAGGATAAGAAATTCAATACTAGCCGATTCATCAAATGGGAGGCATTGGAGTGTAGAAAAGAAAAGTAAGCATGCTAACACATTAATATCAATAGTTTTAAATAAAGCACAATGAAAGCTTATTTAGCATATATACTTTATTTTTTGATATTATTAATGCTCCTAAATTTCTTGGAAAGACCTATACTAATGTTAAAAAAGTAAGAAAGCTGCTTATCTAAAGATGTGGGAAGCTAAAGTGATGGTTATACAAAAAGCCAAGGATATAACAACTCTTTTATCGAGGAACTTATTGGATCTCTCCTCATATAAGAAACGAGGCTCCAAAAAACATAAGAAGAAACATCACTTTTAAAGAAAAAGAATTTAGCGTTTAAATCCTCAATAGAAGAATTAAGCAAAGAGGAAGAGATACCAACTAATGAGTGCAAAGAAAAAGACATTGACTTAGTATTTGCTTTGAATGTCAAAAACTCAACCATATAAAGTCATAATTTCCTCAATTCAAATATAATTAGAAGTATGAAAGAAATTATAAGAAGAAGGAAAAGGTCAAAAAGAAAGCACCTAATGCATCAACTTAGGATAACATAATTAAATCCAAAAGTAAGCATTCAGAAGAAGAGATAGCTGATGGGCAATAATAAAGTAACATCTAACCTTAATTCTTGTAATGATAATGATGCTGATATGACATATAAAGAACTAGTTGAAATTTTAGAAATTATAAGTAAGGAAAAGAAAAAAAATATCTCTAAAACTTAAGCAAGTTTAAAAACAATTGTATGCATTCATTAATGAGAATAAAAAGACAAAAAGTGAATTGCATAGCATTAAAGCATCCAAAAATGTTATTATTGATGACAATAATGAGTTAGATGCACTAATGCATCAGAATGAAACATTTAAAAAAGGAGATAGATTCCTTTAAGGACTCAATGCCAATGTTTACTAAAGTGAGTGAAAAAACTATATAACAAGCTAGGAGTTTAAAAAAATTCCAATGATAAGCATGAAATAGGATATAACCATAGAAGTGAATGTACATTCTAAAAGCACATTTGTTAAAGGAAAACATTTGCATAGTGAAGAACCATTACCTAATGTGACAAATAAGCATAAAGCATCCACATCCAACCATATGTATGCACATTTGATATCCATTAGAACTAATTCTAAAAGCAAGCATCGTGTTTTCTTATATAGCTCACAATCTAAGTATAGAGTTCACTACTATCAAGAGAAGATTAGGCATAATTTTTGTAATAACATGCAAACTCGCTTATACTCCTATAAAAGCATGTATCAATCCTTCATTCATAGTAGGCATCATACATATAATCATAATAGGACTTTTCACCATCCTAGGAGACAATGTAACACATTTAATGTTTAAAGAAAACTTTCTCATTATGTATACACATATAGAATTCCAAGCAATGCATTTATGCAATATCATTACTCGTATAACTTAGTTTGTCATTTTTGTGTTAAGTTTGGACATGTTGATAGATTTTGCTTTATCAAACAAAGGATGGAAAGCAAATGATGAAAATTTCATGTTTAAAAACCATTCTATCTTTGTTTGCTACAGAGATTTTTCCTTGGTCAGGTCTTCTATTTAGCATCTTTTTATTGGCTTGCTGGATAACATCCTTGAAAGTTTAGGTTAAAAAAAAGGAATCTAACTACTAAGGAAACAAGCTTATTTGGTTTCCTAAAACATATTGATTACCTTGGTTTATAAGATTATTAGAAAAGAAAGAGCAAATGGTACATAGTATATATAGTAGTTATTAAATTGAATATTATTGAGGTGCTTATCCATTTCATCTTGATGAATGACTGATAATTTTTATATTATCAATATTTGAATTAATCACAAGTGCACGGTGTAACTGTAGCTAACACAGGTAAGTACGGGTCAATCCCACGAAGAAAATGGTTACTAGTAATTACCTTTCTTCTATTATCTAGCCTACGGATTGGGTTTTAGTTTTTAATTAAAAATAATACTTATACAAAGAAAATAAAGTAGAAAACAATAATATAAGTAGAGAATAAAGAAATTACTTAGAAAACAATCAATATCAAGAATTAATGTCTAGGTAATAAATCTCCCTAAAACTATTAAATAATTAACCTTTCATTATTCAATTGGTTTATTGACTATTAGACCATGAAAATTCCTATTATATGCTAATAACTCACTTGAGACTACTAACAACTAATCTTAGGTTTATCGACCAAAATTATTCAGGTTAAAGATTCTAATATTGCTTTATCAATTTATGAATTCCACTATTAGGTTTGACCCTAATATAGAGGATTTATGTCAATCTATCTCTAGGTTTGCAATCAACTCCTTTCAATTATGGTAGATATATTCATAAATAGGATTTCTCAATCTATATGCTATAAAATCATATTAAGTACTAATATTTTTGATCTATTAGAATATATATAAAACACATAATTGAATCACAATAAATCAATCAAAACAAATGCATTAAATAAAAGAATCAAAACATATTTTAACACAACCTAGGGTTCATCATACCTAGACACTAAAAGATGTTTAGCCACATATAATAGAAAATAAAATCAAACATGAACAGGAAGAAAAACAAATAGAAAACGAATAGTTCATAATTCTAAAGCTTCCTTTCTCTTCTATCAAATGTTCTTGTAAGGTAGAGGTTTGATGTTGTAATCTATTGGATCAGCCGATGATTTCATGTTTCCATTTCTTTGGATCAATATCATCCCTTCTGAATGTTCTCCATGACTAAAATCACCTCTTTAAGTCTTTTATCTTATTTTGCCTATACATGGGTGTGTACTAGACTGTGTATACTCTAAAATTTCCAACTATGTATCCCTTTGCTTCAAATATTCATTTTATTCCATATTGTTATTTGAATTCTTCTCCTTTTGGTCCATGAAAGTAATTATAACCTATAAATGCACATAGAGCAAATAAAATACCAAATATGCAATAAAAGTGTAAAATATCAAGCACAATACATCAAATATGGGTGTATAAATATGGTCAAATATACATCTATTAAACATCCCCACACTTAATTTTTTGCTTGTCCTCAAGCAAATGATTATTAAAATTATTAAACTTACAACATCAATCCTTCATTAATCTTAACTTGTCCATTCATACTCTAAATCATAACATCACATTAATCAAATTAATAAACAAGTGGAATCAAGTTATCATAAAGCGAACTTCATAAGTTAATATTAATAGTAATCACATCATAGTCTCATTGAAATCAAATGCATAAACCTTTAAACCCTCAACAATATTTCACTCAATTGACTCAAGTATTTAGGGAGAAATGTATCAAACTCTCAATCAATGCATAGTAGAACTCTTACCTTAGGCTTGCAATATTATCACATCTCCATCACTTATATGTAAACTAGAAACAAAAATCAAAAGGTCTTTATACGGGTTGTAATGGGGCTTAAGTAATGTATGATCGGGATAATAAAAAAAACTAATTTGAAGGAAATTTACTAAAGAGACATTACATGAAAGTTTTTACAATATACACAGGTCCTTCACTATAAATACATTGGTACCGTATACTTATTCTTTTCTTCTTCGTTTTTAATTATTTTTTATGCTCGATTTTTTTCACAATAATTTCAAGCACTCATCATGTGCCATAATTAAAGAAATATTAGACCCTTTAAATTTTCAATTTTCAAACAAAAAAATAATGTAAATAACCTTTAGGGTTCAAAATAATAAAAAGGCTTGAAAGAAAAATAGAATAAAGGATAATAATTGAGTATAAATAATGGAAAAAGTTAAGGCTCAAAATTGGTTATTTCTAAGGGGAAAATTAAGGTAAGGTATTTATCAAAGAAATAGGCTAAAATAAATTATTGAATCTAAGTGCCTTCATCGTTTCAATGTTTCTAATTTGACAACTATGGTCTCATTATGCATAATAAAAGTAAGTTCTAGAATCATTCAACTATGCATGATAACGCACATGAAAGAATAAAAAAAGCTCTAAATTTTTTGAAATTTAACTCTTAGGCTTAAAAGCTCACAAAAAAAATAAGTTTATGTGTGTAAATAGTATGCAATATCATTTAACTTGATTATTTCAATAGTTATTAAAAAATGACTTATAAAAATAATTTTATTCTAACTATCATCCTTCTGCATACTAATTCAAATCAATATTCAATAATGAAATACAGTAATGATGAACATATTTTAATTAAGTTAAGATATCAGTTCATAAATAAGAAAAGTATTAAAATCATTAACCCATTCTCGACACTTAAATTTGTATATTGTCCTCAATGTACACAATATAAGCATATATTATAATTGAGAAAGAGTTGGTACTTTCCTAAGTAAGACGATATCCTGATTCTGATCCGTCTAATATTATAATAATATCATTGCAAAATATAAAGAAAAAGGGATAAAAATAAAATTAAATAAAAATAATGATAACAAAAATAACTAAGACACATGAAAATAAAATAACGTAAAATAAAATCTATCTTAATTCTTAGGTTACCTTTTAAGTAATGTTTGTTTAACTTCGATAGCTTGGCATACCTTGCATGTTTAATTATCATCCCGGGTCTATATGAGTGGCTTGTTTCCAACCATTTCTTTACGTAAGGGTTTTGTAGCCTATAAGTAAGCCACATATCAAAAAATAATAACAAAAGCACAAATTATTGAGTTAATGAATTTTATCGACTGCATTAATGTTCTTTTTAATGACAAACTGTTAATAAAATGAGTAATAATGAAACTCCCGAATCTTTTGTTGATGCAAGTTGTTTGTCTTAGAGGAATTAGGAACCCACCGTACATAAGGTGGCTACCAATTATGCATAAGTAGTTTCCTTATTGGGTTCCTCCACCAGTTCTTTCTCAACTACCTTTGTCCATTCTTCTTTTTCTTCTTCCTAAAGAAAGGTCCCTAACTCTTCTTCTTCAATTACCTTTTGCCACTTCTCTTCTTCCTCTTCTTGGACAAAGGTTTCTTTTTCTTTTACTTCTTCTTTTGGAAGCTCGTTTCCACTCCTAAGGGTGATTTCTATTCCAAATTCTTTAGTATTTGCTTCAGTAAGACTGGGAAAACTGCCCTGCATCTCATTAGATATTATCTTTGCTAGCTGGTATATCCGAATCACCATATTTTATATACAAGCCTTTGTTTCCTAATGCCTCATGTTTGATTCTTGAATAAAATTAACCATCATATCTTTCAAAGCAACAGTTACCTCCTCGCATTTTGAAATGTATCCTCATTCATGAAATCAAATGCCATCTCTTTTTCTCTCAAATTCACGTCAGGTAGCCACACTCTTAGCAAAGGATCCTATTAGTTTATCTGTATTACTTTCGTATTGCTGTTCTTATTGTACATATTCAATTGGAGCATAATCATTCCATCCATATGCGTAAGGTTTGCTCAACTATAAATTTTACACATTCTTGTATAATGAACCTTGAGGTTGGTTATACATACTTGGCTGCTCCCACATATAGGTTGATGCCCAAAATTCATGATTGTAATTATTGCACCAACAAATGTCTCAACATAGTATGAACATCAGTTGAACTTCTGAAATCATATGAGGAAACCGATCCTTCCAACATGGTGATGTTACATATTGTGAATACAAATTGTTGCTCCCATAAGAGTACTGTCTGGTCCATCATTTCATTGTGAGTTATGGTCATGAAGTTAAACCTTAATCTTTAAAATAAACCAAAAACACACTATTAATGTAGAGAAGTTCAAAGATAACTAAATTAATAAGCCAAAGAATGCAACAAGATTCATTAAAAATAAAATAAAATACAAATACAAATACAAATAAATACAAAAAAATAAAAAAATAATGGCTAGAGTAATAGCATCCAGGTATTCCTAATATCACTATCCCTGGCAACAATACCAAAAACTTGATTGACTAAATTTTAAGTTTATCAATATTAAATTAACTACAAGTACACAACATAGTTATAGCTAGCACAAGCAAGTATGAGTTGATCCCATAAAGACAATGATTACTAGTAATGACCTTTCTTCTATTATCTAACCTAGAGATTGAGCTTTGGTTTTTAATTAAAAATAATACTTAACGGATAAAATAAAGTAGGAAACAATAATAAGTAGAGAGCAAAGAAATCGTTTAGAAAACAATCAATATTAAGAATTAGTGTCTAGGTAATGAATCCCCCTAAAACCATTAAATAGTTAACCTTTTATTACGCAATTGTTATTGGAATGTGAAAATTTCTATGGTATGCTAATTACTCACTTGAGACCACTAACAACTAATCTTAGGTTTATCAAATGAAATTATTTAGACCCTAATTTAGAGGATTTATGTCGACCTATCTTTAGCTTTGCATTCAACTCCTTTCAATTATAGTATATTTATTCATATACAAGATTTCTTAATCTTTACGCTATTAAAGATTAAGAAAAGAATTTATATTTATTCATATAAAACACATAATTGAATCACAATAAATCAATTAAAACAATTGCATTAAAGAAAAGAATCAAAACATATTTTAACATAACTTAGGGTTCATCACACCTAGACACTAACTGTCTGTTTGGTTGCTGTCTTCAAGATGCAGAGACGGAACGAGACAAAAATTGAGAGACAGAACAGAACAAAAATTGGAGACAGTAAGCTGTTTGGTTATGAAGGACAGAACAGAAAAAATTGTCTTCGT
>JANIIA010000006.1:14039543-14051032 GCA_027478495.1 Erythroxylum alaternifolium | reverse complement strand
ATTCCTCATCATTTCTATTCCTAAAGAATAACTATTCTATTCCTTCTCTATTCCATTCTTTGAACCAAACAGCCTGTAAGAGAATTACTTTGGAGATCTTGGATAATCATTAGGGCACACAAATATCCCACTTCCCCACAAATTTGTTCTAACATTTCTGCAATCTTAATTTTGTGATTTATTAACTAAGACAACTTTATATGATAAAATTGATATGACTAAGAAACAGAAAAACATATAATCTTAATGCACCTAAAAAAATATGAATCTACACCATTATCACCAACAGTGGTAGTGTTAAGGAAAAAGCTTTAATAGTTAATTCAATTCTCATAAGATCAAGTAGAAGCATAAACTAGAGAAGTGAATAGAGTTGAACAGAGTTCTTCACGATGAAGTTAAATCATCGTGAATTCCTATATATTAGCGACGATTTTGGTATCTTTAGCAACGAATTTTTTGGTAGCCAAAGGTCAACTTTGTTGTAGTGCCTAATTGATTACATGATCTGAAATTTATATTTAGCCTATACCAATAAAACTATAGTGTATGAATAGTCTTCTCTTAGAAAAGTTACTTTCTTTATCATTATTATCAACATATCCTTTCTCCTCTTTATTCCTAGTTTGGTTACGATCATCTTTATTGGATTGTATTCCATCCTTGAAAAACTTCGACACCTTTAATGTCTCCTTTTTTCTTATTTCCTAAAAGATCCTTTAACTCAATTCCACATAAAGCGTTAGCCACTTTAGCAACATAAAGCTTAGAAAAGTCTTGAAATTTATAAAGATAGATTTTTGATTCAGTTGTCTTAAGACGAGTAATAAGAAACTTTTCAATGATTTACAACTTTATTACTCCATCTATATACCTTTTTTTTTCATATTCAAGATCCTTTATATTGGGAGTTTAAGCTCTCTTCTCAAATTCAACAATTGCATTTGTCAATTCTTTTCATTGTTTTGGAACTCCTCTTTCAACTTGTCCTTTTTTTTTTTTTTTTGCTGTTTCACAAGTCATGGTTTTAGTGAAAGAAATATCTGAAACTGTCAGATAAATACGTGACAAAAGCTTTAAATTTTCAGCTTAATCTTAATTCTTATCTAACCTAATGTCTAAAACAATCTTTAAAGGACATCAACCTAAAAGAAACTAATTAAGTGATGGAATCAATAACAAACTTACTATATCTCTAACATTTACAACTATAAAAAGATGCACTACAATTTATGGAACAAATCCACTGATTATAAATGAAAGACTTGAGCTACTTTGAAGTGTCTAATACTTAAAGTAGCATCACATAAAGACGCAAAACTATATTACCCTACTCTTTAGGAGTCAGTTTAAGTGGTTAAAAGAGTAATTCTAAATTCTAGATCTTGAAATCTACTCTTATAGACTCTTTTAAAATAAATTCCTTGATTTTGTTGGATTTTAACTTTAGATTAAGTTAAGCTTAACTATTTGTTAAGTGACTCACCCAAAATATATGAATTATAGATTATTATTTGCATAAAAAATTAATGAGTGCGATTCCTACTATTGAAAGAAAAATTTACGATGCCCTGTGTTATAACCAATAAATGTATGTCATCTAATGTCAATCTATCTTACACGTAAAAGTTAGTAAAAGCCCAGCTTATTAGTTTCCTAGTATATGCTTTTAAGGTTCTATTCTCCCAAAAAGATTGGAGATGGACCATAGCACGAGGAGATACTGAGTTCCAGCAACTCCCTTGGCATTGAAGACTATTTACAGATGGACTTTAGGAAAATGCAAGATGATAGCTAAATCAATAGCGGAGACAAACTGCAATCGTAAATCATCATAATCGTGATGAAAACTAAGATTCTCGATCCACTGAATACATTAAAATGGAATAAAGTTGACCAACTGGTTCACTACTTCCTCACTGGATCACTCTCTAACTTTGCTGCACGACTTGTGCTCGAGGATTACGCAATGTCGGAGTAGGACTTGAAAAACACTTCATGTGATGGTTAGGATCTCAAAGATCTCTCCTTTATCAAAAGCTTCACACTCTGAAAAAAGCGTCACATTATTATCGACTATCTTAATGTCGTGTCCACTGCTGTAGAAAAACTTGTAGCAATAGATTCAATATCAGATAATGACCTCACTCTCTTCACCTTAAATAGACTACCTCCAAAATTTAAGTAATTTATAAAAGCTACAGAAGATCACAACATAAGAATTACCTTTACATAACTCAAAGCGAAACTTCTGTTTTATGAATAACGATTAATCTCCTTTAGTGCCTCACCTTCATCGGATTCAGCCTTCGGTACCTTCTCCAACAACAATCACTCACAGAAAGACACGGAGAGGGCGACACTCATTTCTTAGCCCTAATTCTCATGGGCATCAAAATTGGCGAGCTGAAATCTTTAATACAACAACAATAACATTAACTTTTCAGTAGAAGTTCTGTTAATACGTGAGATCTAGAGAGGTTCAAAAGTACGTAACATTACTTTTATGGTAGAGAGACTATTTCTAATACACACATATGAAAAGAAAATATGTATATACACACTAAGTAAATAAATAACTAATACGCAAATATAAAATAAAATATAAAAAGAAAAATTAATAGAAGATACATATTAAAAAATAAAGTAATAATAATAAAAAATAAAAATAGGCATAAAAGATAATAATAAATATAAATAAATATGTGTAAATAAAATATAAAAATAAATAATACAATAAATATAGAACAAGGTAAGGAATAAAAAAATAAAAAAAAGTCAAGAAATATACAAACAAAAAGGTAGACAAGTAAATAAATAAAACAAATGAGATATTACAAGAAAATGTTTAGACTAAGCAAAGAAATGTTTAGGCTATATAACTAAGAGGGAAGTATTACATATTAAATATTTAGGTTAAATACAAGACATAAGACTCGAAGAAAAATGTTTAAGAGACCTATGAGAAAGAGAAGATCTCCCTATATGAGATCCTTTACACGTATCTTAGTCCACCAAAGTTTTTATTGAGGGTCACGTTCTTAGTAAGTTATAGTAGAACCATATTATTCTTAATCACCTCCTTCTAGTTCTTCTTAGGCCTTTCTTTTTTTCTCTTACAATTCTAAGTACAATCTTCTCGCATCTTATTACTGAGCATTGGAATGTTTCCTTTTAACATATCTGAACCACCTAAATTTTGTCTCTCTTTTTTATTAATATTATTTACCTTTAATTTTTCTCCTACCATTACATTTCTAACCTTATCTCGTCTAGTAAAGTTATATATCCAACGAAGCATCCTCATCTCTGCCACGGTTAACTTATGACTATACACATATTTGATGGACTAATATTGTGAACAATATCTTCATCAATTTCTCCATTGCTTTAAATTATAGAATTTCTCCATTGCTTTAAATTATAGATCATAGATACATAAAACACTCTTTTTGTAGTATAACTCGTGAGCCAATATTTACCTCCACATCAGAAGCTACTCTATAGTCTGAAAAGTTACACTCTAAGTATTCAATCTTAATCATACTCAATTAAAAACCTTTCAACTCTAACGTATCCCTCTAAAGTTCTATCTTGATATTGACACCAAGGCACTAGATATTCTTGGTAAGCTCATCTATCACTGTTGCAAACAAAATGGAGCTTAATTAAGAGCCTTGGTGTAGTCTAATATTGATAGAAAAATGCTTTATATCTCCTACTATCATCGTTATTCTAGTCGTTACACCTTTATACATATCTCTAATAACCTTTATAATGATCATAGGAACTCCCTTAACTTCTAAACATCTCCATATAATTTCCTTAAGTACTCTGTCATAAGTTTTCTCTATGTTAATAAAATCCATATGTAGTTTATGCTATCTTTTCCTGAAATACTTCATTAATCATCTAATGATATGTAAAGTTTCTATTGTGGACCTTCCTGATGTGAAACTAAACTGGTTCTCTCAGATAGGTGCATCCTTTCATACTCTCTTCTTGATCATCTTCTCGTGTAACTCTATAGTGTAACTAAGTATTTTGATGCCTTTATAATTATTACAGCTTTGGATATCCCCTTTGTTCTTATATAGAGGAATTAGCATACTAAGTCTTCACTCACTAACATTTTAGTAGACTTAAGGATTACATTAAAAAGTTTGGCTAGTCAAGTAAAATCATATTTGCTTAGGCTTTTCCACACCTTTATAAGTATCTCACTAAGCCTTACTATCCTTCCACTCTTCACCTTCCTCAAAGCTCTTTTATTTTCTTCCCTCTTAATCTGCTAGTAATAAATAAAGTTACGATACCTTTTGATGCTAAAATCACATATAGAGATGATATATTGTAAGCCTTCATTAAAAGGATTGTAAAAGTATCTCTGTCATCTTCTCTTTATGTTATTTTCAGGCACGAGTACCTATCTTACTTCATCTTTTATATAAAAAAACTTGATGTAAGTCTCATGCTTTCCATTTCCTAGCTTTCCCTAACTTTAATAGACCATAAAATTTACAAAACCCATCTGGACTTGTGCAGTTTAATGAAGCCCAATTGCATAATCCCTCTACTATGTATACTCCTGCCTAATCCCAATTTTAGATCCAAACCTAACATAACCAATCTTATCCTAATACCATTCAATAATAAACAATCTATCTAATGTCAAATTTATTGGAAATAGGGACAAATTATTACTTATGGTCGCTTTTCGTACTGCGAATCTTGCAGCCACTTAACTAGATTTTGCTATACTACAAATAATATTTCCATAGCCTTCTCTACCATGAATATCCAACTAGATCATGACCTAACTCCCTTCAATATCAATAATGTTACTGAATGTTTACAATATACTAGCGCCACTACTCACATGACTTCAAATTCTCATATCGTAAAATCCATTACAATATATATAAAAAGGATCCAGTTAAGTAGTTATCGATATTGGACGAACTCTTCTTATTTCATCTACTAGTACCTTAACCTTTCCCATTTATTCCTATACTCTTCATCTTCGTGATATTTTGATTGTTTATCATATTATTACTAATCTTTTATCTGTAAAATTTGTCACTGATAAGGTTTGTATTATTGATTTTAATCTATTTGGTTATGTTGTGAAGGACCTTAAATCCAATATATCACTCCTTATAGGTCCTATCTATAGTAGCCTTTATCCAATGAAGATTCCATTGCACTTTATAAATCATGTTGCTTTCATAATTTCTTCAACTTTAATAAATTTGTGGCATCAACATCTTGAACATCCATGTCAATCCACACTATCCAGATTAGTTCATATATTGCCTTTTGACTTAATTGTTATTAATCCACATGCTTCTTATTTTCAAGGCAAAAGTGCTCATTGTTTATTTCCTATTTCTTCTCAAATTGTTTTCAAACCTTTATAACTATAACTAATTCATTGTGATATTTGGGGACCTTCCCCATCACTTTCGCACTCTGGTTGTAGATATTTCATTAACTTTGTGGATGAATTTAGTCATTTTAGATGGATTTTATCTCTGACCCACAAAACGCATGCCTTGATAGTTTTCAATCCTTTAAAGCTACGACTGAAAATCTATTCTCCATTACTATACAAAGCTTACAATGTAATGGAACTCATTAAATATACCTTTGCTTACTATATTTTTTCCAATAATATCACCCTTTGTATCTCTTGCCATTATACACCCCAACAAAATGGTCTTGTTGAGCACAGAATTCATCACACATTTAAAACCAATCTCACTCTTCTCCTTTACGCCTCCCTCTTTAAGTTTCATTGGTTTGAATCATTCACCACTACTATTTACCTTATCAATCTATTACCTAGTTATGTTATTCATCATAAATCCCCTATGAAGTCTTTTATTGTACCAAGTCTAACCTTACTCATCTTCGGGTATTTGATTATGCCTGTTTTCCCTATCTCGACTTTACCCATATGGAGAAAATTACACCAAAGTCTATATAATATGTTTTTCTTGGTTATTCCTCCCAATATAAGGGTTATTAGTGCTTTGATCCTATCATCAATAAACTTTACATTTCCCTTCATATATGCTTCCTTAAACATCTCTTTCCCTATAAAAATCTCCCCATATTATCCTCTACCTCACCTTCCTCCTCTCTTATTCCTTTACCTTTACGTCTTCCACCTCTACCCTATACTTCCTCCTCCCATATCAAAAACTCATCACAACAACCTACTCATCCTATGATCATACGTACTCGAGGTCATACACATACCCCTCATAACTTTTCTTAGTATATAGCTTATACTCTCACCACCTAAAATACTCCTTCAAACCACACGTCCTTTACTTAAGACAACAAAATTTCTCACTAGTGCGAAGCTAGACTTAAAAAGCTTAGCTCTCTCCATTGCGATAATGCACAAACTCTTGTTCCTCATCCACCAAACACAAATATTGTTAGTTTTAAATTAGTTTTTCATATTAAAATAAATATTGATGGTTCTCTCGAGCATTATAAAGCTTGTCTTGTAGCAAAGGGTTATTATTAACCCCTAGGTGTTGATACTGTCACTAATAGATGCATATTTGACTATATTTTTACACCCATATTTGATATCTTTTGGTTGATATTTTATACTTTGTTGTATTTGGTACTTAATTCACTCCAAATGTGGTTATATGATATAATTACCTTCACGAACTTAAAGGAAAAGAATTTGGACTAAAACATGGCATAAAATGAAGAATCGAAGCACAGAAGGGTACATGGCCTTGCACTTCCCCCAGGCCATGTGGAATCACAATTTTAAGTGTTTTTTCATGTATCAAACCGTGTAAGTCCCAAAAACCCTAAAAATTAATATAAGAGGACATGTTAGGCCTCAAATGAAGGGTGTAAACTTTTGGAGACGATTCAAGATGTGGAGAACTTTCAGAAGGGATGATATTGATCAAGGAAAGTGGAAAGATCCAAAAAAATATAAGATCAAACCTCTACCTTGTTAGAACATTCAATAAAAGAGAAATGGAGATTTAGAATTATGAACTCTTTGTTTTGTATTAATTTTTCTTCTAGTTCATATTTTATTTAGTTTTCTATTATATGTAGCTAAACTTATTTAGTGTCTAGGTTAGATGAACCCTAGTTTGTGCTAAAATATATTTTATTTCTTTTATTTAATACAATCATTTTGAATGATCTATTATGATTCGATTATTTTATGTTCTAATAAACCTGGGAATATTATAACGTAATCTGATTTCATACATAGAGATTGAGAAATCCTAGGTTTGAATAGATCTACCATAATTGAAAGGAGTTGATTGCAATCCTAAAGATAGGATTACATAAATCTTTTAAATTAGGGTAAAACCTAATAGAGGAATTCATAAATTCATAAAGCAATCCTGTAAACTTTAACCTAAGTAATTAGGTTGAAAACCTTAGGATTAGTTATTAGTAGACTCAAGGTTATCTATTAGAATACCATAGGAATCTCCACGGTCTAATAAATTAATAAAATAGTTGTATAATAAAAGATCAATCAATTAAGGGTTTTTAAGGGGATTCGAAACCTAGATACTAATTTCTGATATGAATAGTTTTTTAAGTGATTCCTTATTTCTGTGTTCAATGTTGCTGACTATTTCATTTTAATTGTTTAAGTTTTTATTTTCTTTATTAAAATCCAAAATTAATCTATAGGCGAAATAATAGAAAAAAGGTAATCACTGTCTTTGTGGGATTGACCCATACTTGTCAGTACTAGCTATAGCTGCGTCTTACACTTGCGGTTATTACAATATTAACTAACTTGGAAAATGTCAATTAGTTACCTTCAATCTTGTTGTCAAACCCACCACTATTTGCATCATCGACACCTTGACAATGTCTTATAATTGGCCTATTCTCCAAATTGATGTTAATAATGCCTTGCTTAATGTTTACTTATAGGAACTTGTTTACATGTCTCAACATCCTGACTTCATAGATCTGTACCATTCTCACTATGTTTGTAGACTTCATAAAGCCTTATATAGTCTTAAACAATCCCCGAGCCTAGCTTTATCACCTAAGTCAAAAATTGCTTAATTTAAAATTTAAGCCCTCTAAATCCTATAAATCTCTCTTAATTCATAAAACCAACTCTCGCATAACCTTTCCCTCAGTTTATGTGGATGATATCTTGATCATTAGTTCTTCACCATCCTTCATTACAACACTTATCTATGATCTCAAATCTATTTTTTCTATAAAAGACTTAGGTCCATTTCATCACTTTTTACATATTAAAGCTCACACCATTTGTTAGATTCCCATATCGATTAGAGAGGGGAACGAAGTAGGCCTTATAAGGCTATGGATACCTCTCCCTCAAAGACACGTCTTCCTAAGGGTGGGAAGAGCAAAACCATAAGGGCTTGGCTGGGCTAAGGCCTAAAACGGATAATAACTATGAGCGAGTGGTCCAGGCTGTTATAAATGGTATCAGAGCCAGTAATCAGATTGTTCTCTGAGCAAGGACGTTGGGCCTCCAAGGGGGTGGATCCAGGCTATGGGCCAGCGAGGATGCTGGGCCTCCAAGGGGGTGGAATATTAGATTGCCATATAGATTGTTGAGGGGAACGAAGTAGGCCTTATAAGGCTATAGATACCTCTCCCTCAAAGACACGTTTTCTCAAGGGTGGGAAGAGCAAAACCTTGAGGATTTGGTTGGGCCAAGGCCCAAAGTGACAATATCTATGAGCGTGGTGGTCCGGCCTATTACACCACTCCTCTTGGTATTCTTCTCACTCAAACACAACATACCAAAGACCTTCTTTTTCGAATTGAATTTGACAAATCTAACTAGTTCACATACCTATCACTCCATCTTTTCCCTTCTCTAAAAATCGTAGTATTCCACTCTCTAATCTTGTTGAATACCATATCACCATTAACATTCTTCAATATATTTGCCTCACTTAACCTGATATTCAATTTTCTATTAATAAGGTATCTCAATTTCTACAGTGTCTTACTGACATTCACTTGTCCGTGGTGAAATGGATTCTACAATATCTCTGCTCTAGACCTTCTCATAGCATTCACATCACCAAATCTCCCTCCCTCTTTATACAAGCCTATTGTGATGCTGATTAGGATGGCTATCTTAATAATTAACGATGTGCATTTGGTTATTTTATATTTCTTGGTCTTAATCTTATTTCATAAAGCACTAAAAAGTAACCCATAATTGCTCGATCTAGCAATAAATCTGAGTATCGAAGTATTACTCTTGCTTTTGCAGAATTATGTTAGGTTACTTCTATTTTTGGTGACCTAGGATTAGCTAGTCTTTAACCTACCTATGATAATTCGGTGCTACATTTCTAGCACCGAACCTAGTGTCTCATCCTTGTACAAAGCATACAGGAATTGATATTCACTTTATTCATCATCTGGTTGTTAGCAAAGTTCTATTCGTTCAACCTATTTCTTCTTCTGCTCAAATTACTGATATTATCACTAAAGCTTTTTCCTCTTTGGCATTTCATCAACTTCAAAAGAAGCTCATGATCTCTTCATCTCATGAGCTTGAGAGGGGATGATAACATCTCAGAATCTCAACTGTCAGAGATTGTATAATTTATCACTATTTTACACATGGTTAAAATCAATTATGATGTATCTTTTGTTTATACTTATTATTTATCTTATTTACCCTGATTTAGTTATACTCAGGTTGTATATTAGAGGAAAATTACCCTACTGATTAATTATCAAAAAATAAACACCATTTCCTTGTATTGTTTTTTATCAAAAATCTTTATTCATCTAACACATTAGCTGATGATAAGTTAAACATCAAATTGGGTATATGACATACATCTTTCATCATTAGCATACATCAAACATTAGTCTTAACATGGATATCACCCATGCCTACAATCTTGATAGAACTTTGATTTTCCATGTTAACACTTCCAAAGTCTCTGATCTTATAATTCGATAAGTATTCCCTTTTAAGAACACAAGTGACAAGAAGCTCTTATATCAATCAACCACTCAGAACCTGAATCAATAGCATTGAAACATTCACTTATTGCATAAATAAAGGACATTTCGTCTTCCATGCTTGTAGCTTTTGCAATTGTATTATTATTATTATTTTAGTAAATCAATTTAATTTTATAAATAATAAGAAGTTATGTATAACTAGAGATTGCCCAAGTTGTAATCTTTTATCCAGACCAAAAGCCTAACTCACAAGAAAGCATAAGGAGTCTTACAAATGTTTCCCATCATCATGCATACCACCATAACAAGCCATGCCATGACTACACTACGATGGTCATATCAGGACCATCTTACCAGTACCAGACTTTCATGCAGTAGACTCATTTATCTTATCAACCAATCCAGCCTCCCTACTAATCCTTAACCTAAGAATAGTACATCGTACTTTGATTCTTCACCTTTCCAGAGCAATGCGGTATCTTTTTAGTGTTAGATTCTGAGGTGATGAGATAGGAGAAAGATCAACTCTAAACCACCTTCCATTAAAGACTCGATCTAGACTTCCTTTTTTTCCAAGCAACATCTGTGGGTTAGAGGCTCTTTGACTGTTATTCGAAGGAGATCCCCTTGTAGATTTAATCATCATGTTGCCATAATTGAAGTTTAGTGGAGATTGGGGCTTTCCCTTAATCTTATGTTTCAATTGTATTATTATTGTCTCCATTATTCTGATACTTTTGCTTTTTCTCACCCCTCTTCCACTTGTAGTAAAACCTCTTAATGTATCATAGCTTGGTGCAATAGTGATATGTCTTCACCTCTTTGTTGCCTATAGACTTTGATCAGTTCTTATACTTGCCACACCTTTTGTCACCTCTACTATTGCTCTTGTCCTTGCTTTCTACCATAAAAGCTTACACATTATCAACTCCTATCTCTTTCCTTCTAATTTCTTCATTGAACATATTGTCTTTGATTACATCTAAAGAGAGCACACCTTTAGGAGTTCAATCTAATTGTCACCACCAACATCTCCTAATTATCCAATAGTGAACTCAAAAGGAATAATGCTTGAAGCTCGTCATCAAGAATGGTCTTCAAATTAGTCAGCTTGTTGCTTATATCCAGAAAATCACTAAGATGCTCTGAAATAGATTTCTTAGCTTTAAACTTCAAGTTTACAAGCCTTTTAATTAGAGAGACTTTGTTATGGGTAGTCTTCATTTCGTAGAGACCTTCTAACCTTTTTTATAACTCAAAAGGATTGATTTTTTAATACATATGGTTGAATATATTGATATTAATACAATTTCGAATTGTTCCTAGAGTTTTCCACTTCATCTTTTCCCATTCTCTATCTAACATCATCTTTAGTTTTGAAGGAACATCATCCTTCACACCTTTGTCCACATCAATAAGATTGTTAATGGACATTTTGAGTGGCTCTTTAGGACTTAATTCAGATTCGTTTATGCTCATTTTATGTTCATCTATAG
>JANIIA010000006.1:14007883-14029350 GCA_027478495.1 Erythroxylum alaternifolium | reverse complement strand
TGTGTGTGTGTGTGTGTGTGTGGTTTTATATGCATGGATCTTTACGTTACAGTTTTTGTATAAGATGCATGCTAGTGCTTGGTTATTTTTACATATAGGCCCATGGCGTAGTATTTTTAAACCTAATGAGCAAAGTAAAAGGACAACGAGGAGAACATCTCACTAGAAATCAATATATTATAACCACATACACCACATATAACTTACCATGCAGTCACATGTATGATGAATAGGTCTAGTATGGCTTTGTGTTTTAGGTTTCTGAAACCTATAGTTAATAGATCAGTTTATTTAGTATTTGCATATTGAAAACGTTTAAGTCATTTGACTGTCCCAAGCTACATCGAGTTCGAGTGCACCACGCCTTCTGCAATCCAATGACCAATGAAAAATCTCGTTAGGGACATTAACAAGAATATACATAGGATAAAAAAGCAAGACAAGATATTTGTATGATATATAAAAGAAAAAACCTTTTCAAACAACGACAAAGTTTAACAAAAGATCCGTTGAACCAAAGTGGTTTTCAATCAAACTCTGAGTTTAGGAACGAGTAGAAACAAAAATCCAATAATCAATTTTCCAAACAAACAAATTATAATTATTATTTTGTGGTGAAAAAGGAAATGAGTTGCACTGATGCACTAATATGAGTAGTGCTACAGATACATCACAGCCAAAACAGTTATATAGTTACGCGCGATAATTCTACAATTCCCAATTCTCAAGTCTATCTATCACGCACTCAGATCTCTTCGCCGCTCTCGAACCTAACACAATCTTTGGATTTCCTGCGTTATCAGGTATCCCAAAATCCACTTTCTTTCTTTCTGTATTATGATCAGTTTCTGCATTTGTGGTTTGCTCATTTGTCGTTTTACGTATACTTACTTTGAGCTTCAGATACGTCGAAGTTTGTTGGTTGGTCAATGTAATGGTTTTATAATTTTTCCATTGCGTTTTAGATGGTGCTATGATTAATGCGTCGCATTGAAGATGGTTTACCTTGACGTGTTTTTTGTAATAACTGACTAGGCTGAAGTAGGTTCCAAGCAAATGTTGGATGAAAGCATGGTAAATGATTTGATTGAGGGAGCTACTTATTGTGTATAATATTTGTAAATTTGCAGGGGAGGAAATTGGGGTATATTTGGTAATATGCAGCACGTTGTGGTGACAATCGAGGAGCAATTGATTTTAAAAGCGATAAAAGACGAATGCCAGTGGGAGAATCTCCCGAAAAGGCTTCAAGCTACTCTAACTTCTAAAGAGGAATGGCATAGAAGGTTTAATGTGTTTATAACTTCTGTGTATTCTCTTGATTGCCTACTACAGTGAAACAAGATACGATTAGGTGTGTAGTGGGGATGTAAGGTCATTTCTATAAACATGCTTACTGATGGGCTAAGCCTTTATGGACAAGACATTCAGGCTATATGATTTAACAGGGAAATGATCTTAGTTTCCAATCTAAGTTGCGATGTGTTTATTGCGGTTTGAAAACAAGGGTTTACTCGACATTTCAAATATGAAGAACAGTTCTGATTCTGTTCCCCTGCGATGTGTTTTTTCTGGCTCTTAAGATTGCAGAAGTTGCATGCAATGTGCTTCCTCATCAACAGAAGATCCAAGTCTGTGGGGACTTCAAATTACCGCATTGCCACAACCAATCATACACATCTTAACGTATCCATGTATATATATATTCTATCTCTATACCCACCCATCTATCTGTCCATCTATTTTTCTTTCTACCTTTGTCTTCATCTGTCTACAATGTCCACATATAGATTATGTCTGCTGGGGGAGAGGGCTGGTTGGATCTCCGATCACATGTGTGTTCTGACTATTTAAGTATTTTAAAATGAAAATTTGTTAATTTCCATGTTCTTTTTATATTTCTATTCATACATTCATTTGCTTGTACGCGTATTTCTTTCAGGATAATTGAATATTGCATTAAGAAAAGGTTGCAATGGAGTAACTGTTTTGCCTGCAAAGTTTGCAAAGAAAGTGACTACTACGAAGATATGATGCGTTACTTGCGCAGAAATCTCGCGGTGAGTGGTATATTCCCAGTTCAATTTGTATTGTTACCCAAACGGCATTATCTTCATGCTTGCTTTGGAGGTAAATCAGGAAGTAGTTGGTTTGAAATTTGAAGAAAGAAGAGATCTCATCCATCCTGGAGATAGTTTAATATATAAATTTTCAACAACAACGCCAAAAGTTACCAGCCTGAGGAAGAAAAAACAGGTCAATAGGTTCTTGAGAAAAAAAGCCAGCTGCTTGTTAAGAGGTTCTAATACATGCTGTTATATTCTTAGACCACCTTTAGTCACTTTTTATTTGTTGATGGCTGTGTGGAGAAAAATTATCACTATGCTGTTATGAAGCACATACAATATAACTAAGTTTAATACGAGAAAATAAGAAAATAAAAAGAATTAACATAAGACATAATTGTCAAAAAATTACTCAAGGGAAACATTGTTTTCATTTTATCTTTGTTTATAAAAAATAAACAAATATCAAAAATTAGAATATATCAAATTAATAACAAATTAGTTAAAGCATATGAAATTATCGTGTATATGTATATATATATATATAGATAGATAGATAGATAGATAGATAGATGGGACAATTAAGGCAGTGAATTGTGTAAAAGTTTTTTTATATAGTTTTTCGTAATTGTGTTAAAACAATATTAAGATTTAATCATGGAAGTCTAACTTCCATCGTTAAAGCTTTAATAAAAATAAAGGCAGCCTTGTCCCCAATATTACTCCTACTTAACATCATCTTTCCTTGTATTCATATTACTTGTATATTTTTGTTAGATTAATAGAGGATTCATACCATACAAATTTGTTAATAGCATATCAGCCAAGTTGTCTCTAGTATAAATTTTCTAAACATCCATATTTTTTTCTTCCACTTTTTCTTTAACAAATTAATATTGAACTTGAATATGTTTTATCCTTAAATGAAATGATAGATTCTGTGTAAGTGCAAAATACTCTGGCTATCACAAAATAGAGCAATATTCTCTTGTTTGTGTTTGAGCTCCTCCATTAACATTTGTAACCAAATTGCATCTTTGCTAGCTTATGTAGCTACAATATATTCTACTTTCATCATAGAAGTAGTCACAATAGATTGCAATTTTGAGTCCTAGCTTACAACTCCTCGAATAAGAGTATAACCTATGGTAGACTTATTCTTGTCAAGATCGCCTTATAATCTGAATTAACATAGCCTTTGGCAATAAATTCTGATCCTCTAAACCATAATGTTGTTTTTTAAGTACCCTTAATTTATTAGGATCTTCTTTATAATACTCCAATACTCTCTACCAGGATTTGTCATGTATTGATTAATTACTCCTACTACATGTGCAATGTTTAGTCTTGTACAGATCATAACAAACATTAGGCTACCAATTACTAATGTATATTGTACTCAAGGTATTTCCATCATCTCTATTTCATTTCTAAGACTCATACTTGAAGTGGATTACAATCTTGCATATTAAAACATTGCAAGACTTTCTTCAAATAATTCTTCTAAGAAAGCCAAATCTTCCTATTATTTTTGTCTCGGTAAATTTGCACCCTTAAAATCTTTTTTGTTATTTTAAAGTTTTTTTATTTCAAATTATCTGGCTAACTTTACCTTTAACTCTTTAATATAATCTTTGTTTGGGCTTGCTACTAACATGCCATCAATATACAACAATTAGATAATGATATTAAAGTGGCCAAATCTCTTGTAATAAGAACAAGGATTTGAATTTTTTAAGCTTATTGGATCAAATACTCATAATAAAAGAATCAAATCTCTTATACTAGCATCTCTATGCCAATTTGAAACCATATAGGGATTTGTCAACCTATAAACCAAGTTCTCCTTTTCTTTTTCTTCAAACCTTTCTAACTGGAGCATATACACTTCTTCTTTAAGTTCTTTATGAAGAAACAAAATTTTGACTTCTAATTGCTCTAAATGTAAATCATATAAGACTACTCGAACCATTATCAATAAAATAACAGTAGAAAATATTTCATTGAAGTCAATATCTTCTTTTTGAGCATATCTTTTTGCCACCAATATTACATGATAATGCTCCACTTAGTTATTGCCATCTCATTTCCCACATCTTGTTTTTATGGAGGGCTTCAATTTCTTCTTACATTGGTTCCATCCACAAAGAAGTGCATTAGCCTTATAGCCTCATTGAAAGTTGATAAGTCTCCATTCTTTGTTAGTAAATATTTTTTAACATTACTTCTTATAATGCATATTGAGTGTCAAGTTGGTTCTCTCCTTTCTCAAGTTGACCATCGAGCTCAACTTGTTTTTGTTCTTTATGCTCGTCTGCAACTTTAAAAAAATTAGGATCCTCTTGTTCTTGTTTTTCTTTAACTTGAACTGTAGTAGTCTTTGGTTTCTCCTTTTTAGTGTTATTTTCTTCCTTTTCTTGCAACTTATCTTCTACGTACATATGATTTCATTAACATAATTACGTCTTTGACTATATTTATGATTTCATTTTCAACTTGAGTTTTACATCCGATATTATCAAGTTTTATCAAAGACACTATATTTTTTATACCCTTCACATGTCTTACCTCATAGATGGTGTGAATCATATCGTCCCACTTTTTTATTTTAATCTTAATGATACCGATACTGGCAATCTCATTGAGATGATTGTCAATACAGATCCTCTTAAGAGTGATTTATACCGGTCAAACCATTCTCTTTAAGAGATCATGTGCCAGGTAGCTCCCAAATCCAAAAGTCAAACATAAAAAAAAATCATTTCTACCTTATGTTGTTGTCTCAATATAAAGGATTTCACCATTATCCGTAGAACTCGTAATATTATCTTGAGGGGTTGTTGCATTTTCTTCTACATTCTTCTTATTCCAACAATCCTTGGTTTGCCCTTCTTACTTCAATTTTAACATTTGATATTCTTTCTACCTCTTGATTTGGACCTATTATGATTTTAAGACCAAGTAAAACTAAGTTCTATTAATCTTCCTCTTTTAATGGATAGTGCCTCCGCTTGCTGGAAATTTGACAATCTATCCTCCTTATTATGTTCTTCTTCTAAAATAGCAGCACCAACATCTTTAAAGACTCGATAGTCTGAGAGAATATTATTGATCAAATTGATGATGAGTTGATCATACGAATCTAATAGTAGAAGTTATGCACGTTCTTTTACATCTATTTTATAGCCCATCTATGAGGGCTTAGAAAATAGAGTATTAAGAGTGTTGGTGTGATCCATCACTACAGCTGATTCTGGCATTTGAAGAGTGTAGAGTCTTCTTTTCAAAAAAATTTATTGCGAACTGACGTGGCCTCGTACAATTTTATCATTATATCCTAAATATTCTATGTTTTTCTCCCCTAATCTTGATGAGATTTCGTTAGCTAAACCCGAGTGTAGATTGGTCATAGCCTTGTCATTCATTTTCTTCCATTTGCTGTCATATGTGATTTCCACTGGTCTTTCTCCAATGGCCTCTAAATAATCTTCTTTTGTTAAGATTGCCTTCATATTCATCTTTTATATTGGGAAATTATTCCCATTGAATTTCTCTATTTCAAACTTTGTTGCCATTATTGAAACTTTTTTTTCACTAACTATATCTTACCATTATATGAATAATAGAGCTAAAGTCAGGCACTGATACTAATGTTATGATGTTGTGGTATGAAGCACTTAAAATATAGTTAATTTTGAAATAATAAAATAAGTAAAAAAAAGGAATTAACACAAACATATTTGAAAAAGGAAAGTATATATTTAGGATAAACTTATCTTAATCTTTAATACACTCCGTTTTCTCTTTATTTTGTTTTAAAAAATACATAAATAAAATAAAAACTAAAATATATCAAAACTAGAAATAAATTAGTTAAATCATATGAAACTATCCTATATATTGGACAATTATGGTGAATTGTATTTCTATACAATTCCACTTCCATAACTATGTGACAGCTATAGTTGTTGGATATGGAGAGCCCACTTTCATGAGAGATCTATATCACAGGCCTAGTGAGGGAATATACTCCTGGGCCTTGACATCACACTCCTACCCAAAACCTCACTAATTGGATCTCTTTTCACTGTAGGATTCTTACTCACACTTGAAATCTCAACAATCTCCCCCTCAATTGTGAACTTCCATATTGGGCTTGAACTCTCCTTTGAGCGAAAGCTTTTTTCTTAGTAGCTCGAGGATATGACGTCACCAAGAACCCTTTTTACTCCACTGGTCTAAGCCCACCAGGAGTCTCCTTACTCTTCCATATAGGGAGGCAACCACATGATCCGACTACCAACTCTATACTCATCCCTTGCCAAACCATCAGCTCTGATACCATATGTTAGATCTGTTGAGCCCACTTTCATGGAAGATCTATATCATGGGCCTAGTGAGGGAACATGCTCATATGCCTTGACACCATACTCCTGATAAAAGCTAACACACGCAAAAGAGAGTGAATTGTATGTATAAAATTTTTCGCAAGTTCTTTCAATTTGTGTGATAAACAGATCCTAGTTAAAAAAATAGTAGGAGCCTGTCAGATGATAAAGCTTTTTTAAATGACAGGAACTTATTAGGCAATAGGAGTCTTTTGTGAAATAAGACCCTACTTAAACAAAAGGAGCCTATTGAATGATAAATCCTATTAAAATAATTTAAAAACAGAAGGCACTTGTTAAAACTAAAAGGAACCGCTTGCAAGTAGAAAACAGAAGGAGCCTTTTATAAAGGTGAAGGAGCCTCTTAGTAAAAACAACACACACATAATATAATGTGAAAATTTAAAAGTTAAAGAGAGAAAGAAGAACGACGTAGTTGATTTATACTGATTCGACTTACAACCAAAGTCTAAATCCACTCTCCAAATATCTAACTTGAGTGTTTCACTGTAAAAACTGAGTATTAAATTTGACGAGCCTCTCTAAGCTCACAAGTACGTATTTTGCAAGGTTCTCTAACCTTTCGCACTTAAAATGTATAACAAGCTTCTAAAAAGCTCACAGAAAAACAAAATAACAATTTCTCTCTTGGTAGAGTGATTTTACTTTCTAAAGCACTATATATAGTGATGATATGATTCTCAAGAGTATAAATGCTGCTCAAAATGCTTCGACAGTCTGAATATGTTCGTTCTACTTCATAATTGTTGTTTTTCTTTCTTAAATAGTCAATTTCTTTAACTAACTGTTGCTTTACTCGCATCTTTAGTGAACTGGATGGATTTAACCTTGAATAACTTAGATTTCATCTTTGCCAAAAATCTTCCAATAATCACGGAGCTAATATATGACCCTCATAGTTAGTAGGATCTTTTCAGATAAACCATTTCTAATAAGGTAAGTTCATAAAGAAGGTTCCCGCAAGAAAGAAAATGTATTTCTTATAATTTTATTTCTTTTTTTGAGAATTAGACCGTTAATTTTATAAGGAAATAATCTAATTTCAATTTTGAAATATTATATAGTTATCATCAAAATTGTTAAATATAAACCTTGAGGTAACAATTCCAACCCAAAACCTAAAGGCATTAGGTTTATGAATCCTTTCTACTTATATGCCCCTCATGAATTCCATCTCTTTTTGATGTAAGATTCTCAAGATTTTCACTCACACTTGAAATCCCAACAATGCTAAGATGGAAGTCATAACCGACTTCCATCGTCAAAGCCTTAATAAAAATAAAGGTGGCTTTACCACCAATACATTCTAGTTCTACACTGTAATTGCTTTGTTAAATTTGTCTGAACTTAGCAGAATAATTTATCAGATAGTTGGCCTAAATATCTTCTTTTTGAAGAAATTTATTAACCTTTACCTTCTCAGGGGGATCTGCATATTGCTTATACAACCTCTGACTTCATTTGCAGTTGTTTCCGTATCACCTTGCAGAGTATGTTTGCCGTGTGATGAGAGTGTCACCTTTCAGATATTACTGCGATATGATTTTCGAGGTCATGAAAAATGGTAACAGATCACTTTGTTGTTGAAATCTGAGTTGGTTGCTGAAATTTGCAATTTAAATACGCTCTAGCACGCCAGTAACTTTTCAGTTGTGCTATACACCAATTCATCCATTCATTCTTATTTAAGTTTCTTGCAGAGCAACCTTATGACAGCATCCCAAATTTTAGTGCTGCTGACGCCTTGCAGCTTACGGGAATCGGTAGAAATGAATTTATTGACATTATGAACAAGTGCAGGTCTAAGGTACTGAATCGAACTGATTATGAGTTTTTAAACCTTTTGGTTGTAAACATGCACCTCAGGTATCATTGTTGCAATGCATGTTTGTATTTTGCTACTTGGAATTGTACTTGAACTTCCTAGCTATCATTGACTTATAGTGAGCAGTACAGCATTGGAATTAGAGCTCTTACATAAAGGTAAATAAGAAGAAATGCATAAGAAAACAAAAAGGAAATACTCATTTCCTTTCCTTAATATTTCGTGCTTATATATGGTCCTTGTTCCGTTAAATCGTTACATGATAACCATCTTACAAACGGAGGTTAGCTTTGTAAGTCATAACTTGTGTTGTTAATTTTTGTCGTGTAACATGAATTTTTGTTTACCCTAAAATTTATCCTGTTTTCACGGAACCTTCATGGGTGTTAGATTAAAGTCTTCTCCTCTTCAGTACTATTTCCAAATTATCATCTGAGATGAAGTAAAAGCTATTATCTTACCCATCATTTACACATCTGGAGCTATTCAGAAAATTATGTGGAAGCTGAACAAGTCAATTGCTAAAGAACTTTTACCTACAGAACCTGTGGACTTTGCGGTTGAGTCGTGGTGGGGAGTTTGTCTTGTCAATTTTACGTTAGAAGAATTTAAGGTCAGATAATTTTTTATTGAGAAGACGTGGTTTATTAGAATCTAGCACCAAGAAAGATGTTTCTTTATACACGAATCAGTTACTCTAGATAGTTAGATATAAGATGCTTAAAGATCAAGTTTTACGCATTTGACATATAAATTCTGGTGAATGTGTTTCAGAAACTCTCTGAAGAAGAGATGGCAACAATAGATAAAATTTGCAAGGAAGAAGCTAACGTATATATTCTGTTCGATCCTGAAACTGTAAAGGGTCTGTATCGACGTGGATTGGTATACTTTGATGTCCCCGTCAATCCTGATGATCGTTTTAAAGGTTAGTTCCTTCAGTATACTATCAATGAAATTCATGTCCTGAAGCTTTTCTAACTTCGTACGTGATTTCACTTTCCTGGACTTGTAAACTGCATTAATCTTGTAAATATTGTTTCAATTTTCCTTGATTTGTAGGTCGAAACAACTCTTTTATTACTACGGATGTAGAATATCTGACAAGTTTATTCAATGTGGCTACAATATTCCTCGATGATTTCTGGAATGAACTAATAAATTCTTGATCTTGAAGTTTCTAGGCTTGAAGGTTTTGTTTCTAATAGGGAACAATCATATGAGGACCCTATTGAGGAGTAAGCAATTATTTACAGCGATAAGTGCTTTTTTTTCATTATGTTACATTCACTACGGGATTAGGATCGTGATGCAATTAATTCTATCCAGGTTATTATATGCAGTTTTTGTGGTTTCAAGCGAAAACTCTACTGTCGCTGAACTTGCAACGACTTTACAGGCTGACCTTTCACAGCTGCAAGCTGCTGCATCTTTTGCTTGTCGACTGGGATGGGCTGTGAAATTGATTGATCCTGGATCTGTTCTTCAGGAGACCGGCATACCTGGTTCCCCAAAAGGCATTCTTAGTGATGATAAAGATGCTTCTCGTACCAGTACAAGCTCTGTGCAAATGTCCAATGATGGCAGTGTTGGTCAGCATGGAAGTGTTTCTGCGATAGAAGACCGTGTGCGATTCTCCACTCATGCTCGTGTTGCTTTTGTTGTTGATGCTACTATAACATCCTATCTTATGATGGGATCTGTTTCACCAGGTCTTTCTCCTTTGCTCTTACGATGAAATCAGGAATCAGAAAATTTTCACTACTCCTTAAAGTTTGAAATACTTGATTGAACACTTGCTTCGTACGTTGACAAGAAGATAACTAGGTTCTTAAACACTAACTGCGCTTAGACATATCAGCATTGAAGTAAGGAGTTGAAAAACACGAGGGGAATGTTAAAATATAGCTTAAACTTTAGAGAGTTTCTAGAGTTCTCTTCAAGAATATCTTTTATTCTAAAATTACAATGTATGAGTAGGATTTATTTCTAGAATAGTCTTGTAAATGTCAAGAGCATTAGATCAAGAGCACTAGATTTTTCTAGAGAGCTTTTAATAAGTTAGAAAGTTGTTGGACATTTAATAAGTTAGTTTGGTAGAAAGTTGTTCGGCATTTAAGTAGTAGTTCTAGAGTATTCTTAAGCTCCCTATAAATACCTCTTGTATCAAACATTTTAAGAAAACAAAAAATTTGAGTGATAGATTATTCTCTCTAATTCACTCTTCCACCCTCCAACAAAGAGGTATTAGAGCTTGGTTAGTTTAGGAAGAGTAAGTTGTGAGAAAAAGAGTGAGTAATGGCCAATTTCGAAATGATTTCATTCCAATATCCTCGTCTTACAAAGGATAACTATGACAATTGTGTCTTTGAATAAAAGCCTTGCTAGCCTCACATGATGCTTGGAGACA
Organism: Erythroxylum alaternifolium; assembly: GCA_027478495.1. Lineage (NCBI taxonomy): Eukaryota > Viridiplantae > Streptophyta > Magnoliopsida > Malpighiales > Erythroxylaceae > Erythroxylum > Erythroxylum alaternifolium. Next base: position 14,018,640 of record JANIIA010000006.1, on the reverse strand, counting down.
GCAGAGAAGGGGTATAGGAAGCCACAAGATGAAGGAGCTTTGTCTCAAAATACAAGAAATATTGAATTGGTAAAGATAAGGAAGAAGGATCAACAAGCCCTCTCCATCATCCACCAATGTTTGGATGATTCAATGTTTGCAAAGGTGACTGATGCAACTACCTGAAAAGAAGCTTGGGAGATCTTGCAAAAGTTTCTCCAAGGAGTAGAGAAGGTAAGGAAAGTAAGGCTTCAATCTCTAAGAATGGATTTTGAAGCAATGAAGATGAAGGAATCCGAATCAATTTCAGACTATTGCTCAAGGGTAAAGATGTTAACAAATCAAATGAAGAGATATGGAGAGATGGTAGACGATGTTCGTGTGATGGAGAAGATCCTTCAAACTCTCACTCCAAAATTTGACTATGTGGTGTGCCCTACTGAAGAATAAAAAAAATTGGAGGAGATACTATTGAACAACTAGAGGGATCCTTGCAAGCCTTGAAGGTAAGATTAATAGAAGACAAGGAGAAGCATTGGAGCAAGCTCTCAAAACCAAAGCCTATTTGAAGGAAAATAGAGGAGAAAGTCAACGAGATCATGGATGAGGAAGAGGACAAGGTTATGGACATGGCCAAGGTGGAAGAGGAAGAGGTAGCGAAAACAACTTCAATGATGGATGAGAAATTTTCAATCAAGTAGAGGTTGTGGAAGTGCAAGAGATGAAGGACGAGACTATAACTTGAAGAGAAATGAAAGGAAGTATGGAAAATCCAACATTGAGAACCAAAATTGTCATAAGTTTGGCCATTATTCTTGGGAATTTCCTTGAATAATGGTGAGGAAAGAGCTAATCTTGTAGATGGTAAGGAAGAAGATGAATCAACTTTGTTGCTAGCACTTAAGGAGGGAGAGAAGGATGACAAGAGCTCGTAGTATCTAGATAATGGTGTAAGCAACCATATGTGTGGTCTAAGGAAAAGTTAGTGGAGCTCGATGAAAATGTACGGGGCAATGTGTCTTTTAGAGACTCATAAAAAATTCAAATTAAAGGAAAAGGTATAATTCTCATCTCTTCCAAAGATGGTAGCCATAAGCTTGTGAATGATGTTTATTATGTGCCCAAGTTAAAAAGCAACATCTTAAGTTGGGGACAACTTTTGGAAAAAGGGTATGATATTTGCATGAAAAGTAATTATCTTTGGCTCCAAGATCAAAATGGTACATTTATTGCCAAGGTCACTATGTCAAAGAATAGAATGTTCACATTGAATCTCAAGTCGTTTGATGTAAAGTGTTTGAAGGTTGCGGTAAAGGAGGAAGCATGGCATTGGCACATAAGATTTGGACACCTGAACTTTGATGCCCTTAAAGATATGGGAGAGAAGAAGATGGTGAAAGGGATGCCTTTAATCAACCATCCAAATCAAATTTGTGATGCGAGTCTTCTTGGGAAGTAGGTAAGGAAGAGTTTTCCAAAAAAGGCTACATTAAGAGCAATCAAGCCAATCCAACTTGTACACACCAATGTTTGTGGGCCAATTAATCCAACATCTTTTTGTAGCAACAAATTTTTAATCCTATTTATTGATGATTTTAGTAGAAAGACATGAGCTTACTTTTTGAAGCAAAATCTGAGGCATTTGCTACAATTAAGAACTTTAAGGCTTTTGTAGAAACTAAAAGTGGCTACAAAATCAAGGCTTTAAGGTTTGATAGAGGTGGTGAGTTCACCTCAAAATAGTTTAATGAATTTTGTGAAGCTCATGAAATTCAATGTCCTTTAACGACCTGACCCTTATATCACCACAACAAAATGGCATCATAGAGAGGAAGAATAGAACAGTTCTTAACATGACTCGAAGCATGTTGAAGGTTAAGAATATGACTAAGGAATTTTGGGTTGAAGCTGTCTCTTGTGCAGTTTACATGTCTAATCTCTCACTAACATCAAACATTAAGGATCGTATGCCAATAAAAGCATGAAATGGACTCAAGCCTAGCATGAATCACTTGAGAGTGCTTAGGTGAATTTCTTACAAGCACATCCTGCAACAAGAGAGAAAGCAAGCTTGATGATAGAAATGTCAAACATCTCTTTATTGGCTATGACATAAACTCAAAAGGCTATAAGGTATACAACCTAAGAAATGGCAAGGTAGTGGTGAGTCACAATGTAGAATTCAATGAAGATGGAGCATAGAATTAGGAAAGAAAAGAAGAAAGCAATTACGACTTCATTCCATATTTTTCGAGGAAGAAAAAGAGGCCATCTTACCAACACAAGATATAAATCCACCTCCTTCACCCACTTCCAATAATCAAGGTGAAAGCTCAATTGAAGGACCAAGAAGAATGAGAAGTCTTGGTCATCTTTATGATGAAACCGAAGAAGTAACTCTTGATTTGTATTGTCTCTTTACCGACAGTGAGCCATTAAGCTTTGAAGAAGCCACAAAAGAAAAAAGATGGAAACAAGCTATGGATAAAGAAATCAAGTCAATTGAGAAGAACGATACTTGTAAACTAACAAATCTTCCCAAGGTTCATAAAGTCATATGAGTCAAATAGGTTTAAAAGGTGAAAAAAATTGCAAAAGGAGAAGTGGAAAGATACAAAGCAAGGCTCATTGCAAAAGGCTACAAGTAAAGGTATGACATTAACTATAAAGAGGTGTTTGCCCTAATTGCTCGCACGGAGAATATTTGACTACTTATCTTAATAACGGCTCAAATGAAATGCCATCTTGAAGAAGAAGTGTATATTGAACAATCACTTGGATATGTGGTCAAAGGGCATGAAGACCAAGTCTTGATGTTGAAGAAGGCATATATGGATTAAAACAAGCACCAAGGGTGTGGAATATGTGCATTGACAAGTATGTTCAAGAATATGGATTTGTTTGTTTCCTTAATAAGTATGCTCTTTATGTGAAAGCCTATGATAATGGGGATATATTTGTAGTGTGTCTTTATGAGGATGATCTCATCTTTACCAAAAACAATTTGAGATTGTTTAAAGAGTTCAAGAAGGAGGTGTCTCATGAGTTCGAGATGATCAACATAGGGCTCATGTCATACTATTTAGGCCTAGAAGTGAAGCAAATAGAGGAAGAATTTTTATCTCTCAAGAAGATATGCGAAAAAAGTATTCAAGAAGTTCAAGATGCTTGATTACAACCCCGTGAACATGTCCATAGAGTGTGGAATAAAACTATCAAAGTTTAAAGAAGGCAAAAAGGAAGATCCCACTTTATTCAAAAACCTTATGGGAAGTTTGAGGTACTTGACATATAAAAGACCTGATATTCTTTATGTTGTTAAAGTAGTGATCTGTTTCATGAAAGTTTCTACAACAACTCACATGAAGGCAGTAAAAAGAATATTTTGGTGCTTGAAAGGTACGTTGGAGTATGAATTATTTTATACTTCCTCCAATAATTTCAAGTTCATAGTACATTGCGATATCGACTTTACTGGAGATATTGATGATAGAAAGAGTACTATAGGATTTACATTTTACGTGGGTAATTGTGAAATTTCATAGAGTTCAAAGAAGTAATTTATTGTTACGCTCTCTATGTGTGAATCCTAGTCTATGATAGCAACCTCTTGTACTTGTCATGCGATTTGGGTAAGGTGACTGTTAAGGAACTTCACTTGATTCAAGAGGAAGCAACAGAGATTTACATTGACAACAAGTCTGCCTAAGCACTTGCCAAGAATCCAATATACCACAATTGAAGTAAGCATATAGACACAAGATATCATTTCATTAAGGAGTGCATTACAAGAAAGGAAGTGGAGCTTAAGTATGTGTAGACACAGGACCAAGTTGTGGATATTTTCACAAAGGCACTCAAGTTTGAAGATTTTCAAAGACTGAGATCAAGACTTGGGGTGAAGAAGAAAAGTTCAAATTAAAGGAGAGCATTAAAATATATTTTGAATTTTAGAGTTTCTAGAGTTCTCATTAAGAATATCTGTTATTCTAAAATTTCAATGTATAGCTAGAATTTATTTCTAGAATAGTCTTGTAAATTTTAAGAGCATTAGATTTTTCTAGAGAGCATTGAATAAGTCAGAAAGTTGAACATTTAATAAGTTAGCTGGGTAGAAAGTTGTTGGGCATTTAAGTAGTAGCTCTAGAGTATTCCAAAGCTTCCTATAAATATCTCTTATGCCAAGCATTTTAAGCAAGCAAAAAATTTGAGTGATACATTCTTGTCTCTAATTCACTCTTCTACCTTTCAACAGGAAATTGAGGTAGAGCACTTAACTACACGTTAGTAGTTGCTAAAATCACGGCAACAGCTCAAAAATTTGAGTGATATACTCTTCTCTCTAATTCACTCTTTTACCTTCCAATAGGGAATTGAGGTAGAGCACTTAACTACACGTTAGTAGCTGCTAAATCACGGCGACAGCTCAAAAATTTGAGTGATACATTCTTGTCTCTAATTCACTCTTCTACCTTCAAATAGGGAATTGAGGTAGAGCACTTAACTACACGTTAGTAGCTACTAAAATCACGGCAACAGCTTAGTAGTGGACTTTTAATAGACCAAGATTCCATATACATAAGCAACTATGTCAGTACAAAACCTAGTTTACTGTCGTTCTCATTCCTCGAAAGTAGCAGGTCCATTCATCTCAATTGGTTTGCTTCTCAGCTCTAGACTTTAACAAGTTATCTTAACTCTTGAACTTTGCAGTTGGTTGACTTATTTCTTCCAAAACTTTTCTGGACCGCTACTCTACCTTGAGTATGTCTTCCGGTGTTGACGAAACTAAATTATGATTTTGGTCTATTAGTCAAAGAGCATCTTTGACTGGTTTAGCTGATGTCGACCATTAAGGTGACATGATAGTGCAGTTAATAGTAACTTCTCCATTGAGCTAATTGTAGAAGTTCATTGTCGAAATTCAGTAGTCCGTTATATTAGTGTTGTTGCTGGCTATCTTTCATCATTACTTTGTACTACACACTGGTATACTGTGTTAATCAAATACAGTTTTCTATTTATCTACTCACGAAGCAAGAGAGCATGAAATAGCATACATAACGAACATAAGAAAAGAAGTCTATGAAGGCAAGAAGCGAAGAAGAACTCAGGTGTTAGGCGATGAGATTTATTTTGTAGACCTTGTTTAATTATTATTAACTCGCAGATTGTCACCTAGGTACATAAGCAATCAGGCACTGTAGGACTTTGATATCCCTCTTTTACATGATCTGAAATTAGTTTAGAATGTCTTACAACTGAATAATAGATAGAAGATGGCCTTGCTAGTTGACCAGGCATAACATTGAGAGAGACTCGTCAAATTGTGCTAATTATGTAGTCCCATTGTATTTGGATACGACTTTTCTGTATTTGATTATGTTGCATCTTTGGTCTGCAGGACTAAAATCTCATGCTGTAACGCTATATGAAGCAGGGAAACTAGGTCATGCTAGTATTGGCGATCTTTGCAAGGATCTGAGTTCATTAGAGGGAGCAAAATATGAGGGGGAACTACAGGAATTCGCAAATCATGTTTTTAGCCTACGTTGTGTGCTTGAATGTTTGCTATCTGGTGGAGTTGCACTTGATTTGAACAGCGAGGAAGTTTCCGGCAAGATTGTCAAATTAGCTTCAAATATTGATAAGAGAAGTTCTGCAGGAAAATTATATGGATGTGATAGTAATGAAGCTGAAGTCCAAATAGAGGATTCCACAAGGTCAAAAATGCCTGAAAATGGTCCTCGTTGCACTGAGCTTGTTTCCGAAGTAAGCACACACTTGGGGTTTACTTCATCTGATGAAGGTAATTCCGTAAGTGAGATGTTTAAGTTGGAAGAAAATATGAACAATGATGATAAACTTATCCCAGTTGAAGGGTCTGATGACTCGAAAGAAAATTTAAGAAGGGAAAGAAAGTACAGCGTGGATATTCTTCGCTGTGAAAGCTTGGCTGCTTTAGCACCGGCAACTTTGGATCGGTTATTTCGTCGCGACTATGATATTGTTTTATCCATAATCCCACTTCCTTATTCAGCAGTTCTTCCTGGACCAAAAGGACCCATCCACTTTGGTCCTCCTTCTTATTCCTCTTTGACACCATGGATGAAGCTGGTGTTATATTCAACTGTTGCCAGTGGCCCATTGTCAGTTGTGTTGATGAAAGGTCAATGTCTACGATTGCTTCCTGCCCCACTACATGGCTGTGAGAAAGCCCTTATATGGTCTTGGGATGGCTCCACCGTTGGAGGGTTGGGCTGCAAATTTGAAGGGACATTGGTCAAGGGTAATGTACTTTTACATTGTTTGAATTCACTTCTCAAATCTTCAGCGATCCTTGTGCAGCCCCTCAGTAGATATGATCTTGATGAATCTGGAAAATGCGTTACTTTGGATATACCATTGCCCATCAAGAACTCTGATGGTTCCATTGTGTGCATTGGAAATGAACTGAACTTATGTGAAGTGGAAAGTTTGAAACTAAAATCTTTATTAACCAATCTGACAACAAAGTTTCAGCTGCCAACAATAGGTTATATTAGACTATTGAAGCTTTTTAATGAAAGAGAATCAGAACGCTTTGCAGCAGATGACGAGAAGTATGAATGGGTACCATTAAGTATAGAATTCGGGATACCTCTTTTCCGTCCTAAGTTATGCAAGAAGATATGCAAAAGGGTAGTTGCATCAGGATTACTTCAGTCTGATTCACTGGATGTTCATCTTGAAGCGATGCAAGGGTTAAGAAAAAGATTACGTGATGTCTGTTCAGAGTACCAAGCAACAGGTCCGGCTGCTAGACTACTTGACCAGAAAGAGATGTCAAAGGATTCGTCTCGACTACTCATGAACTATGCTAGTGGAAGATGGAATCCCCTTGTTGACCCTTCTTCACCCATATCAGGAGCCACGAGTGAGAATCAGAGATTAAAACTTGCTAATCGACAACGTTGCCAGACTGAAGTTCTGAGTTTTGATGGTAGCATCCTAAGGTTTGTCCCTATCGGTCTTAATGTCTCCATTAACCTGCTTCCATTTCCATGTTAATTATTCAATCTGATTATTGGCAACTTCCCCTTATAGAACACAAGTTTCCTCATGTTATAAATTCATAATTGAGCATCCTCTGGAATAGCTTTAAAGATGCCAACAAGGGAAAGAGACAAGAAAAAAAAAGTATCAGTTGTACAAGCTCAGAAGCTTATTGAAACCAATCTCTACAGATGAACACTTGGGTTTCTTTCTCAGAAGAAATTCTGTGCACTTCGTACTTTTGTTGAATTTGAGAATTACGGTATCTTTTCTTGCTAATGTGTGTGTAATTGTTTAGAATCCATTTTTTGTTGCCTTACCCTTTGTAGTTATGAGGACATTGATGACGAAAATTGTATAATATTGCAGATCATATGCTTTAGCTCCAGTGTATGAAGTTGCTACAAGGACCATTGAAGAAGTCCCTATGGTCAATACAGCAAAAGTTGATCCTAATGAAGCTGACAATAGGGAAGTAGTTCTTCCTGGTGTCAACCTCATCTTTGATGGATCTGAATTGCATCCCTTTGATATAGGTGCCTGCCTTCAGGCTCGCCAACCAGTTTCTTTAATTGCAGAGGCTGTGACAGCCTCAGCTTCTGTTGCGGGCTTTCTAAAAGAGAATTTCTCAGGGAGTTAACTGTTTCTTATATTAAGATGGCTATGGTGAAACAATGAGTTGTTCATAATAGCTTTAGCTTAATTTTTTGCTTCGCCAGATATATCTTTGAAGGTGTTATGCAGGAGCTCTGGATTGTCTGTTAGATATTAATTATATTTCTTTTAATGAAATAATTGCATTCATTGATATTTAATACTTTATTAAAATTACGTCGCTATTTTTAATTAACACATTCAAATGGAAGAAGTTTAACTTATAGTTCTTTTTCCTGATACTCTGGATACTCAGATGAAAATTCAGGTGGTTTTATAAATCTTTTAGGAATAAGGTGAAGTTAGGGTATAAACATTCAATTCATGTATTTGAATGTAATTTAATTTCAGATTATGTTAAGTTGTTAAGTAAACATCCAACTATTTTCATTGCTTTAGATTTACCATTGTTCAAGTTCGAACCTCCATTTGAGTGAGAGATCATTGTTACTTACACCTTGGAAGTTCACTTTGAGATGCTGCATAATCTTTTCACTTGTAATCAAGATGACCTCGATCTTAATAGTTTTGGGGCTAACTATCTATTTGGATCTTAAACTCGAACAACTAGAGGTTAAAATAGCTTTCTAGCATAGAGATTTCAAAGAGGAGATATATATGGAGTAACTAAAAGGTTTCAAAGCTAAAGATAAAGAAAATCTAGTCTACAAGTTGAAGAAAAGTCTAAATGGCTTAAAACAAGCTCCAAAGCAATGGTATCAAAAGTTTGATTCCTTTATGATGGATTATGGTTTCAAGATAATATATGTCAATGCTTGCATGTATTTTAAGAAGTTCTCAAGTGATAACTTCATCATTCTTCTTTTCTATGTTGATGATATCCTAATTGTGGATCAAAACATTGGTAGAATCAGAAAGTTGAATGAGGACTTATCTAAATCTTTTGATATGAAAGATTTGGGACCTACAAAGCACATTTAGGGCATAGGGATAACTAGGGATAGGAAGAATAGGAGATTATGGTTGTCTCAAGAGAGATATATTAAACGAGTGCTAGAAATGTTCAATATGAAGCATGTCAAGCCAGTTAGCATGCCACTAGCATCTCAATTCAAATTGTGTAAGTGAGCATTCCCTTAACAGCAAAGGAGAGATGGTATTTCCACTATTCCATATTCATTTACAGTGGGTTCTTTGATATACACAATGGTGTGCACAAGACCAAATGTTGCTTAAGCTGCTGGGATGGTAAGTAGATTCTTATAAAATCCAAGAAATGTTCATTAGGAAGCAGTGAAATAGATTCTAAGATACTTAGGAGGTACTTCAAAGTGGAGTTTGTGCTTTGGTAATGGTGAACAAATGCTAGAAAGTTTTACGTATGTAGATATGGTTGGAGATCTTGATGAAAAAAATCCACTTTAGGTTTTCTATTCAAGTTTGCAGCAGGAACCATCTCATGGCAATCCATGCTACAAAAGTGTTCGGCCTTATCGAAAACTAAAGCAAAATATGTAGCTACAACAGAAGCTTATAAGGAGATTCTCTGGCTGAAAAGGCTCCTTCAACAAATGGATGTGAAGCAAGAAGATTATGTAGTTTTTTGTGATAGTCAAAGTGTTATTGATTTGAGCGAGAACACTATGTATCATTCTCACACAAAGCACACAAACTTTAGAATATCATTGATTGAGGTTCGTGATAAAAAAACAATAATAGATGTTGAAGAATATTCATATGGATTTGAATAGTGCTGATATTCTGACTAAAGTTGTTCCCATAAATAAGCATGAGCTTTGTTATAAGCTTGTTGGGATGTATCTTAAGTAGATGAACAAGAATAATGTCTCCTCAAACATTTACAATTATCGTAATCATCTACAAATGCAATTCATAATTTGCAATTTAAAATATTGTTTTAGATGTTAATAATATTTGATGTAATCTTAAGTGTGTATAAAGTGGAATTAGATGGAATTTTAGCAAAAACTTGAGAGATATCACTAGAAATGCAACATCGATTAATCAAACATCTATCAATCAACTAAATGGGGGAGCATCAATCAATTGATGCATGCATTGATTTTTTTCTCAAAAATCGTCTGTTAACTACTCACTAGATGTTGGACCCGGGTCTCGATTTGGACATAAAATTTTAATAATAATTTTCAGAACAAAATAAAATTGATAAATTCATGGTGGGACCTTTTACTAATAAACAAAGCTATGATAGCGATAGTAAACCCGTGAGATTCAAACCATTTAACGCGCGAGCATGAGAAAAAATTCTCACGCCCATGAAAATCAAGAAATTTCAGCTTTACAAAAGTCATGCACCATCACTTTAAACTACCATAACTTTCAAATCACAAATCCAAAAATTTTAAACTTTATGTCGATGGAAAGCTAAGAAAAAGATCTACAAATTTTGTGAAGACACTTTTGTCAAATTTTGACTAGAACAGTGAAGTTTATTCCTTAAAATTTTTGACTGCATTTTAACCCATAACCGTTCATTTGCTAACAACATGTATATTGATATACATATATACAAAACCAGTAACTTCAACATAAGAACCCGAAATCCAACTTTTAATTTCATACATCCCACTTCTATTACGTAAAGATAATCCATTCCAAAAACCATTACACAAACCACATTAACATTTGATAAAATATAACATTTTACATAATCATATGAAAGTCTCTGCAACTCTTCTTTCAACTGTCATAACAGAGTTTCTGTAACATCCCGTTTCCATGTGACGGGTTAAACCCTAGAAACGGGTACAAGTGAGGTCAATCAGTGAAAGTAAGACAACACATCTCATGCTCATGTATTAGTGAACAGTGATTGTTGCACATGAAAAATGTTTGCACATGCATTCATGACGTTTTCCCGGTATAAGTGTGAATAAGTGTGATTTTTGAAAAATAGGCCTTGTGAGTGATCATTTGAATTGGAGAGGATTATTAGGGTTTTTATATTTTTAGAGAATTATAGAAATTTTCTGGAAATTTTTCGGAGTCATTTCCGGACCCGGAAAATTATCAAGTGACAGTTAGGGGTCATCCAGTAGAAAAATTTGTTGTCCAATGGCAATGGAAATTCAGACATATGAAATTGG
>JANIIA010000006.1:13947924-13963276 GCA_027478495.1 Erythroxylum alaternifolium | reverse complement strand
GAATTAATTTAATCTCATTAGAATTAATTATAGCTTATTAACTAAATGTCATTCCACTAAAGACAATTAGTTGAACTCTTGAATTACTAAATATTATGAGAGCATATATTTCAAATAAGATGTCCAATTGCATACCCTATTATGAACCTTATTATAGTCATCCACACAATAAAGGGTAAAATTACTGTTTTGTCCTTATATTGATTTTTCCTTCTAGATCTCCCATTTTACTCTATATGGTGATTAACACACAAGATCTCATCTTAGTGTTAAGACTTGATGGGTAGCTAGTTCATCAAACTACTGGCGCCAGTTTAATTTGATATCACTATAAACTCTTTATTTGAGTGAATGTTCCCTGATACATGTTTCTATTAATAATTCCAACATGTAGACACTAGATTGATACTCTATAAAAATCCATTATGATCATATCAAGAATTATAACGAAATATATAAAAGTTCACCACCCATCAAAATTGTGGTCCATAATAAACGAATGCTTAAGTGTATGTTTTAAGATTAAAGTAACGACCAACTTTATTCTTTAAAACATACATGATTCTAGATTCATTTAATAGTGCCATTATTGATAGTTAACTACTATCATGATATGAAACTCATCATTCCCTTAAAGTAAACTATTTTACTTACATGGAGATAAATAGTCTTAACCATAATCAAGCCACCAACTTGATTATTCAACTGTGAATCAATTATTTTAGATTCTAATAATATACATTTTCCCCATACATCTCTATGTATATGTATATTATTTTCAAAAGAAGATGAGAGCATGTAATAAAAAGTAAGAAATGAAAGATGATCTTCAAATATGTGTATATCGTATGGCTTAAAAGCATGGGAGTGTCATGACAAGTACTTGTCATGACATTTACCACATAAAGAAACAAGCTTCATTTCTTATACTTGTGCTACCATATATCTCTTAATAACTAGTCTATTTATCTCTCAATCTCCAGCCCATTTGTCATTCAATTATCTAAGCCATTTGTCAATTATTTCTACTACCATGTATCAATTTGGCTTGCCATTTGACATTTTTCCTAGTCCAAAAATACACATAAAATTTTAAATCTCCCAATTGTAACAATAAATTCCAAATTAATAATTATAAACCATCAAACCAAAAATTCAAGACATAATAATTCACATTTCACATCATCATCTTTTTCAATTTTTCATACCCTAGAATATGTCAATTGAGTGCATATACAGTCTTTGTAACATGTACAAAATCATAATTCATGTGTGTATGATAATGATATGCTTATGAATGCAATGCATGTCATAATTTTCCAAATATTATTTCTCATGTACAATGTTCTAGGATCCTATGTCGTAACCCTTAGTATGGAAAATGGTTTATTACAATTTTCCCCCATAAGAAATTTTATCCTCGAAATTCTTACCTAATTGATTAAACAAATTGAGGTATTGTTTCCTCATATTCTCCTCAGTTTCCCATGTGGCTTCTTCACTGAAATGATTCCTCTAAAGGACTTTAACCAACAGGATCACTTGGTTTCTCAATTGTTTAGTATGATATCCCTTTATTTTAATCAGTTTTTCAATATTGCTCAAATTACTTGCAATTTCAACTTCCTGTGCTAGCAACACATGTATCATATCTGACCGATATCTCTTGAGCATAGTAATGTGAAACACATTATGGATCTAATCCATCTCTATTGGTAATGCTAACTTGTAAACCAGTGGTCCAACTCTCTCAATAATCTCATACGGACTAATGTATCTAAGGCTTAGCTTACCCTTTTTACCGAACCTCAGCACTTCTCTCCAAGGTGATACTGTCAGAAATACCTTATCTCCTACTCGATACTTTATATCCCTCTGGTGTTGATCCACATGACACTTATGTCTATCTTGAGCGCTTTATTTCTACTACGGATTAGTTTAACCTTATCAACAGTGTCTTGAATCAGTTCTGGGCCTTCAACAATCCTTATACATTCTTCATCCCAATATAAAGGCGAATGACATTTTTTTCCATATAATACCTCATATGGTGCCATACCGATACTACTATAATAATAATTATATATGCAAATTCAATCAGAGTTACGTATAAATCCCAACCTCATTAGACCTCTAAAACACAAGCTCTAAGTATATCCTTAACAGTCTTAATAGTCCCCTCACTCTATTCGTCTGTCTGAGGATAAAAAGCTGTACTAAAGTTTAACCTTGTACCTAAAGCTGTTTGTAAACTTTCCCAAAATTTCAAGGTAAATTTAGGAACTCGGTCTGATATAATGGATACTGAAACTCCATATAATCTTAATTTCTCATTTACATACTTTCAGGTTAATTGATCCAGTGTATTGTTCTCTTTTACAGGTAAAAAATGAGCCAACCTTTTCAATCGGTCAACAATGACCTATATAACATCATGTTGCCTCGGAGTCCTCGGCAAACGCATAATAAAATCTATAGTAATCCTCTCTCATATCCATTTCTAAATAGGTAATGACTGTAACTTTCCAACTAGAGCTTAATGCTTTGTCTTTATCTACTGGCATGTTAAACATTTAGCCACATACTCAACAACTTTCTTTTTCATCCCTGGCCACTAGAAATGTTGTTTCAGTGTATTGTACATCTTAGTAGACCAAGATGCATAACATAAGCTACTATATTTGCTTCCTCTAAAATCTCTTTTCTTAGATCATCCACATCAGGAACACATAATCTCCACTTCAACCAAAATGTCTCATTTCTCAATTCAAACTCAAAATTCGGATTCAGTTTCAACTTCTTATTAAGCTTCACAAATTCTATATCCTTACTTTAAGCTTTTCTAATTCTTTCAAGTAATATCGGTCTAAGCTTCAATGTAGCTAACAATGCTTCATTCTGTCCCAAATTCGGTTCATGTTCAACATTTAATGCTCTTAGTTGTATTAGGCTTGGTAACCTCGATAACTGAATTTGTGTCACACTGCTATTAGATTTCTTGCTTAATGCATCAGCTACAACATTAGCTTTACCTGGGTGATACTCAATTGTGCAACTATAATCTTTCAACAATTCAATCCATCACCTTTGTCTCATATTCAACTCCTTCTGACTTAACAAATATCTCAAACTTTTATGATCTATGAATATCTGAAATGTCTCACCATACAAATAATGTCTTTAAATTTTCAAAGAAAATACCATTACAGCAAGATCTAAATCATGAACCAGATAGTTGAACTCATGAGACCTTAACTATCTTGAAGCATATGCAATCAGTCTGCCATACTGCATCAAAACACATCCTAATCCCTAGTGTGAAGCATCACTATACACCACATATCCTCCAGATCTAGATGGAATAGATAACACCAATTTTGTAGTTAATCGATGTTTTAATTCCTCAAAACTTCTTTAAAGTTCATCATTCCATCTGAAAGATACGTTTTTCCTTATAAGTTCTGTCAAAGGGGCTAAAATTAATGAAAACCCCTTGACAAACCTCTTGTAGTAACCTGCTTGTCTAAGAAAACTCTAAATCTTAGACACATTTCTTAGGGCTTCCCACTTCATGACTATTTCAACTTTCTTTAGGTCTAGTTGTATGCCCTGTCTAGATACTATATGACCCAAGAATGCTACTTGATCAAGCCAAAATTCACACTTACTAAACTTTGCATACAATTGCTTCTCTCTCATTATTTGTAAGACTAACCTCAAATGATTAGAATGTTCCTCTCTACTTTTCAAATACACCAAAATATCATTTATGAATACAATCACAAAATGATCTAAATAAGTTTTGAATACCTTATTTATCAATTCCATAAAAATTTTTGAAGCATTTGTTAACCCAAAAGGCATTACCAAAAACTCAAAGTGCCCATATCTGATCCTGAATGCACTCTTTGGTACATAAGCCTCTGCTATCTTCAACCGATAATACCCTGATCTCAATTTTAGTTTAGTAAGCACCTAAGCTCACTGTAATTGATGAACTAAATCATCAATCCTCAGTAAGGGATACTTATTCTTCACTGTCACCTAATTCAACTGCTTATAATCAATACATAATCTTAAGGTCCCATATTTCTTCTTCACAAACAAAAGTAAGGCTCCCCAAGGTGACACATTAGGTCTGATAAAACCTTTATCTAATAATTCTTGCAACTGGGTTTTAAGTTCCACAGTTGCCATCCTATATAGGGAGTAGATATAGGAGCACTACCAGGAACAAGGTCAGCAATAAACTCTGTCTCCCTATTTGTGGGTAAACTAGATAATTCAGTAAGAAACACATATAAGAAATCTCTAACAATCGAAATATCATGTACTGTCTGCTTAGTATGGGTATCAATCATATAGGCTAGATAAGCCTTAAATCTATCTCGAATCAGTCTCAAAGTACTCATTGAGGAGATCATTCTAGTTGGCACTACTTGACTAACACCTCGAAATATCACTCTTGGTTGATTAGGATATTCAATAATCACCTCCTTAGTATAGTAGCTCATTACAACCATATGAGCAGTAAGCCAATCCGTAGCTAAGATAAGATCTATCTAATTTAATTGCAATACAATCAAATTAACTTCCAACTCTAACTGATCAACCTGAACCATGCACCCTTTGCACACTTCTCCAATCACTGAAGTACTACCTATTAGTGTACTTACTTCTAAGCCACATTTCAACATCTCTCTCTTATAATGCAGTTTAGATGCTAGATGTGGTGTGATAAACAAATGCGTAGATCCTAGGTCTAATAATGCAAATGCTTCAAATTGAAAGACATTTAACACACCTGCTACAACATCTAGGGAGTTCTAAGTCTCCTGTCTCATAACAGCATAAATTATGGCATGAGATTATGGCTGATTACTCTACACATCAGTCTTTATAGTAGGACTACCTGAACTTACTCTGCCTCTACCTTTTCCTCTCTATCCTGATCCACTAGCTCTGCTTTGCTGGATAGTAGTCTCAGTCACTGATCCTCCTCTCATTCTAGAATATGCTCCAAAAGTTACGGGATAGTCTCTAATTTGGTGTTCAAAAGAGCCCTAATGAAGGCAAGCTCTTGATAACTTCCTACATTCTCCACCATGTTTCTTTCCACAATGCTCACAACTAGGCATCTATGGCGCCTACCGAGATACTGGACCTTTACCACTACCTATATGTACAAAATTGCCTTTCTGCGTAAACCCCGATTGTCTTGATCTAGTTAATGGTCAAATTGATCTAATTTGGTGTTTACTATATCTTCTGCCAGAATCAACTTGAGACTCACCTGGTCTCTTCATTCTGAACTCCTGTCTATATTCTCCTTGTTCATCTTTCAACAATTGTTTAATTTTTATTGACGTAGCTCTCAACCTGGTAAAACTGTTCAAATAAGTAATAGCTAACCTCCTTCTAGTCTCTATATTCAGTCCATCTTCAAACTATCTACACTTATCTGCCTTAGTCAGAATCAAGGTAGTAGCATACCTTATTAACTCATTAAACCATATTTCATACTCGGCTACGATAAGATTATCCTATTTCAAATCTAGGAATTCCTTCATCTTCCTATCCAAGTAGATCTTTGGCATATAATTATCCTTAAAGACTCTCAGGAAATCTTCTCTCGTTAAGCTACAAGGTCAAGTGGTATTGCCGAGGATAGTTTTCCACCACTGATAAGCTAGATCTTGCAGTAACGAGACTGCGTAGTCAAACCTTTCATCTGACTCATAGTCCATCTAATGAAATATCCTTTCTGTTCTCTTTAGCCAACCTTCTGCTTTAACAGGGTCAGTACTTCCATAGAAGTCGACAACCCCTTACTTTCTAAGTTTATCATATCTCCTTTCTTTGCTTTCAAGAATTCTTTGAGGTATTTGGTCAGACCTAGGTACCGGAGACTCTTTATTAGCTCCTACAGACTCTAAGTCAGCTAACTCTGCAACTTGATCTCCTATAGCAGATGACCTATAATAAATAATAATCATGCTCACTATCTGAGTCTCTCACTATATATCATGTCTATATCATTCATAAATTTCCAGATTTTAGACACATTGATATCAAAATTCCGTTACTTAAGTTACAACCTCAATTAACAAGCTAAACACATCAAGCATTTTAACCAATTAATCAAGCATCAAACTAGGTTCATTCCAAGCCTCAATTAAGTCTAAATGCACCAAAGTAAAGTAACGATGGTGGGATAGGTTGTCTGAAAATTTCACTCCCATTTCTCCTTCCAATTTTCTAGATTTTAACTCTTTCTTACCAAACTCAAAATATATTATGCATAGATCATCATTTCTACATCAATTCCTCAACAAATTCACCTCAATTCCAACTTAAAATCATCCATACGACGATACATAAACTATTGTTTATCATTTACACAAAACAGAACACAATCATATCCATTTCTTCATCAACATTCCAGTACACTTCACACACCATTAACACCAACCATCTATCCCTAAACTATCATCATAAACTTTTCTATTAAAGCAACCCATGAAGAAGAATATCTTACTTAGTTGTTGAACTCCAAAACTTCTCAAATCATCAAGTAACCCTAGCTCTCTATGCTTACACGATCATCATAATTTCAAGGTAGAATAGGCTAGTTTTTTATCATCAAAGTGAAGACAACGAAATATTTGGAGTGGCTAAATGAATGACGTTAACAAAAATCACGTTATGAGTGTAGGTTGTGAATGTCATAAATGGAGTGAAGAAAGAAGAAGATGAAAGCATGTAGTAAAAAGTAAGAAATGAAAGATGGTCTTCCAATATGTGTATATCGTGTGGGTTAAAAGCATGGTGAGTGTCACGACACTTACCATATAAAGAAACAAGCTTCATTTCTTATAATTATGCTACCACATGTCTCTTAATAATTAGTCCATTTGTCTCTCAATCTCCAGTCCATTTTTCATTTAATTATCTAAGCCATTTTTCAATTATTTCTACTACTATGAATCAATTATTTCTTCTACCATACATGAATTTGTGTTGCCACTTGAAATTTTTCTAGTCCAAAAATACAGATAAAGTTCTAAATCTCCCAATTGTAACAATAAATTCCAAATTAATAATTATAAATCATCAAACCAAAAATTCAAGATAATAATTCACATTTCACATCATGATCATTTTAAATCTTTCATACCTTGAATTATGTCAATTGAGTGCATGTACAATCTTTGTAATGTGTACAAAATCATAATTTATGTGTGTATGATAATGATATGCATGTGAATGCAATGCACCTCATAATTTCCCAAATACTATTTCTCATGTACAATGGTCTATGATCCTATGTCCTAACCCTTAGTATGGAAAACAGGCTCTTACAATTCTCCCCCTTAAGAAATTTCATCCTCAAAATTCTTACCTGATTAATCAAACAAGTGGGGGTATTGTTTCCTTATGTTCTCCTCAGTTTCCCATGTGGCTTCTTCACTTAAATGGTTCCTCCAAAGGACTTTAACCAATGGGATCACTCAGTTTCTCAACTGTTTAGTTTGATATCCTACTATTTTAAGCATTTTTTCAACATATCTCAGACTACTTACAATTTCAACATCTTGTATTGGCAGCACATGTATCGTATCTGACCGATATCTCTTGAGCATACTAATGTGAAACACATTATGGATCTGAGCCATCTCTGGTGGTAATGCTAACTTGTAAGCCAATGGTCTAACTCTCTCATTAATCTCATATAGGCTAATGTATCTAGTGCTTAGCTTACCCTTTTTTACTGAACCTTAGCACTCTTCGCCAAGGTAATATTCTCAGAAACACCTTATCTCCTACTCGATACTCCATATCCCTCTAGTGTTAATCCACATAAATCTTCTGTCTGTTTTGAGCCATTTAAATCTACTACGAATCAGTTTAACCTTATTAATAGTGTCTTGAATCAGTTCTAGGCCTTCAATAATTGTTAGCTGCTCTTTATCCCAACACAAAGGTGAACGACATTTTCTACCATATAAAGCCTCATATGATTCCATACTGATACTATTGTGATAATGATTGATATATATGCAAATTCAATCAGAGCTACATACTGATCCTAACCTCCTTTGAACTCCAAAACATAAGCTCAGAGTATATCCTCAATAGTCTTAATAGTCCTTTCACTCTGTCCATTTGTCTGAGGATGAAAAGTTATATTAAAGTTTAACCTTGAACCCAAAGCTGTTTGTAAACTTCCTAAAAATCTTGAGGTAAATTTGGGATCTCTGTCTGATTCAATGGATAATGGAACTCCATGTAATCTCACTATCTCATTTACATACTTCTGGGCTGACTAATCCAGTGTATTGTTTTCTCTCATATATAAGAAATGAGACAACTTTGTCAATCGGTCAATAATGATCCATATAGCATCATTTTGTCTCGGAGTCCTCGACAAACCTATAATAAAATCCATAATAATCCTCTGCCATTTCCACTATGGAATAGGTAATGATTGTAACTTCCTAATCGAAGCCTAATGCTCTGTCTTTATGTAACATCCCGTTTCCATTCTACGGGTTAGAACCCTGGATTTTTATGAATGAGAAATAGCAATGAGAGATTATCAAAATGCATTTCATACTCATGCATAATATTAGCATACACACATGTGAATTTGAAATTTCGAACACATTACAATGAGTGTTCAGGCATTCATTTGACATTGTTTGGATATAAATGATTTTAATGTGATTGTGATGTGGATTATAATTATTATGTCTTGAATTATAGTTAATAAATGATAATTGGTGATGTAGGAAATTATTTGATAAGTTGAAAAATTTCTAGAATTAAGGGTATTTTTGGACTAGAAAAAATGCCAAGTGGCAAGACAAATAATAAATGGTAGTAGAAATAAATGTCAAATGGTAGTAGAAATTTTGACAAGTGACATTAGGATTTAATGACAAGTATCATTGAAAAGTAGGAGCCTGGATTATAAATTAGAGGACAAATACACTAGTTAATAAAAGGACCAATTACGGACCATAAGGTGGTGACATGTGGCAACTGACAAGTGTCACTTGCCATGCCACACACCCATCCATGATTTTATGCCCATTTGAAAGACATCTTCATTGTCTTTCATTTTGTTTCATAAACATTCTAATTTTCTTCATCTTCCTCTCCTTCTCACGATACTCTCTTTTTATAGCCCTAATGATCTTTAATTTTGCCAAACTCCTTCGCTTATTTCTTTAAGGCCGTATCATCTTCTTCATTTCTCATTAGAAACCTAATCTCTGCTTCATTGTTGATGATGATCGTATGAAGTTAGGAAGCTAGGGTTAAGTGTGTTTTGAAGATTTTGAAGCTTAAACAAGTAACATATTACTCTTCATTATTTGTTAAATGAGACGTGTATGTTGATAGTTAGAAGTTAAATGATCATAAAATAAGAATGTATATTTGCTGAAACGTGAATGAGAAACTTGGGTATGTTCATGTCTTGCTTTTATATATTTGAGGATCAATATTTCATAAGTTATTATTGAGATGATTTTTGAGATAGAAAAGATCATTATGATGATGTAGAAAGAGTACAAAAATTTTATGAAGAGATTATATGCTCATGTTCTATTTTTAATGCTTAATCACATGAATTTTTGTGTAATTGTTATATGGATGAACTAGAATGATCTTAAGGTTAAAGAAAGGGCTAAAGCAGTGTCTTGAAATAAGGTGAATTAGAATGATAAGTTAAAGATGAAATGAAGGTGTTAATGAAGTTGAAAATGTGCAGAAAATTGATGGTGAATGTATATATGTATATGTTCTATTTTTGGTGTTTATGATCAATCATAGGTTTAGATTTGTTTCTAAATGATGTTGTGTTTAAATGAAGGTGAGAATGAAGTAGAAAAGATATGGAATTAAGTTAGAAATGATAAACTAAGCATAAGAGATGATAGATGTAACTTGTAATGGTTAAAAAGGCTGGAATATGCCTCTTAGATGTCCATTAGGTAGACTTTCAGGTCCGCTGGGCAAAAATTCTCGGGTTTTCCAGCTTCCTAGCTCTGTTCATATCCATTTGGAGGGACATATGTCCACTGGGCAAACATTCTCTGGACATATACATAAATGTGCAATTTTGACTCCTTAGAAGACAAAATCTCTCCTTGGAGTCCTCACAGAATTTATAGAAGTCGAAGTTATCTTCAAAAGCGTACTTGAATGACTTTAATCAAACATTCACAATGAAAGTTAAGCCCCTTGTCCCAAAATCGTATATATAAATTATTGACTTATCAATGCTTTCCTATGATGCATTTATGCTTGAATGGAGCTTGAAATGTACTTAGTTTGATGAGGAAATAAAAGATTAAATGAGTGATATATTTATAGTGATGATAGAGCATATAACTTAAGAATGGATGGATATAAATCAAGCATTCAAATATGGAAAATTGGAAATTTTATGGAAATGAAAGTGATCTTAGATGGCAAATGTGATTCAAAGAAGTTGAGAAATGTGTATTAAGTAAAGGTGAATAAGAAATTGGATATTACGTGATCATATAATACTATGAAAAAAAAAGATTGGAGAGCATGTATGTGATAGATATACGATTGGTGATATTAGAATAACTAAGTTCTTTAAGCTATGAACTTAAGTGTAAGCTTAACATACACAAATGATGTTGTTAATGATCAAGTGATGTGATTAAAGAAACATACCTTAATAGTCAAATTGAGCATACATTATACATTACACATATACGTATGTGTCTAATTGAATGTTTATGTCATTGTACAATTAATAATGTGTGTACATTATGTATTGGATGAAGTTGATACACAGGATTGAATGTCAACGGCCAGACATTTTCAGAACATAGAAGCAAATGCTAATCTGGAGCGTACTGTGAGTCGACCGAGATGGTCTTACTTTAAATGATTGTTTTGTTTAAATTTCTATAATGAATTATTTTATGATGTGAATGTGTTGATTCCGGACATTGAATGTTTGAGGCGTTTGATGTATGAAAATCATTGGAAGTGCTCATTGTATGTGAATTTGACAGAGTAAGTGATTCTCAACATTATTGTTGAATGCCAGACATCGATCTGATGAAAAATGTGAATGTGAAGTGTAAATTGAAAACAAATGATTGATTGAATCTATGTGAATGTGATGCATTTTATTAAATGAATGCATGAACATATAAAGGCTGTTGTGACCGGAGTAGCCACCAAAAAAGAGCTTAAAGCTCAGAAAGTAAAAAAGAGCTTAAAACTCATAATGTGGTAAGAGCCTCTGGCTCACTATATATAATAAGCCCTATATCTCCAATGGATAAGGGATAGTTATTAATGAAACCGGTATCCACAATGGATACGGGATAGTTACAGGCACTCGATCATAATAATAACAATTGGAAGTGAGTCTTATGAACATTGCATATATATAATTGATATGTATGTTTTAAATGATCGAAATGAACTGTTTGACTACTCTTAATGTGAAATGTGAAATAAATGAATAAAGTGTTAATTGATACTACATGATGAATTAATGAAGTGATGTGAATTATGTAATTATATGGATTATTGTGTTATGTACTTTATCAAGGATGGTCCACTCACTTATTGTGTTGGCAAAACTCACCAAAATTACAACATTGTCTTTCAGGCTCAGAGGAAATCTCCAGTTCGACAAATTCAAGAATAGCTACTGCATTCGAATAAAATATAGAGGTCAAGATCAGTTCGAGTCTACATAGGTATTTCATTTTTTTGTATTAAAGCGTGTATTCATAAGTACTATACAATGTAAATGTGAATGATTCAGAAATGAAATGACAATTTGACTGAAAGTATTTTGTACTTGTAATGGGACCAAATAATTACTGAAATTTTGATGATATGTATATTATTTATAACACTGGTGATTGGAAATGTTTATAAGTAAAATGGGACATTATTGATTATTGGTTTTCCGAAATATAAGTGTGATACGTAAAATTTTTTTTATTGAGTATGATTGACTGAGTGTCCCAGCATGCCACCTTCGTAGAGTATGTTCTTGAATATCGATGGTATGTATGGGAATATACACTATAAGAGTGGGGTGCTACACTTTATCTGTTGGCATGTGAAACATTTAACGACAAACTCAGCCACTTCCTTCTTCATCCCTGGTCACTAGAAATGTTGTTTCAAACTATTGTACATTTTGGTAGCACCAAGATATACAGTGTAAGTTGTTATATGTGCTTCCTCCAAAATCTCTTTTCTCAAATCATCCACATCAGGTACACATAATCTTTGCTTCAACTATAATATCTAATTTCTTAATTCAAACTCAAAATTTGGATTCAGTTTCAACTTCTCAGTAAGCTTCACAAGCTCTGGATCCTTACTTTGAGCTTTTCTAATTCTTTCATGTGGCATCGATCTAAGCATCAAAGCAGCTAACAATGCTTCATTCATCCCAAATTCGGCTAAACATTTAATGCTTTGAGTTGTACTAGGCTTGGTAACCTCAATAACTGAATTTGTGCCACACTGTTATTTGATTTCCTGCTTAATGCATTAGCTACAACATTAACTTTACCTGGGTGATACTCAATTGTGCAATAATAATCTTTCAACAATTTAATCCTTTGCCTTTGTCTCATAATCAACTCCTTCTGACTCAACAAATATCTCAAACTTTTATGTTCTGTGAATATCTGAAACGTCTCACCATATAGATATTGTACCTAAATTTTTAAAGCAAATACCACTGTAGCAAGCTCTAAATCATGAACCGGATAGTTAAACTCATGAGACCTTAAATGTCTTAAAGCATATGTAATCACTCTGCCATACTGCGTCAAAACACATCCTAATCCCTAGTGTGAAGCATCATTGTACACCACATATCCTCCAGATCCAGATGGAATAGCTAACACCAATGTTATAGTTAATTGGTGTTTTAATTCCTTAAAACTCCTTTGACATTCATCATTCTATCTGAAAGATACATTCTTCCTCAAAAGCTTTGTCAATTGGGTTGAAATTAATGAAAACCCCTCGACAAACCTCCTGTAGTAACCTGTTAATCCACGAAAACTCCATATCTCAAACACATTTCTCAAGGCTTCCCACTTCATAACTGCTTTAACTGTCTTTGGGTCTACTTGTATACCTATTTAGATACTATATGACCCAAGAATACTACTTGATTAAGCCAAAATTCACACTTACTAAACTTGGCATACAATTGCTTCTCTCTCATTATCTGTAAGACTAACCTCAAATGCTCAGAATGTTCCTCTTTACTTTTCAAATACACCAAAATATCATCTATGAATACAATCATAAAATGATCTAAGAAAGGTTGGAATACCTTATTCATCAATGCCATAAAAACTGCTAGAGCATTTGTTAACTCAAAAGGCATTACCAAAAAATCAAAGTGCCCATATCTGGTTCTGAATGCACACTTTGGTACATTAGTTTCTACTATCTTCAACTGATAGCTTCTGTTCTCAAATCTAGTTTAGTAAATACCTAAGGTCCCTGTAATTGGTCAATTAAATAATTAATCGTTAGTAAGGGATATTTATTCTTCACTATCACTCGATTCAACTGCCTATAGTCAATACACAATCTTAAGGTCTATCTAGTAATTCTTATAACTGGGTCTTATGTTCCTTAAGTTCTACAGGTGCCATCCTATATGGAGGAATAGATATAGGAGCAGTACCGAGAACAAGGTCGATAATAAACTCTGTCTTCCTATCTAGAGGTGAACCAGATAATTCAATGGGAAACACATCCAGGAAATCTCTAACAATAAGAATATCCCGTACTGTCTGCTCAGTATGGGTATCAATCATATAGGCTAGATAAGCCTCACATCTACCTCGAATCAGTCTTAAAGAACTCATTGAGGATATAATTCTGGCTAGTACTACTTGACTAACACCTCGAAATAACACTCTCGGCTGATTAGGAGATTCAATAATCACCTCCTTAATGTAGCAGATCATCATAGCCCTATGAGTAGTAAGCCAATCTATAGCTAAGAAAAGATCTATTTCATTTAATTGCAATACAATCAAATCAGCTTCTAACTCTACTTGATCAACCCGAACCATGCACCCTTTACACACTTCTCCAATCACTGTAGTACTACTTATTGGTGTACTCACTTCTAAGCCATATTTCAACGTCTCTCTCTTACAATGCAGTTTAGATGCTAGAAGTGGTTCTCTCTCTTACAATGCAGTTTAGATAGAAGTGGTGTGATAAATGAATGCGTAGATCCTAGATCTAACAATGCAAATGCTTCAAATTGAAAGACATTTAAGACACCTGTTACAACATTTGGGGAGTTCTGAACCTCCTCTCTGGTAATAGCATAAATTCTGGCCTGAGATTGTGGCTGATTATTTTGCACCTTAGTCCTGACAGTAGGACCAGCTAAACTTACTTTGTCTCTACCTCTGCCTCTTTATCCTGATCCACTAGCTCTACTCTGTTGGATAGTAGTCTTAGTCATTGATCCTCCTCTCATTCCAGACTGTGCTCCAAAAGTTACGAGGCTGTCTTTAATTTTTTGTTCGAAAGCACCACAATGACGACAAGCTCCCGATAACTTCCAACATTCTCCACCATGTTTCTTTCCCTAGTGCTCACAAGTAGGCATCTATGGCATCTACCCTGATACTAGACCTCTACCACTACCAACTTGTACAAAACTGCCTCTCTGCCTAAACCTCAACTAGCTTGATCTAGTCGATGGTTGAATTGATCTATTCTAGCATTTACTGTATCTTCTGTCATAATCGACTTGAGAGTCACCTGGTCTCTTCATTATGAACTCCTATCTATATTCTCCTTGTTCATCTTTTAACAACTGTTCAATTCTGATTGAGGCAACTCTAGCTCAGTAAAATTGCTAAGATTAGTAATAGTTAACCTCGTTCTAATATCCATATTCAGTTTGTCTTTAAACTATGTACACTTATCCTCCTCAGTTAGAATCAAGGCAATATCATACCCCATTAACTTATTAATCTATATTTCATACTATGCTACAGTGAGATTGTCTTGTTTGAAATCTAGGAATTCCTTCATCTTCCTATCCAACTAGATCTTTAGCATATAAATCTCTTTAAAGACTCTCAAGAAGTCTTCCCACTTAAGCTATAAGGTCTGGTGGTATTGCTGGGGACAGTCTTCCACCACTAATAAGCTGTACTTTGTAGTAATGAGACTGTGTAATCAAACCTTTCATCTGACTCACAGTCCATCTGAACAAATATCCTTTCTGTTCTCTCTAGCCAACCTACTACCTTGGTAGGGTCTGTACATCCACAGA
>JANIIA010000006.1:13832859-13862935 GCA_027478495.1 Erythroxylum alaternifolium | reverse complement strand
CACATGGACTCATGCTTTCCCCCACATATCCCTTAGCCATGAGTTCCTCCACTTACTATTGAAGTTCCTTTGTTTCCTCAGGATTACTTTTATAGGCCGGTCGATTTGGAATTGAAACACTAGGGATGAAATCAATTTGGTGTTCTATTCCTCGAATTGGTGGTAAACCACTTGGAACTTCCTCGGGGAACACATCGTCAAACTTCTACAAAAGAGAAACAATGACATATGGCAAATAAGAGTTAATGTCGTTAGTGTTGATCAATGGCTCTTTGTACAATAGTATAAACATAGGTTTTTTAGAATAAAAAGCTCTCTTGGCATCACTTTCTTTTGCAAAAAAACTCTCTTGTTTTCTCTCTTTCTCTTTTATACACACTTGTTGCCTTTTCTTTGTTGTTTTGGCATTTTCTCTCTTTGCACTCTCTTTCACTCCTTTCTTTCCACTACACTCAGTTTCACACTCTTTTTTTTACACTCATTTTTTATTGTCATATGATCCTCATACACTTGTTTAGGTGATAATGGTACAAGAGTGATTGATTTTCCATTCACGGCAAAAGAGTACTGATTTTTGAACCCATCATGCATCACACATCAATCAAACTACTAAGGTCTACCCAAAAGAATATGACTGGCTTGCATTGGCACCACATCACATAAAACCTCATCATGATATTTGCCAATACAAAACGAAACCAACACATGTTTGTCCACCTTCACTTCTCCACTATCATTTAACCATTGAAGAGTATATGGTCTAGGATGCTTAGTTGTAGGCAAATTCAATTTTGATACCATCACTTCACTAGCTACATTAGTACAACTCCCTCCATCTATGATCACACTACACATCTTTCCTTAAATATGACATCGAGTGTGAAAGATGTTCTTATGTTGCACACCATCTTCCTCCTCTTGCACATGTAATGCTCGCCTTATGACTAAGGCCTCTCCCTCCACCAGATATTGTTCTCCATCACTCTCATCATCATTTGTGGTAATTCATCATCAGGTTCACTCTCGAACTCAATGTCTCCATTGCCCTTCAAGATCATAGTACGTCAATTTGGACATTACGATGTGATATGCCCTCTGCCCAAACACTTAAAACACTTAATATCTTTATTTCAAGTTTGGAAATCAGAATTACCTTTCTCCTTGCTAGAGCTCACATCTTTGCTTTTAGAAGAATCAAATTTAGGTTTGTTATCACTCTTAGAATTATAGACTACCTTCTTCTCCTTTTTGTTCCGCTTTCCAAGGGGAACTAGCACTCGAATTCCACCCAACTCGCATGAAACCCTTCCTTTTAAGTTACTTCTCCACCTTTATGGCCATATGAAACAAGTCCTCAAGCTCCACATAATGTTGCAACTCAACAACATTAGTTATGTCCTTATTCAGCCCATGTAAAAATTGTGCCATAGTTGCCTCTATATCCTCCTCAACATTTGCTCTAACCATGGCAATCTTCATCTCTTTCTGATAATCCTTAACACTTTTACTGCCTTGAGTGAGTCCTTGAAATTTTTAATACAATTCCCTATAGTAATGATTGGGAATGAATCTCCTTCTCATGATAGTCTTCATTTCTGCCCATGTACGAATAGGTCTCTCACGGTTTCTTCTTCTAGCTGAAACAATCTGATCCCACTAAATAATTGCATAGTTAGTGAATTCAACAATTGCAAGCTTGACTTTCTTCTCTTCGGAATAGTTATGATAATCAAAGACCAACTCCACTTTCTTTTCCCACTCTAAATAGGCTTCAGGATCATTCTTCCCTTGAAATGATGGAATGTTCATCTTGGTGCTTCCCAAGTCAAGGTCATATGCATCATGTCTTCCATCAAATCTTCTTCCACCTCTATTATTATTAAATATGTCCAATAAGTCACCATCATCAAAATCAACTTCATCCCCTCTATTATCATCATAAGACTCATTATCATTATGCCTCCCTTGCCTTCGAGCATTATGAACATCATGAACTCTCCCTCTATGCAAATCTGCAATTTTAGCATCTTGTTTATCCATTCTATCCCTTATCTCTCCAAACATGATAGTAATGCACTCAAATTTTTGTTGCATTACTTTGAGCATAAAGTTGTCACTATTTTCTCCCTTAACAAGAACACCATTATCCTTAGATGTCGTGGTTGTAAGTTTGCAAGAAAAATTAGAAAATATCTCACCAACATTCCCTCACGTGTTTCCCTCAAATTAGTGTCACTCAACACTCGTGTTTTCTCTCTTAAATTGGCTTTTGTTATAATGAGCTCACCCTCCTGCCTTTTACCACTCAAACTCACTCTTTAGGCTCTTTAAAGAACTAACCAAACAAAACCAGGATAATTTAACCTGAAGCGATGAACTCACAAGATTGTAACAAATCGAAAGATTTATAATGATTGACAAGAACTTAGAAAACACAGTAGGAATGACAAACTGACAGGTGTTCACTTGATAAGATAGTGGCTATTATGCTTTATAAATAAAATAACTAGTCTTGTTGCGTTTGTAATAATAAACACAAAAAGATAATCTGATCAACTAGTGTTCAAGTTTTAACAAGGCTAACCAGATTCTGCTTTACACCTTTCTTTCTTTTTTTTTACAAATCAGAATATAATAACTTGAGTAGGAATCTGCACAATGTTACCCAGAAATTTGAACACAACAATCAGATGTTGGAATGAGCTAGAGCACAAATAAACACTTAAGGATATGAAGAGTCACGAGCAAACAAAGAACACAAATGTAGAATCTACCCAAAAAATGAATCTGACCAGAAAATGTAGAACTAACAATGGGAAAACAAAAAGACACAAAAGAAAAAGAAAACAATCTGCAAAATCTGCCCAAAAAATGAATATGTACAAAAAATAAAGAACTAACAATGGGAAAACAAAAAGGAACAAAAGAATAAGAACAAAATTTGCATAATTGGTTTTTTAATAGATAAGAAGAAAAGAATGAATCCAACCTAATTTAAAGGCCAAAGCTCTAACACCAACTGATGCAAACCCCAAAATGACTAAATCTGGACAGCCACAAAACAATACAGATTCCACCTCCAAGAAAGCTAAATCATGTCACAACAAACACCAAAAAAAGGATAAAAAAGAAGGATATGGACGTCACACTCCAGAATAGATGAGAAGAGGGAGTGATAAGTCAGGTTTGAATGCCACAAGAATGAATCAATCTTGATAAGTTTTGCAATTCAATGAAGAACCCAAGAGAAATTTCTCGCAATTCTCATATAAAGATGTCAAAAGTTGTTTCTGAATACATAAGATGCTTATTTATATGCCCTGAGTCTAAACCTAACAAAAGAAGTGAAAACAAGTCTGTTTGGTATGCCCATTAGCCCAAATTTCGTAATACCCAACCTTAGTGGGCTAATCAGCCTATTTAAGACCTAACTGACTACTAGTTGCCCACTAAGTACTTGGACCACATTAATAATACTTGGGCTGCATGTTCCACCTTCAAGGCTTCTCTTTTGGCCCAAAATAACTTGTTTGGTGCAAATATCTTGAATCAGCCCATTAAGTGCTTCCTTCATCTTCTTAATCCTTAACCTTGTAATTGGACCATCTTAATGTGCAAAGGGTTTTTAATAACTATCCGTACATTGGCTCCTCTGTTCTCATTATCCCCCTTTCCTCAAAAGGATTCATCCTCGAAACTTCACCTACATCAAAGGGAGAAACGTCATAAATATTAAATGTAGTACTAACATTGTACTCACTTGGGAGATCCAATTTGTAGGCATTATAATTAGTTCTTGCAACAAATTGGAATGGACCATCGCCTTGAGGATGCAACTTGGTATATCTTTGAGCTGGAAACCTCTCTTTGCGCAAATGCATCCAAACTCGATCTCCTAGTTCAAACACAACTTTCTTGCGCCCTTTGTTTGCTTGGGTGTTGATTTTGGATCATAACTCAAACAAGAAATCTTATGATTTCATTAGCATATTCCAACGCATGTCACTAACAAGGGTAGGATGATATACTAACTTGAAACATAGAAGAATAACTCCTTATATGCTTGATGTTTTGCCTCCCTTGTGGAGATCCAATATGGCTTCTCCTTCTTCTTCAACTCTTCGTGGTTGGAATGGATAGAGTAGACCGATCTCATGGTCAGAAGAGTTACTAACTTGTAAAAGTAGGAATCCTTATGGTTCACCCATAATGCTCTTAATAAGCTTAACAACTATTTTATGGGAGAGCACTTCAACGCATGAAGACTTGAAAGAAGGGAGGGCTTAAAGATGGGGAGAAGAGTGTAGTATTCAGCTAGAAAAAAAACTCACTCAAAGGAAGTACAAAATTGCCTTTTATAGGCCATCAAAAGATGCCTCTAAAAATTCATGACTCTTCCAAGAGTTATGTCTCTTGGTGAAATATCAGGACTCTTCCAAGAGTTATGTCTCTTAGATAAACATCATGACTCTTGGCCAAGGGACACATCCTTCTGAAAAGAGTCATATATCTTCACTAAAAGTCATGATGGTACACTAATGACCATTTATTCTTGTACATGAACCCCTTTTTGGCCAAATTGTCACAACTGTTGGTCGAAACAACACATCCTTTCATCCAAAGTACACATACCTTGGTAAAAGAGTGTCATGTATATATTTCATTCTAAGGCAAGGTACATGATGAATCTTCCCCATTGGCTGAATTCAACCTCTTGGCTGAATTCATCCTTCTTAGCTGAATTCATGTATCCATATGGAGACAATTAAGGTGCAATATGGTGTGCTACAACTTATGGTACACCCTAGTGTCCATTGTGCACTCAAGCATGCTAGATTCTTTCATGTAGCGCCACCAATTTCACCCATTAAGCTTTGGATTTTAACTCCAACTCATGCTCCTTAATTAACCCTCCTAGCTTAACTAGTGTGAACACATTTATAGTTAGCTTCAATTCCCAAGAACCAAAGATGAGCTAGGGTAATCTCAATTGAGTCCATTTGAGCTTATCCTCAGCTTTCTAGCTATTAACTAGTTTTAATGAGCTCCCACGAGCTCATTTTAAGCTAGCTTTAGACACTTAATCTAAGGAAAAGTCATGTCAAGCCACTTATAGCTTACATGAGCTTCATCGAACTCCTTTGAGCTGAGGTTTAACTCCTTATATGAAACCTAAGCACTTTCAAATATATCTTAGTGCGTCAAATGGAATTTGTAGCACTTATGCTATAAAATTTCAACAAGTTCCCACTCACACGAAGATATAGTTTAAAAAAATATGCTCCTACTCAAACAGAACATATTCAGTAAGTGAACATACAAAGTCGAAAACAAATCATAGTTGAAGCACATAATTTTGACTTGTGGGTGCGACCTTAGGCATGTCAACAAAATCTCTTTACATTGTGGTTGTTAGACCCACAATGAAAGATTGTTACTCTCCTCATGTTTGAGAAAATCAAACTTACTTAAACAAATCAAATTATGCCTCTCAAACCCCAAGACATTTTGATACACATGTTTAATCACATTCAGTCTCCTTTGTTAAAACTCATGAATCTACTTTACCTAAAGTGCACTTGGTTTCTTTGTCACATCATACTCATTCTTTCATATTGTCTAAAACAATATGTGGTGCCAAGATTGAATAATGTGATTGTGTATCATTTATAGTGTACAACATATGCTATCATAGTTATGCAACTTATGCAATAATACTTATACAGGCAACTTATGCATTTATGTCTTTCCTTTAGCTTTGAACTATTAGAAAATTTAAGAAAGCATGATCATCTAAAAGGAGGATACTCCAGTCCTATTTCTTCCAAGACCTTTGACAACCAATTAAGAAGACCATAACAATCCTCAATTTCCTAATAGCAAGCCATAGTCGTTAAAGGGTTTGAATGAAGAATCTCACACATAAGCAAGATAAGAGACAACTTCCTTATTTTCTTCAATTGGTCGATTTCATGGTTAACTAAGGAACATTTGTAATACATCCCTTTGATGTTCCCTAAATACATCCTTAAATGTTTTACTACTCCACTCCCACTTGAAGGGGTGTGTCAATTCTCCCTCTTAAAACATTTAGATGTGTAACTCCTATTATTCTCAATAATAGGAGGACATGTCAAACAACGATGAAATACTCCTTATTCTCACTCATAAGAATGAAATCATAGGAGAGTATGTATGAGTGGACATACAAACTTGATGACCTTGATCACCTTATCATGATGCATATATAAAGACGTGTGAGAAAAACCAACCTCAGCCTATGATTGACACATACATTTTTCGTTGTGATTTCAAAGTGAAATGCACCAATAATTGATAAACAACTTTTCATTTATCAAACGTCTTATATGTGTGACATAAGGAGAAAATTATGCCAATATTTCATAACCTATGAAGACCCGTTGCCTTTACATGTTTAGCAAAATGAAATGGTGGCAATGGCTTAGTCATAGGGTCAGCCACCATTACATCTGTAGATATGTACTCTAACTTAATTTCTACCTCTTCTACTGCATCTCTAACAATATGATAATTCATGTTAGTCTTTTCATGATTCTTAGGGTCCTTAGTGTAAGACAAAGCTGCCATACCATCATAATAGATAGTTATGGGCCTTTCCAAAGGCTCAGTTGAACCTAAGTGTTGGATAAAATTTCCAAGCCACAAGGCCTCTTGCACAACTGAGGCACTGGCAACAAATTTAGCCTCCATTGTTGACAATGCTGTGTAAGTTTGTTTCTTGCAACTTCAAGAAATAGCCCGCATGAAGACATAGTCAGATGTAGATTTGCACAAATCATGATCACCACCCTAATCACCATCAGTGTAGCCATGCAAACCAAGATTAGCTCCTTGGTAGCATAGCCAATAGTCCTTTGAAACCCTAAGATACCTAAGGACCCTTTTCACACACTTCGAATGCTCAATTCCAGGGTTAGAAGAATATGTTGCCAATAAACCTACAGCTAATGTCAGGCCTTGTACACAACATGGCATATATTAGACTTCCAATGGCACTTAGTGACATGGAAACTCCAAGAAATCTGAGTTCTTAAAACCCTCTAATTCTATTGGTTCATTACCTCAACTTTCAATCCTAAGAACCAGATCAAATCCCAATTTTGTGAATTGAGACCCAATCCCAAAGAAATTAGAAACTAATTGACATTGCAAGTACTTACTTGTCATTACAAATTAATTTCTTGAAGTAACTAAGAGGGCAATCACGCCCCTCTTTAAAGAAATCAAAATTCCAGAAATTTAATTAATCAAATGAAACAAAAGTTGTATTACAGCCCTCATCTCATTCTATTTATATTGTAGAAAATAAGATGACCTAAACTTCTAAAGCAAACAATGGGCTTAATACAAACAGCCTATAAAACAAGTTCAAAACTTAAACTAAATAAAAGCAAACAATGGGCATAATACAAACGACCTATAAAACAAGTTCAAAACTTAAACTAAATAAAAGTAATTAAATTACAAGCCCAAATAATACAATCAACCCTTTTTATAAGAGATATTGAGCTTGTCTTCAAAATTGGTTAAGTACTAGACTTTTCATGCCTCCCTTAGCAAAATTACAAGCTTTGGCATACCTTGGTGTTCCTCCATGGATGTCTTAGCCTGATCATTTATTTGAGATGTGATTAAGCCTTGAAAAAATCCTTGCATAGCTTGTTTGAGCTTTGAAGCTTGTTGCCTTATAATTGGTCCATTAGACATATAAAGCTTGTCTTGTTGAGTAGTGTTGTGGTGTTGAACCTTCTTGCTAAGGCTCATTATATTAGTTGGACTCTTGCATTTTGCTCCTGCATTTTGGCTACTAACGTTTTCTTCTTTTCTTGTTCTACTGTGTCCTTTCGCTTTTGTTTCTGTTGTTTTGGGTTTGTCATTTTGTCCAGCTTGTTTCTGCTGGTGAAGTGGGTTGAGTCTTGGGTTTACTTTCATGTTGCTGAATTGCATGGTCAAAACTCATTGTTTTTATTCTTTTTCAGAAACGAAGTTATATCTTGCTAGTCTTTGACTATTTAGTAGTTCTCCCATTTTACTGTAGCTGTGAAGCAACTTATCAATCAAGACATCTCAATTTTGGCCTTTCAAGAGGTATTTATATGAATCAATCCTTTAAGTTTTATCCCTTTGCTTAAGTTACGTTGAGCCTTTTCTTTTCTATCATGAACATCCTTTTTTTGTTATATTTGTGACTGGAAATATGAAAGATTGAGAATTTGGATAGTATTCTCATGTTTTTTCTTTGGGATTTAAGTTAATGTTAAATATGATATGCTGAAATGTGTGTGAGCTTTGTTGATTACTCTGTTGTTTCCTTATTTATTTTGAATTTTTAAAACTTAGCCAAAGTGATTCCCTTTGATCAATTCCAGAACCTTTTCACATATGTAAAAAACAAGAAACAAGAAAGGAAAGTCAATTCATTAATTATGTTCTATTTTAAATAATTATGATTAAATTAGTTACGTCAATTCAATTTATAATATTAGATTAGATGAGTTAATTTAGAATTATCACACATATTGTAATTTTTATTAAAAAAACAATGACAGTCTTTCAATTTTGTTTGGTCTTAAATCTCCAAGTTCGTTGCTTTTATTGCTTTCAGTTAATTTCCAGAGCTCCTATTTTATGCACAATATAAATGTCTTTGTATAAAGAAACAGAATTTCTTTATAACATATGATTGAACATGGAAGGAAAAGGATAGGACAACTCAATGCGGTGTCTTTCAATTTTAAGTTGCATTTTGTGTTTGGGCTGATGTTGTTTTTCTACTATTGGTATTGTTTCACTCTTATTTATCGTGAAAATTTCCCATTTCATAGATGCAACCCATCCCTTCTTTGTTGTTGCCTTATTGAATATAGTTAGGGTAACAACAACTAAGTACATTATTTCATAAATTTTAGTAAAGGTTCTTATTCCCCTAGTTGAAATCTCATGTCAAGTTCATCTTGACCCTTATCTAGAACTTCTTCCTCTTCATGAAGTGGTTAAGAGTCATCTCCATAATATTATCACCATTCACAATATTTACTAAACTATCAAACCAAGTGTTCTACCATCGAGTGTTTTGGTGGGTAGCATATATAGCCAATATACTAAAAATATTCACTTTTTTTATCAAAAACTTCTTAGGTATTACCTTTTCAACCATTATGCTCCCTTGTCACTCTCACAATAATTCCAATATTCTTCTCTATGACTCCATTTTGTTAAAAAGTATATTGCTAATTTGTTAATTAACATAGGCAACTTAGCAACATATATAAAAGTATTCTTTTCAAAAGACTTTTCTTTTAACATTCTAATTAACGTTTATAAAAGTTTTATCTTTACGCAAATTTTCATCAATTTAAGATCCTTTAATAGCAATTATCACTCGTTCACCACTAGTAGAGTTCATTCATATCCTTTATTAATCAATTGACCAAAACTTGATATATTTTTATCAAGGTTGGGAAGTAGAAGTATATAAGCTATTTGGTTTAAAGTATGTATAGAAACTGATCTTCTTCTTAGTCATCTTTCTTTATTACCTTCGTTTATTGTTTGATCTCTTTTCCATTGCTATTACCTAGCTTTTCAACATGCCCTATCTATATGTTGTACAATTATTTTCTGAATTTTTTAATAAAGATCAACATGGCTCGCCCCCTATTAGCGAATGATGACACAAACTAAAGCAACTTTCAATACTTCATCAAACAACAAATAATATGATGGTTTTCTTATTTGCTATTCATTATGTTATCTATTATTTTACCTTCAAGAGAAGGTCCATGAAATTAAAATAAAGGAAGAAAAAAGGATTGATAGAATGAGATGGATGTTTAGATTGACCATAGATTGTGATAATGCCTGCATTAGTGAACTTCGTATGGATAGAGCAACCTTTAGGATATTGTGTGATATGGTAAGAGATGTCGGGGGTTTAAAAGACACTAGGAACACATCCGTAGAAGAGGTTGTTGCAATGTTCATATACACCTTAGCTCACCATAAAAAGAGTAGGACAATAAGCCTACTTTTTCTCCGTAGTAAAGAAACCGTGAGTCGGCAATTCCATCAAGTTCTTCATGCAATTATAAGATTGCACCATATTTTGCTCAAGAAGCCGGAGCCTATTACTCAAGATTGTCAAGATGAGAGATGGAAATGTTTTCAGGTAATTGAATATTATAATTAACCTATAACATTAATATCATAACTTTTATGCGCTAAATCACCTTTTAATTTTAATTTGTAGGGTTGTCTAGGAGCCTTAGATGGGACATTAATTAAAGTTACACCTCCTAATGAAGATAAGCCCCGATATCGCACAAGAAAAGGATGTATTTCAACAAATGTTTTAGGTGTTTGTTGCCAAAACATGCAATTCATATATGTATTGCCTGGTTGGGAGGGCTCTGCACACGATGGTCGTGTGCTTCGAGATGCGATCTCAAGGCCTCATGGTCTACGAGTGCCTCGAGGTAAATTTCTATTACAATATCCAATTTCATTTATGTTTGAGTTATGCTGCTCAATCATAACTTATTGTTTAATTATGAAGGATGTTATTACTTGGTTGACTCTGGATATTGCAATGCAAATGGATTTCTTGCTCCGTATCGAGGCCAACGCTATCATCTCAAAGAATTCGATGGCCATCGACCAGAGACGGCAGAGGAATACTTTAATATGAAACATTCCAAAGCAAGGAATGTTATTGAGAGATGCTTTGGATTGTTGAAAGGAAGATGGAAGATCCTTGCATCCCCTTCATTTTTCTCAATTCAAACCTAAGTTTACATTATAATGGCTTGTTCCCTTCTACATAACTTGATTCACAAGTTCATGAGCTTTGATCCATAAGAGTTAATCACAGAAGATGAAGAGGAGAGTGAGGAAGATGAGATTGATGGAGATGATGAAATAGAATACATTACACAAATTAGTCCAACTGATTAGTGGTTGACATTTAGGAATAATAGGACAACCAACATGTATAATATATGGACGACTAGATCCAATGACAATGAAGTAGATTAGTAATTTAAGATATGTTTGTTTCATATGCTTATTAGATTGTTGAAATGTTTTCATTTTAATTAATGTACCCGAATGTTGAACATTTCTATGTGTTTACTATTAGTAATATATAACTGAGAGTTTTGGATTACTTTTGAAATGCAGTCATAAGAACATCTCTATTTGGTTGACTTTGTGATTGTGAGTTTTTAGATTACATCATTGTATTTAGATTTTTCAGCAAAGTTATTTTTGTTATCTATTATTTCTTTGATAACTCTTACATTATCGTATTTTCATTAGGAATGGCTATGGCTGCCTGTGGAAGGGGAAAGAATAAGCAATATTGGAAGGATGATAAGGTTGAAGCTTTGGTCTACGTTTTGCAAGAAATAGCTTGCGACCTTTATGGAAAGTAGATAGGGGACTTAAGAACAATTACATGGTTAAAGTTCAGAAGATATTTCTGAGCAAGATTTCCAATTTTGATAAGGATGTCGATCCCCATATTGACTCTAAGATCAAATGATTAAGAAACAAGTATAATCCAAAATTTGAAATGTGTATGCAAAGTGGCTATTAGTGGGATGATGTTGAGCATAAGATCAATTGTGAAAAACAATGGTTTGATGAATGGTCCTTGGTAAGGACATCTAACTCAAAAGTTTATTGAACTCTTATTTTAATAGTTTCTTTTCTCATAATTATAACATTTTCTTGTTATTACATTCTAATCTTCTTCTTCTTTTGTAATTCATTTTTACAGAATCATAAGAATGCAATTGGAATATGGAACTTTAAATTCCCATATTTGCAAAAACTGGACATGGTGTGGCATAAAGATAGATCGACGGGACTCAAAGCTAAAGATGTAGCTGAAGCAAGTGCTAAGGCTAACAGCCCAAAGAATATGACAGTGTGTTCTTCATCGAACAATGAAGATGAATTTGTTGTGGTATATGATACACAAGGATCCTCGGCTATTCCTTCAACGGCCATGGAATAAAAAGGCGAAAAATCTTGTCACCAAGAAAGGAAAGTTCTTACAAGAAAAGAAAACTAGCAACACTTCAGAATACTATTGAGTCAAGGTTAGATAGCTTCACCATTAAGTTTGAGTCTATTTGTGAACAAATGACCTCACAATATGCAGCTATTACAAATGCTTTGATTACAGAGTCTAAATTTGATTCCCTAACTAATGAGAAGATGTAAGAGTTCATCAGTGAGCTTCTTAATATTGGCATATCTCAAGCGGATGTTGTTATTCTTTAATGATGCGGCTAAAGTTCAGGTTTTGTTCGCTTTGTTAAGTCATTTAAAAAGGTCTTTTGTACTTGGATTCCTCTATCTATCTTCTAGTCCATAAGTTAATCGAGGAAGCATATTAATATTTTTGTAAGTATTATGAACTTATGATACAATTGATGTTACCTAACTAGGTTATTTTGTATTAGTTGGAAATTTTGTAGTTGTGATGCAAACAAAGTTTGTAGTATTAACATGGTTATTTTGCATCAATTGAAGGCTTTTGGTTAAGGTATTGTGTATAGCTATGATATTTTACATTATTTGCATTATCAAAGGAATGGAATGGTGGATATTATGGTTATGTCGATGAATTGTATAATATTTTGGATGATTAAACTATATTTTGAGGATATTATGTAACTAATAATATGTTGATGCAAGAAAATACGGCAATTTTTTTTCAAAAGCTATTGGAAAGGAAATACCGCAATATACTTGATTTTAAACATTCTGTCATTATAAATAGGGTGCATAAATTAAATATAATTAATTAAAATATATTCAAAATTTGATATAAAAAATTAATAAATTTTTATTTCTCAACATTTTTAACAAACCAACAACCATCAATAGTAATAGTAATCATTTCTTCATCTTAACCAACCATCATAATTATAATGATTATATTCATTCTTATTTCTCACTATATTCATTTTCATTCTCTTTCCCGTTGCCTTCTTTGAAGCAAGCACTCCGATATTTTTAATTTTCAATAAAAAATACCAAACTTGAAATAGGAAATGATGGCATCAAGGATTTAAAGAAAACATATAGTAATATTCTATATGAGGGGTAAATGCCAAATTTCTTATTGGAAAAGAGTGGAGAAATGAAAAAGTTTACAAACTTATATAAAAAGATTAGTTATCAATTCCCAAATTTTTTCAATTTTTAATTCTCTAAAACTCAAAATAAAATTATGTTTGATCGAGTGTAGACTCAATATTTCTTTATGCCAATGTAATGCAGGTTGGGTACAGAGGCGTTGGTCAAGCCTGCTTTGCTCCAAGCTAGTCCATGCAACAGGAAACGAAGTATCACGGGTTCTAGGTGTCGGTCCATTCAGTTTATGGTTTTTATAACATCTTCATATTTAATTCTTGACTTGCAACTGCTATCCAGATGCTTAGGTCTTCCCAAGAAGTAGAACAAACTTATATAGTCTGAAAATGGCTGAGAAGATTGTGGCTTGATTACTTTCCTTGAAGCCTCGCATCAGTTTTTGTTTAATGGTTTCTGCAGGGGGTCAATGCAAAACCAATCACGATATAGTAATCAGTAAAATGAATATCCCAGAACATCTCAATTTCCTTTTGGATCACCTTAGCCCAACATGGCTACTTCTTTTCTTTTTTTTTTTTTGGTTGAAAAGTAGCCCAACGCGGTTTCGTTTGACGCTTATTGAGATTACTTATACAAACTTTGCAGGTGATTAAAAAAAAAACGGTAAGCAAAAAGTGTTAATTCTTTTAGAATCCACTTGGAAATTTTCAATAATTTAATACAATTATATTATATTATTTTAAATAAATTTTAATCAAAATTACAATTTATGTTGATTAAATATCAATTAGGTTTAAATAAGTTTCAGTATTTAATATTGGTTATTATTTATTAAATATTTTATATTTACAATTTTTTTAAATTTACAACTATATCTAATTTGATTAAATTATCTTTCTCTCTCTTTAATCATTCCTTGTATATGACTCATTATTTTTTAAATATATTAATAATAGAAATAAATTATAATCCTAAATTGTATTTAGTATTAGATAAATTAAACTTTTTTATTTTATTTTTAATTTTCTAATTGAATAATATATATATATATATATCAAAATTAACGTCTAACAATCCATCATCCTCGTTTAATTATTAGGAATGTCAAAGTAAATTTTCCTTTTTGAACATAATTTTTATACAATTTAATAATTTTATCACTTAATATTTTAATTAAACAAAAAGTATTAATATTTACTTTATACGAGTGTAATTCTATTAGTTTTTTGACATTAGTAATTAATTATTTTAATGGTGAAAAACTTTTTTAAAATTATCTTGCCATTAAGGATTTCCTAAATAAATATTAATCGAAAGTAGAGAAACATTCTTTCTAATTGTTTTAGGGCAATGAATCTTATATTAATTAATAAATTAATTTCATATATTTCATGTTATAACTAATGACTAGTAATTGAGCAACTGTTGAATATGATAAGTCCAAATTAGTATCAATACATAACATTTTTTATGAGATATTTTAGAAATATCAAGTCAAATAATCACTTATATAATTACAACAATAATAATAATTTATATAAACATATAAATAATATTTCAATTGAATGAGCTTGTTCTCTAACAAATACTCACATATTTGTCTAAATATATTTATGAAATTGATTACTTATTTTATTAAAAAGTACAATATATAATAGTCTTTTTACTTTATTTTTATTTTTAACATATTAATAACTGAAGATAATTTAAAAAACATAAATATAAAAATTTCATATAGTTTTAATTATAAAATATATTTATTTTTATTAATTAAAATATATAAAATAAAATATCTTTAATTAATTATATTAGGAGAAAAACCAACAATTAGAGATGTCAATGGACAGGGCGGGGTCCGGGTTTAAAGAAAAACTTCAAGATGATGTCGTTTTTGTCAACAGGCCGGGCCGGGTATGTTTAACCCTCCAGACCTTGACCTATGGCCCAATCAGGCCGAACATGGTCCGCCCTACCTTGGCCTTTAACTCAGTCGAGCTAATCATGGTCCGTCCATGGCCTGCCCCTGGTCCGGACAAGGTCGGTCCGACCTCATCTTGTGACCCAATCGGACCAATCATGATCAGCATGTGACCTAATCAACCCGAACCAAAATCAAGCCAGCCCTTTTTGCCATCCCAACCAACAGGCCTGACCTCAACTCGTGACTCAGTCAGGCTAATCATGGTTAGCCCATAACCTGTTTGTGACCTTATCAACCCCAACCAAAATCAAGCCAACCCTTTTTGCCGTCCTTACCAATAGTAGCCTCGTTATATTAAGTAGTGCATCGTTGCATGACCGTAAAGACAT
This sequence comes from Erythroxylum alaternifolium, assembly GCA_027478495.1. Lineage (NCBI taxonomy): Eukaryota > Viridiplantae > Streptophyta > Magnoliopsida > Malpighiales > Erythroxylaceae > Erythroxylum > Erythroxylum alaternifolium. The sequence continues at coordinate 13,847,476 of JANIIA010000006.1, read as the reverse complement.
TTATGCAGTAATCATCCATTGCACAATCTAGACAGATGCGAAGCATTAGGGGTAGATTTTAATAATTGCAAAAAAGGTACAAACCTCGTGTTTCTAAAAGATCCCAGAGACTTAATCTTCCACCTCCATTACTTAAAACTGTCCATGTGGCGGACACATGCTATCTTTGCTCCTGATTCTACTTGATACTCCACATATTTACAACAAAAACCTCCCAGTGACTACTCTTCCATTTCTGGTTTGCTACAACACATGAACACGCACTCTGTCTTCGTCTAAAATTAAATAAGGAGACAAATGCTTCCACCACTTCTTCCCCTGTCTGTGATCACATTCCTGTCTTTGCTTTTCCTTTCCTAAATGGCTCTTCTGCTATCCTCCTTCGCATACGATACTCTCTACATTATACCTTTATCTTTATTTCTACTGTTATGGTTTAAACTGTATAAACAATGTGGAAATATAATCCCAATATTGCAAGAAATAATAGGGAACTGGCACGATTAAAGCAAGTTCATAATTAAATGACACACAAGGATTTATAGTGGTTCACTTTCAATGTAAGAGCCACATCCATTCTTTGAACTATTGCTGGAATTATTATGAAAATCGGACATTATAATAGTTAATCTTACACTCTCGCAAAACTAGCTACCCAGTGTGTTTCCAATTGTTATCACTCCTAAATTTTTCTCTCAATTTTTAACCCTCTCAATTGTTCACGAACTGAACATTTATTATAGAGAAAATAATTAAAATTGATGTCTGCACTCTCATCTTAATTTAATTGAATGTATACATCTCTTTATATATAGAGAAATCACAAGAGAAAATTTGTAGCTTGCGATGATCATATTTTCGTTTGTCAAAGATATTGACAAACTCTCACCTACTCATCTTTTCCTTTTCAAGAATTGTTGGCCATGGAAAGGAGATACAAATTTTCTCTGCACCTAACTTTTACCTTTCAACATTTTCTTCTCTTTGTTAAATAACAATGCATGCATATGTAATATTTTCTTGTCAATATTTCATGTGCATGCTATTGCTTCTTTCAATCATGAGGCCCCACTTAACAATCTCCCACTCCCGAATGATTGGAGACTATTAATTGTCATCATCATTTAACTTTCCTAACAGCAACTCCACTTCTCAATTTTTAAGCGAGAAGTCCAACTGAAGTTATGCACAACTTCAGTTTGTCAATCGTGACAGGCTTGGTCAGCATGTTAGGAGGCTTCTTTCCATTGATTTTCTCAAGCGTCAATACGCCATCTTCTAGAACTGACCTAATATAATGATATCGGACCTGTATATGCTTTGTCCTAGCATGATACATCAGATTCTTTGCAAGATGAATCGCACTTTGACTATATGACACCACAAGAAACCTTTGTCATGCTTGTATCCCAATTCTTCCAAGAGAGACTATAACCACACCATCTCCTTGCTTGCTTCCATCATGGCAACGTATTAAGCTTCTCTTGTAGATAATGCAACAATCTTTTACAGCTTTAAAGCCCAGCTGATTGTGGTGCTATTGAGAGTATACACATAACCCGTGGTGCTCTTCCTGCCATCAACATCTCCGGCCATATCAGCATCAACAAAACACTGTAAGCTTGTTTCTGATTTCTTAAGACACTCATCATAGCTTTGTAAGCCTTTTCCCGACTTTCTAAAACAAAAAGCTAAGTCAATAGTACCTTTTAAGAACCTGAGAATCCATTTCACTGCTTCCCAGATCCGCTTTCCTAGATTTCTCATAACTCTGCTCACAACTCACACTGCATGTGCAATGTCTGGTCTCATACAAACCATAGCATACATAAGGCTACCAACGACAGAAGTATATGGTACCTTTGTCATTTATGTTTTCTCAGTATTCGTTGAAGGTGACTGGTCTTTTGACAACTTGAAATGACTGCCCAAAGGAGTATTGATCGATTTTTGCTTCATTTATATAGAATCTTGCTAGTATTTTCTTCACATAGTCTTCCTACGAGAGCTTTAAAACTCCGTTCTTTCTATTCCTTATAATTCTCATTCCAAGGATTTGTTTTGCAACACCCAGATCCTTCATAGAGAATTCCTTCGATAGCTTTTCCTTCAACTTGTTGATTTCTTCCACGTAAGGTCCTGCAATTAACATATCATCTATGTACAGGAGTAGAATGATATAAAAATTGTTAAACCTTTTCACATAATAGTAGTGGTCTGCATAGCATCATTGGAAGCCGTTATTGCTTATGAATCCGTTAAACTTATTGTACCATTACCTCGGAGCCTACCTCAATCGTACAAACTCTTTTAAAGTTTGCACACTATATTCTCTTTTCCATTTACTTCAAAACCTTGTAGCTGTTGCATGTAGATTTCTTCATCCAAGTCACCATCCAGGAATGTCGTCTTCACATCTAACTGTTCCATATTTAAATCTTCTTCCGCTATAATCCTATGTAAAGTTTGAATAGTGGTCAATTTAACCATTGGAGAGAAAATGTCGTCATAGTCAACACCTTCCTTTTGTTGAAATCCTTTCATGACCAGCCTCACCTTGTACTGTCTATTGCCTTCCAATTATTCTTTTATAATACAAACCCATTTGTTTTGCAAGGCTTTCTTCCCCTCAGTAATTTCAACAGCTTCTAAGTTTGATTTGATGAAAGTGAACTCATCTCATCTTTCATCGCTCATTCCCACTTGGTTGATTCATCTAGTTGCATTGCTTCATCATAACTCTAGTTCACCATCATCAGTCAAAAAAATATGGTGCAGTGCACGTCGATTATGTGGAGGAAAAGGTGTGTACCTATCCAGTACTCTTCTATTATTACAAGAAGATCTTCTCAGCACTAGAGTCTAATCATTAGTTTAAGGAGTCACTCCCTCTTCTACTGATTCTTTTTTGATGTCCTGTTCTCCTTTTTCTTCATTGCCACTACCCTGCATCTTGTTCATTGGCAGATCACCTAGCGGAATCGCTTTCTCTCTCTTCTCAGTGCTCATGCTGTCTTCTACACCCTGGCTATCTTTATACATCACTTGTTCATTAAAAATGACGTCTTTACTTCTAATAATCGTCCAGCTTTGATTATCTCAAAAACGATAACCAAACTCAACATTTCCATAGCCAATGAAGAAACATTTCTTCGATCCCGGATCAAGCTTGCTTCTATTGACAGAATCATCGTACACATAGGCAACACAACCAAACACTTTCAGAATTGAAAGGTTTACCTTTTTGTCACTCCAAACCTCTTTCGGTAATTTGAAATTTAGCGGTGTAGATGGACTCCGATTGATTAAGAATACAGCAGTGTTAACTGCCTCAGCCTAGAACATCTTTAGCAATCCATAATGGAGTCTCATACTCCTTGCACGTTCATTCAGTGTTCTGCTCATCCTCTCAGTTACACCATTCTGTTGAGGTTTGCTAGGGATGGTTTTCTCCATCTTGATCCCATTATCTACACAGTACTTCTTGAAATCTTTATCTACATATTCTCCTCCATTATTAGATCTCAGACACTTTAACTTTAGCTGTGTTTCATTCTCCACCATAGCTCTCCATTTCTTGAAGCACTAAATACTTCAGATTTACTTTTGATAAAAAGCCCATACCTTTTGCTCGAATCATCAATAAAGTTCATATAGTATATTGACTCTTCAAGTGATGCAACGAGAGCAGGACCCCACACATCAGTGTGAACTAACTCCAACTTCTGCTTTCTCAAATCTCTGCCACCAGTCGCAAATTAACCTTTTTCTGCTTCTCGCAAATGTGCTTTCACATAGCTCATGCTCAATCGACTTCAAGTTTGGCACAAGTCCCTTTGACAGAAGTATCTTCATTCCCTTCTCACTCATATATCTAAGTCTGTAATGCCATAAACTTGAACTTTCATCACGACCAGTGATAGTAGCAACACCTCTATTATTAGTAGTTATATAGAGGGTTCCTCTTATATTTTCACGAGCAACAATTATGGCTCCTTTAGTCAACTTCCAGTAGGATTTATTAAAAGTCACATCATAATCTCCTAAATCACATAGTTGGCTGACTAAGATCAAGTTTCATCTCAGCTTCGATATGCCTCACTTGTCAAATCTTCCAGATAGTTCCATTTTCATTTCTCAAATGAGCATCTCTTATTCCAACTATCTCCAAAGTTGTTTCATCAGCCAGATACACCTTTCCGTAGTCACCAGCTATGTAATTTTCAATTACATGTTGTTATAATGTTGTATAAAATGAAGCTCTTGAATCTATCACCCAAGTGTCCATAAAATTATCAACGGACAATACGAGAGCATCTTGTACCTCATTAGTAGCAGCTTTTGTAGCATCACCTCTATTTTGCTCTCTTTTAGGTGCTCTGCAATTCTTCTTCAAGTGGCCTTGTTTTCACAATTCCAACACTCTAACTTTCTACCTCTCGATCTACTTCTTCTATTTCTCGATTGACCTCTTCCACTTCCTTTGTTAGAATTTCTATTACCAGGTCTACCCCTTTCAAGATTTAGGGCAGAACTCGTACCTTCACCAGAAGCCATTCTTTCAATTTCCTCTACAAGAATATTATCTATGGTTTCTTTGTAGTTCATCTTTTTGCTTCCCATAGAATAGCTAACAGTTGAACGAAAGTGATCCCAACTATTTGGTAAAGAGGCAAGCAAAATAAGTTCTTGAATCTTATATTCAAAAGTAATCTTTACCGATTCCAATTGATTCAATATTGCACTGAAAACGTTTAGATGTGCGGCCACCGAAGCTCCTTCAGCCATTTTCAAATTGAACAACCGTTTTATAAGATGCACCTTGTTTTTGGAAAAAGGTCTCTCATACATGTATGATAACACCTTCATCAAGCCAGATGTGGTTTTTGCCTTCACCACGTTGTGTGGTACATTCTTTGGGAGCATTAGACTGATTGCTCCCAACACCTATCTATCTAGCAACTTCCATTCATCGTCAGTCATTTTATCCGGCTTTGATCTTGTCAAGGGTTGATGCAGCTTTTTGCCATAGAGATAATCTTAAATATTCATTTTCCAATAAGCAAAATCATTTCCATCGAATTTGCTAATCACCGACCTACTAATTCCTTCTTCTCCGTATATTATTCTTGCTAATAGTCAGAATCTCTGCTCTGATACTAGTTATTATGGTTTAGACTGTACAAACAATGTGGAAATATAATCCAAATCCCTTAAGAAATAATGGAGAACTGGCACGATTAAAGCAAGTTCATAATTAAATGACACACAAGGATTTATAGTGGTTCACTTTCAATGCAAGAGCCACATCCATCTTTGAACTATTGCTGGAATTACTATGAAAATCGGACATTACAATAGTTAATCTTACACTTTTACAAAAGTAGCTACCCAGTGTGTTTCCAATTGTTATCACTCCTAAATTTTTCTCTCAATTTTTAACCCTCTCAATTGTTCACGAACTGAACATTTATTATAGAGCAAATAATTAAAATTACTCTATGCACTCTCATCTTAATTTAATTGAATGTATACATCTCTTCATATATAGAGAAATCATAAGAGAAAATTTGTAGCTTGCAATGATCATATTTTTGTTTATCAAAGATATCGACAAACTCTCACCTACTCATCTTTTCCCTTTCAAGAATTGTTGGCCACCAAAAGGAGATACAAATTTTCTCTGCACCTAACTTTTACCTTTCAACTTTTCTTCTCTTTATTAGATAACAATGCATGCACATGTAATATTTTCTTGTCAATATTTCCTGCGCATACTACTACTTCTTTAAATCATGAGGGCCCACTTAACATCTACTTGTATTTGTTTTGTTGTTTCTTAATAGATGATTAAGGGTATTTGACTTGGATAATGTATGTTTTGACTTTGGTCAGTGACTTTTTAGATTGAACATTAGTAGACAAGCATCCACTTACAATAGACTATCAATTTCCGTAGTGGTAATTTTGTTTTCCTATGACTAATTCCATGTGTATGCTAGTTTTTTCATATCTTGACAATTATGTGTCCTTTGTAATAGAGAAAGAGTAGCACCAAACATGTCAAAATGAACATTGATGTGCCTGGCACTCGAGAACATGTCCCTGACAAGGTACTTATACTAGTTTCAATCATGAAGAAAAATACATCTCTTCTTTTTATTTTTTGGTCTTTTCAGAAATTCATAATCTCTCTGCTTTTAGGAAGATGCCCCTAAGATGTACAACATTGCCCTGTCATCTAGAACTTTTGGGAGTCAGGCATTTCCTCTTGGTGTGTCGGAAGTTGATAGTGGGATCAATTTTTCCATCTTTTCACAGCATGCCACTTCTGTCACTCTTTGCTTATCACTCCTTCAAAGGTAACAATTATCACTTACCTTTAATTTATGCCTTAATCAAAGGTTTCCACTGTTTGAGTGCATCCAAATTTTATAAAGTGGAAAAAGGATGGACATTGTTAGAGCTTCTATATACTAATGATGTGTAGACCACAAGTTGATCCCCTTATTTGAATTTTTACGACATCCTAAAGCTTACATGTTTTTTTACGCCTGTAATTAATCAATTACTTTCTGATGGCTAGTTCTTCCTCTTTTGAGTTTTTGATATGCAAAGTTGTGCCTGAGCTGATTGAATTTATTGATAAATATTCTTAGGGAAAAGCCTGCAAGGCTGGATGATGGAATGATTGAGCTACCTTTGGATCCAAATATCAATAGAAGAGGAGACTTTTGGCATATATGCATCAAGGTATACATTCAGTAGTTATACTATGAAGTGGATACAATTTTCTATTTTCTTAGTGTTTTGGTCTTGACATCAATGTATATTTTGTTTTTCCTATTTAAGATTTCAATATGTATTTGTTTGTCAGATTTAGGATTTATGCCATTGATAGCATAAAAATGTATCAACTCATTGGTGAAGCATATTAAGTTTCTACAATGGTATATGCACATTGCTATTTCTGTATTCCCATCTGGGATCAATTCACTTGTTCCCGTTTCGGTGTGCCACCCTGTGCCTATTCATATCCATCCATCCATTAAACCATTGATGGTTTAATGGATGGATGGATGTGAATAGGCACAGATTGGCACGCCGGAACAAGAATAGCCACCATGCGCCCTTCCCTTCTTGTCTTAAGATCTATCAGTTTGATTTTAAACTTTGGTTTATTATAAGTACCTTGGAGTGTTTGCCTATAATATAAGCAGCTAATAATACTATCATTATGTACTTCTATTATTCTTCCTATTTGATAGAACAAATATCGATGTGTTTTACCCTTTGATTGTAATTATAGGACTTGCCCCAGAGTAATGTTCTTTACGGCTATCGAATAGATGGTCAATGCGAGTGGCACCAAGGACATCGATTTGACAAAAAGATTATGCTTCTAGATCCTTATGTTAAATTAGTTGATGGTCGTCGATATTTTGGAGATGTTAGTTAAAAGTCTACTAAATCCCTTGGATTTATAATTTTGATAGCTTGTTTTTTGATTGGGGTGATAACTACAAGCTTTCTAATATACCTGAGGTACACAGAGTTGCTTTTATGGTTCTTACATAATGTATATATTCCATTTTCTCTTTGACATGTCTCCACAAATTCTTATCAGCCCCATTCAACCTCATCTCCCATAACTTCTTTCTCTTAGTCCATGTCAGTTTTTTGAAAAATTAAAGTTGTATTGAAAGTAAATAATTACAAAGAAAGGAACGTGTCTTTTAGGTAATTACTACAAGGGCAAAACAAAGGACTCTTTAATACATAGAGCAACTAAAAACAACGTCGAGTAACTAAATCATGAAATGACTTCGTAAAAAGGCAAGATAAATCAACAAAGAGAGATGCCTAAGATGGTAATTATGATCTGTCTTTTTAAACGATTCTTTAGAACATTCCAAATTAGGGTTGAGCTCAAGCAACGATCGTCAAGTTATCGCATGCCTTTACCTTTCTAAGTAAGGATTCCTATCTTCAGAGGTATGTCTTCATCTTCTTTCCTTCTTAATGATCAAGGTTTCTGTGAATAGATGTCCAAAAGGAAACTTCTCATTTCTTGAATGGATTCAATTGAAAGTTATTCAAACAGTTGTCATCGTATCTGTTTAGTAAGCCTGAGGTTTCTGATGATCATGGAGCATAGAGTATCAAGCCCTAACTGTAAGAACTTGTTTCACCCAAGACTTAGGGTTAATTTGATTTTAGTTACCTTTCTCCAATGATGCTTTTTTCTAATACTTGATTCCTTTCTCCAATGACGCTTCCAATATCTCTCTTCGAGCATATAGGCATACACTAAGGACTCGGGCTATATTTTTCGAGCACTGTATTAACAATGTCTCAATAACACAGGTACACACCTCCTTCCTCCTTTAATTAACCTCAAATCTAAGCTGATAATTGATCCTCCATAAATAGGCTAGATTACGACATATTTCATTTGGTTTAATTGAACTGAGAATTCTCTCTCTGATTCCTCTAATCAGAGAGATAAGAACATCTTGTCTTGTGCGAATTTTACTCTGGAATCTCCTATAGTTTCTCTCTCTCCATATTTCCTTAATACAGGAGGCAAAGGAGGAGATATATATAAGCTCAGTATGATTAGGTGTATGGCTTAGGTTCAGAAATCACTCCATAGTTTCTGTGATTGTTATGCCTGCATTAGGGATAAGATTAAGATCCTTAACCCTCTCCCACAGGAACTGTGAAAAGAGGCATTTGAAGAAAAGATGCTCCCTTGTTTCTGGTTCTGTATCACAAAGTACACAGACTGGATTATTAGGAAGAAAATATAATTTGTCCATAGTGCCTAGCTTGTTCAGAACTAAGAGCCATAGACGTATAGAGCAGCTCGACATAAGAGACTTATGCTAGTCTATATGATACCAAGACTGCCCTGTACTAGTACAGTTATGCCACTTCCTGAATCTTGCAATGTTGAAGGAGTTTGAAGGTTGGTTAAGGCATTGGAAATTGTTTTCCTTTGTAGGTTAGGGAGATAATTAGGGATAAGATACTGAAGCTCCCTTGGTGTTAGGCCCTTGAACTTCAGAGCACTTCTCAGCAACCTTCAATAAGGAGCCTTAGGGGGGAGGCTAGCTGGATTACACGTACGAGGGAGGCATGCAAAAGCACTAAGGCAAACGTGGGTGAGTGTGATCAGACTTGGTGCGAATTTCGGTAGAGTCTCAGACCTAGTGAAGATTAACTCGGCCCAAGCTAAGGACTTGAAGGACTAAGGACTTAGACTATGCTCAAATGGATGGACCATGACTAACAGACTTGTTATGGGAAGCATTGGATCAGGCCAGTGTGCTATGTGGGCTTCGACGAGATCACACTACATCATTAGCAGATAGAGATCGTAGAGAGATCTTGGATGATGTGGTGATGACGAGGAGTTAGAGTTATAGTGGAACACAACATCTAAAGATAGTGGAGATCTTCGAGGATAAGGATGTCAGTTTTTTAGTTGAATGTAAACTTTATCTTTCTGTTATCTTGTAGATTCTATCTTATCAGATAAAGTCCTATTTAGATGGGGTGTCATCTAATTGGTATACGTGATGTAATCTGATAGAGATAGACGTGATCTTAGTATGATCTTAGGCAGCTCAATTTTAGTGGGATTCTGAATGTAACTTGACTTCCAAGTCAGGATGCCTATATATAGCTCATTCGAGCTTTGCACTCAACTCATTCAGAAAGAGAACATTCCTTTTATTCTTTTAAGGGAAAGCAATATAAAGGTTAGTTTAGCCGTACCTTTGTTGTTCCTTTATTGCCTATCTTTTCTTATTGCTTTCTTAAGCATTGTTTCTTCGAGTGTACGAGCGAAACACTTCGAGGGTCGTCGAAGGCTGAGTCTTGCTTAAGCAGACATAAGTGAGACTACCATACAAAGGGTGTTAGCGATAGAATTTGGTGAAAGTTTGAGTCCCAAAGTGACCTTTGTATCAACTAGTATCAGAGCCAAATTTCAAGATGGAAGTAGGCAACTTTACAAAACGAGTGACCAGCGTGGAAGCACTCATTGGGCCAATCCCTTAAGGGGAGGAAGAGGTCACATCTCACAATACTCAGTTCAAGATGTTGGAGACGCAGATCCAACAGTTGCAGCAACAGATGGCGGATATGTTGAAGGCACAGGAGGAAGCCCAGCTAGAGATTACCGTGCTGAGGCATACCGTTGCAACTCTAGATGTCGAGAGGGTTGAGAACTCCACACCACAGCTTTCCTTTGTAAAGGTACATGAACCCAGGGTGTTCAAAGGCGTGCAGGATGCTAAGGTGTAGGAGAATTTCTTGTGGCATATGGAGCAGCACTTTGCGATTACTAGTGTACCCGATGCTGAGAAGGTCAATATGACGGCCATGTACTTGGATGGGGATGCCAAGCTCTGGTGGAGGACAAGGACCTCTACGGAGATCAGTGCGGGTAGAGCTCCCGTGCAATCATGGGTACAGATGAAGAAGGAGCTCAAAGATTAGTTCCTTCCCATGAATACTTCTTGGCTCGCGAGATATGACTTGAAGAAGCCCAAGCAGGATGGATCGGTAAGAGATTATATGAAATCTTTTAGTTCTCTAATGCTGGATATTGAGAATATGTCAGATGAGGACAAGCTCTTCAATTTCCTATCCGGGTTATAACCGTGGGCCCAGATGGAGTTACGGAGGCAAAACGTGAAGGATGTGGTTGGTGCAATCGTGGCTGCCGATGCCTTGGTGAATTTTCGAATGGAGAAAGACTCTGAGGTGAACTCCTTAAATTCTTTCAAGGGAAAAGGCCACGCCCAACAGGAGAAGACCGAGGGGAAGAAAAAGAAAGACTCCAAGAAGGGAGATTTAAAGGGCAAGGGCAAGCAAAATGGAGGCTCGAAGAATGGGGAGACGTCCTCAAAAAAGGCCAAGGTTGCTTGTTACTTGTGCAGAGGTCCACACTTCTCCAGAGAGTGCCTGAGGAAAGACAAGTTGAATGCCCTAATTACAGAAGAGGATGGTGAATCTTTGAAAGAAGCGGCACTAAATTTGATCGCCTTACTTAATGCGGTTAGTACTAAGTTGGTTCGCTTTGATAGACTAGTTTACGTGGGTGTATAGGTTGGGGAGAAAGACGTGACCGTGATGGTAGATACGGGTACGACCCACAGTTTTCTAGGGGAAAAGATGGTTCAAAACTTAGGCATAAGGGTGTCCGATGCCCCGATGAAGATTAAAACTCTTCCGGGGAAGGCACAAGCAGTTGCGAGAATTGCTTACAATGTTCCAGTCAAAATTGGAAGTTAGCGTGCCAAGATGAATTTCATTATCATACCATTGGAGGATTTCGAGATGATATTGGGGGTCGATTTCCTCAAAGCAGCAAAGGTGGTGTTGTATCCGAGTTTGGGAGGTATGATGCTAACGCAAGATCAAAATTCCTTCTACGTGAATTGTTGTAGGTTCGATGGTGGAATGACGAATGCTACAACTTCAGTAAGACATATTTCGGCCATGAGAATCGAGAAAAGGTTGAAGAAAGGTATAGAGACCTATCTCACTGCCATATGGGAGATCAATGAAGACCACGTGGTAGAAGTCCCTGATGTGGTTGCAAGTTTGTTGAGGGAGTTTCGGGAGGTGATGCAGAAAGAGTTGCCGAAAACTCTTCCCCCTTGTCATGAGGTAGATCACAAGATCGAGATGGTTCTTGGAGTGATCCCACCTGCACGTGCCCCATATAGGATGTCCCCGATGGAATTGGCGAAACTTCAGAAACAACTTGGTGAGTTATTGGAGGTAGGGTTAATCAAACCATCTAAAGCTCCATATGGCGCCCCGGTATTGTTTCAGAAGAAGCAAGACAGTACACTTCGGATATATGTGGACTATCGAGCGCTGAATAAGGTAATGATAAAAAATAAGTATCTAGTACCCTTGGTTCAGAATTTGATGGACAAGTTGTCAAAGGCTGAGGTGTTCACTAAGTTGGATCTTTAAAGTGGGTATTGGCAAGTGCGGATAGCTAAGGGTGATGAGCAGAAGACAACGTGTGTAACTCGGTATAGATCCAACAAATTTTTAGTTATGTCATTTGGATTAACTAACGCCCCTGATACATTTTGCAACCTTATGAATGATGTGTTATACGATTTCTTGGATAAGTTTTTGGTGGTCTATTTAGAAGACATTGTAGTGTATAGCACTAACATGGCAGAACATGTGGAACACTTGAGTTGAGTATTTGAAAGACTGAGAAAGCACAAGCTCTATGTGAAGATAGAGAAGTGTGAGTTTTCTCAGTCAGAGATCAGATTTTTGGGTCAGGTGGTGAGAACGGATCAGGTCAAAATGGATTCGAGGAAAGTAAAAGCAATAGTTGAGTGGCAGGCTCCCACGACAGTACGAGAATTGTGAAGTTTTCTCGACATGTCAAACTACTATAGACGGTTCATCATGGTATACTCCAAGAAAGCGGCGTCATTAACGAACTTGCTTAAGAAGAAGCAAGAGTGGTGTTGGTCGAGTGCATGTGCGGAGGCATTAGAGAAACTTAAAGCCGCTATTTCAACCAAACCTTTGATGCATCGGACAAAACCATTAGTGGAGTCCTCGTACAGGAGGGTCATCTGGTAGCATTTGATAGCCGAAAGCTCAATGGTGTAGAGCAGCGTTACTCGACGCACAAGAAGGAGATGTTTGTGTTGGTGCATTGCCTTGAGACGTGGCGAGTATATTTATTAGGAACCAAGATCGTTGACCGAACGGATAATGTTACTAATACATTTTTCAAGACCCAAAAGAAGATGTTCGCTAAACAAGCCCAGTGGCAGGAGTTTTTTACCGAGTATGACTTCATGTGGGAGCATAAACCGGGGAGGAACAACAACGTGGCAGATGCCTTGAGTAAGAAGGAAGTATTTTCGGCCCTTTATTCAGTCACAAGGGTGGAGTCTAACCTGTTGGACCAAATCAAAGCAGCAGCTCCATTAGACACTATATACTGTAAGTTGATTTCTCAAGTTAACGAAGGTGTTGTACGTAGGTTTTGGCTCGACGATGATGGGCCCCTGATGACTAAGAGTAGTCAAGTGTATGTATCGAGCTTTAGTGGATTACGAAAATAGTTGTTGAAGGAGACGCATGACTCGCAGTGGGCTGGTCACTTAAGAGTCCAACGGATGCTAGCGCTCCTATCTCGTTCCTACTTTTAGCCGAAGATGGAGAATGAAGTGGAATGTTATGTCAAGACCTGTCTTGTGTGTCAGTTGGATAAGTCGAAGAGAAAGAAGGAAGTCAATTTGATACAACCCTTATCCATCCCCGAGATACCGTGGATATCGGTTTCAATGGATTTCATTAGTGGGTTTCTAAAGGTGGACAACATGGCATCAATCATGGTGGTGGTTAACAGATTCTCCAAGTATGTGATCTTCGTTCCAACTCCTCTGACTTGTCCTTCGGATGTTGCCACCGAGCTGTTCTATAAGAACGTGGTCAAGTACTTTAGAGTTTATGCAGATATTGTGAGCAACCGAGACGCCAGATTTACAGGCCAATTTTAGACGTCCCTCTTCAATATGATGGGTTACAAATTGAAGCTTTCAACGGCAAATCACCCACAGACGTAATTGGTTGAGTTTACTTGATACTATATAGTTTTGCTATAACTTGTACAGATCTTCAGCTACGAAGAAAATTCCCTTTGAGATTGTGTTGGGACAATAGCTTCTCACTCCATTAGAGATTGCTCAACAAAGGACAGGTGGCAAATGTGCCACAGCGCATAAGTTTGTGATTGAGAAGCAACAACTGTTGGATGAGTCGAGGGACAGTCTTCAGAAAGCTTCTCGACGGATGAAGAAGCAAGCAGATCTTCAGAGGAGACCGTTAGAGTTTCACGTGGGAGATAAAGTTCTGTTGAAACTAACCCTACATATTTGGAATAAGATCTCGAGTAAGCAAGTTCATAGGGGTTTAGTGCCGAAGTACGATGGATTGTTTAAAGTGTTGCACAAAGTGGGGAACGTGGCATACAAATTGAAATTGCCATAACGATTAAAGGTACACCCTACTTTTCATGTAAGTTTTCTTAAGCTTTACTATAAGGATGCATCAGATCCAAATAGGAGTTAGGTGAAGCAACCACCACCGGTTGTGAGAAAACAGTTCAAGGATCAAGTGGAGAAGATCCTAGATCATTGAACAATGGGTCGACACAAGAAGAACTGACAGATTGAGTTCCTAATTCAGTAGAAAGGTAAACCTGTCGTGGAATGTTGACCCCCGAAAAAATTTTTAATTAAATTAAGCATAATAGTTCTTGGAATAAATACATAACAATGAATTGAGGGCACTTTTGGCATGTAACTTATGTACCAAAAGAGCCTAAGCTTATAAAGGAGGGTAAATTGGACTTTTGGGACTCATTAAATGTACATTGGGAAAAAGGAATTGTAGACTTGTATCTTAGGAGAGTGGAAAACGTGTATGGTATAGAAAAGAAGAGAAAAGAAAAGAAGATGAGAGGTTTCCGTGAAGAGTGAAAAGAATAGAGCTTTGAACTAGGTCACAATTTTTCTAAGGCTTAAAGAGAGAATCTGAGTGTACCCAAGAG
>JANIIA010000006.1:13820871-13832759 GCA_027478495.1 Erythroxylum alaternifolium | reverse complement strand
TTGTCTTAGGTTATGTGTCGGAATGACCCACGGGCATTCCGGTACGTACTCTAGGGTAATGGGGGGTTACAATCTTCCAAATAACCAAAGCATATTATTTGCAAAACACAAAGAAACTATTTACTAACAATTAGGGAAACATGGTAAAAGTGGATATATATTCTATTATTCGTGAGAATCCATGACTTATCCAACTGCTTCCACGTCTGCTTCAACGACTTCCATATGGGGCTTGACTTGTTCAACCTTAACTCTATTAACTTCTCCACGTTTCTTTCTCCTAAAACAGGTCCGCAAAGGTAGGATCCTGTCAATACACCCCCTTGAAAACTCACCTATCCTCAAGGAAAAAAGAAGGAAATTGGCCAGCTAACAAATCATAGTCCTCTCATGTTGCCTCCTCAATTGGAAAATTTAACCACTGGACTAAAAGTTCAAGAGAAGGCACACTTGAATGAGAAACCCAATGATGTCAAAGAACTTGAGCTGGTGATAAAGCAAGTTCCCAATCGTTGGTGATGGGAAAATCAGTTGGAGGAATAGAAAGGGACTGCCCATGAGTAGGTCGCAATAATGAAGCATGGAAGATGGGATGAATTTTGGAAGTATTTGGTAAAGCTAATTTATAAGTTAATGGACCTACGCGACGAATAATGGTATACAATCCGAAATAACTAGTTTCTCGTATCAACGTTTAGCCAAAGAATGTTGTCGAAAAGGCTGGATGCGGAGGAATACAACATCTCCCATATTAAAGGACAACTTCCTCTATTTGGAATCAGCTTGGGCTTTCACACGGGCCTGAGCTTTGAGTAGATTTTCATGCAGAAGTTTCAGAATCTCGTTATGAGAAACTAATTGCTCTTCTAAATTAACAATGTATATCTTACTTGGAACAAATGGATGAAGGGTTGGGGGATCACAGCCATAAAGAATCTTAAAAGGGGTTGTACTAGTAGACATTTGAAAACCTATATTAAAGGAGAATTCTGCCTGAGCTAGAAACTTGCTCCAAGAAGATGGTTGCTTATGTGCAAAACACCTTACGTAAGCTTCCAAAGAATGATTGACGACTTCAGTTTGGCCATCGGTCTCTAGATGGTAAGAGGTTCCCATACGTAAGCAAGTTTGACTAAAACGAAATAATTCTTACCAAAAGCCGTCAACGAAAATGATACCACGATATGAGAGAATGGAACGAGGCATGCCGTGCAACCTGACGATTTCCCTACCAAAATGTCCAGCCATGGATATTGTTGTGAATGGATGGGTAAGTAGAATAAAATGACTGTATTTGCTAAATCGGTCCACCACTACCAGCACAGTGTCAAAACCACCAGATTTTGAAAATCCCACAATGAAATCCAAAGAAATATCCTCTCAAAACTATTTAGGAATCAAGAGTGGTTATTGAAAACTAGCTGGAGCAAGAGATTAATATTTGTTTTGTTGACAAATTAAGCAATTTTGGATGTACAATTTCACATCGCGCTTCACATGTGGCCAATAGAAATTTGAAGTGATGCATTTCAAAGTTTTTACATAACCTCCATGGCCCTAGTTAAAGAATCATGGCCTTCAGAAAGGATTTTTTGCATAAAGTAAAATCTTCCAGAATTCCTAGGCGATCATAAAAGAAAAGCTTGTTGTCCACTAAATGAAAATCAAGGCAAACTGTGGGATCTTGCTGCAAGGAAGTGATAATATCTCTGGTATATAAATCTTGAAGCAAAGCATCTTTGAGATTCAGAAAGTCCATGTTAACCGGCATGACAAACGCTAAAAAATTAGCATGTTGGGGTTTTCAGGATAGAGCATCAGCACCTTGGTTTTCCTTTCTTGCTTTGTATAGAATGGTGAAATCAAATGGAAGGATCTTCAAAAGTAATCACTACTGCTCGTTGGTTGTGACCTGTTAATTGATAAGAAACTTGAGACTGCAATGGTCAGTCTCAATAAAAAAATGCTTTCCCAACAAATAGTGTTTCCATTTTTGTAAAGCTCATACCAAAGCCAAAAGTTCTCAATCATAGGTAGATTTATAATGATTAGAGAATGAGAAACCCTTACTAAAATAAGCAATAGGATGGTCAAATTGCATGAGGACAACACCCACACCGTCTGAAGAAACATCACACTCAACTATAAAGGCTTTGTGAAAATCTGGTAGCCCAAGTATGGAAGTTGTAGTCAAAGCAGTCTTGAGATTCTAAAAAGCCAATTCTACCTTGGGAGACCACTGAAAGGCATTCTTCTTAGTTAAATCGATTAAAGCTCGTGCAATCAACCCATAATTCATAATGAAGCCCCAATAATAGCATGTTAGACCAAGAAAACCCTACAATTCTTTGACATTCTTTGGCACTGGCCAATCCAAAACAATTTGAACCTTGTCAAGGTCAACCCCAACTCCATCTTGATAAATGACATGACCCAAAAAGTTGATTTATGTTTGGCCAAATAGACATTTCTTTTTGTTGGAATAAAAAGATTGGGTGTGCAGTAAGGTAAGAGTTATTTATAGGTGGGTGATATGTTGTTTGAAAGTAGGGCTATAAACCAGCATGTCATCAAAAAAAGAGAGAAAAAATTTTCAAAGATATGATCAGAAAAGATCATTCATTGCAGCCTGAAAGGTGGAGGGAGCATTGGTGGCACCCAAAGGCATGACTACAAATTCGTAGTGGCCCAAATGAGTACAAAAAGTTGTTTTATGGATATCAGGTGTGTTAACTCTTATTTGGTGGCATCCTAAGCACAAATCTATTTTTAAGAAATAAGCTGCTCTATTGAATTTATCTAAGAGCTCATCAATATTTGGGATAGGGTATTTATTAGGTATAGTCAATTGGTTGAGGGCTCTGTAGTCTACCCAAATTCGCCAAGAATTATATTTCTTCTTAACTAACAGTACTGGACTTGCAAAAGGACTGGTACTGTGTCTAATAAAAATTGAATCCGAAAGTTCAGCCACCTGTTCTTCAATTTCTGGTTTTTGAAAAATGGATAACGGTAAGGGCAAATGTTGGGAGGTTTGGAATTGGGTATCAATGGTATGGCATATGAATGGATTTGAAAAGGAGGAAGGGTGCTTGGTTTGGCAAAAACATATTTGAATTTTTGTAAAACTAAAGTTAATACAAGTGGTAAAGGAGGATTCACTATTGGATTAACAAGCTTTGACATAGCTTGAAAGGAAGCAGCTGTTAGTTCTTTACTTAGGACGCCTTGAAATTTGTTTTTCTTACTGTTCAAATGGAAGATCATGAACATTTTGTTACAATTTGCCTAGACAGTGTTTAGCGATGCTAACCACTTAACCCCAAGAATCAAATCAGCTCCTCCAATAAAAAATGGATAATAGTCTTGAACAATTTCCAAACCAGGTAATTTCACAGAAACTACATGACAAATTTTTTTATATCTAAGCTCCTCCCCGTTGCTAATTTTAATGCCAAAAGGAGTGACAAGTTCCATTGGGATATTTAATTCCTTAACCAGGGAAGATGTTATAAAGTTATGCATGGGCCAACTATTGACCAAGATAATTACCTGTCATTTATTGATGCTCCCTTGTATTTTCATAATGGCACCATTAGTTTTTCCCAAAATCACATGAAAGGAGATTTCTACCATGTCCGATAAAGGAGCATCTTCACCACTATCAACACTAGGAGGGTCGATGCAGGTGTTGTGGTCCTCAGTGATCTGCAAAATCAAAAATGTCGATGGCTTGCAATGATGCCTGGGAGCAAATTTTTTATTGCATCTAAAGTATAAGCCTTTGGCAAACTGATTTTGTCTTTCTCCATCCCACGAACAAACTAGATTTGGTTAGGTTAGTTGATGGCTTGTCGATGGAGGGGTTCTCATATTCTCCTTATTGTGCGATGGAGGAGGGAGAAAATCATGGGTAGAAGAAAAAGTTGGCTTAGATGATGTTAGAGTGGTGGGTCTGATAAAATGTGGCCAATTATACCCTTTAGAATTATGGTTGGGACAATTTTGGCCTCAAATTCCAATGCAAGGGATATAGCCCTATAAACTAATTGAGGGTTTTGTATTCTCACATCTGCCTTCAAATTATCCTTTAAGCCACTCAAAAAAACTCCAAGTAAACAATGTTCTAGACAATTCTGAACACGTGTGGCTTGTTTGGCAAATTCTTGGCGATATTCTTGTACAGATCCAGTTCGGGAAATATAACAGAGGTGCTTATTTGGATTTTGGAACTCAGGAGGACCATAATTTTCATGTAGAGCTTTTACCAATTTTTCCCAGTAAAGGAGCATGCGCTTATTGTTAATCTCAGAGAACAAGTTGAGAGCATCACCTTCCAAATACATCACAACAATGTCGACCTTGATCTCGTTTGGTGTTTGATAGTAGTGGAAGTATTTTTTAGCCTTCAAAATCCATCCACGAGGGTCGCCACCTTCAAATTTTGGAAATTCCATCTTTTTGTATGGTCGACGTGTCTGACTTCGAAGCCCCCATAGATTGTCAACGCCATCTTCCTCAGCTTCAAACCAAACCGATTTTCTTTTGTAACGTGGATGAAGATGAATTTCCTTGGCTTTACCTTTGTTTGACACACTGGGAACGGAATCAACTTGCTGCGCAATAGTAGCTTGAGCCTTGAGAGCTGCTACTTTAGCTGCCAAAGTATCGATGGCTTCAAGTCAGGAAGTTAAGGAAGAAAGTTGTTGTGCTATGAGATCAATGTTTGGAGATGCGGGTTGATTGGTGGAAGGGTTTGGATTTGTAGGAAGGTTGGTAGGTGGTTCAGGGTGGGAAGTAGAAGCTCGAGCAGAAACCATATTGGATATGGGGCTCTGATGCCAAACTGATAGTTGCTGAGAAATAAAAGCAAACAACTGATTACGCTAGAAAATAAAATATTTTTATTGATGATAAGAGTGCAAGAATCTTAACACAATTATAATCAATAAACTGGTCTATATCAAGTGGACAAAACTCCTAGTACAAATTAATTCTTAAAATCAATCACACCTATTAAAAAACCTATTACAAGTATTTATACCCCAATTATCTCCCAAATAACCAAAGCATGTTATCTGTAAAACACAAAGAAACTAATTACTAACAATTAGGTAAACATGGTAAAAGAGGATATGTATTCTATTATTCGTGAGAATCCATGACTTATCCAATAGCTTCCATGTCTTCTTCAACAACTTCCATGTACAGCTTGACCTATTCAACCTTAACGCTATTAACTTCTCCAAGTTCCTTTCTCCTAAAATAGGTCCGTAAAGGCAGGATCCTATCACAGTGCTTTATTATTGATAGGTCTTTTACTTTTTAATTATCATTTGTTCCCCACTGCTCGCTTTTTAGTTAAGCATATTGTCACAATGATAAAATTTCAAAACCTTTATTAGTCCTAACCTTTGTTAACTGGTGGCCATGTAGTTTTACTTGCATAACACCTTGTCTAGTTTTCCTTACCTCTATTTCCACATTTTAAGATTCCCCACCTTCTAGAGCTTGGAGTCAATGCAGTAGAGCTGCTGCCTATTTTTGAATTTGATGAGCTTGAATTTCAGAGGCACCCAAACCCCAGAGATCACCTGGTATAGTAATACATACACACACATATATATACAGACACGTTATCTTTTCATCACCTAGTACAGTAATACACACACACACATATATATAAACACACATTATCTTTTCCTTAATGTAAAACTTTATTTCCGAAACATTGAATTTTGCACGTGTCTTATATTTCCTGCTATTTCCCAAGTTTCATAATATGTCTAGTAATTAGTTGTGCTAGTGAATATTTAGAGAACTTCATTAAAGGAAAATTTTCTTCTTTTAGTTATAGAAAACAATTTGTTATAGAGTGGGGCAAAGCATATTCCAATTTTATATAACCGTACACTAATGAAGAAAGTAACATCATTGAAAAGTATGAATATCGATCATTTAAGGTTCACAAACATTGGTAGTTTTCTTTTTCCAACCAAAATGTGTATGTTTAGTTTTGCTTATGTACTTTGATTGTAGCTATTGAAATGAAGCAAAAGTAAAAGCTTCAGTATCTTTTAGGTACTGTACCTCAATGATCATCTCTTGTATCCATAGAGAATCAAGAAAATTGGGTCATTTTAATTCAATGTCTTTTTGTCAAAAGGGTTGACATTAGAGATACAAATCAAGTTGCAACCTTAGGTGGAGAGAAATAAATACCCTGAATATGTTACTGGCAGTCCAGTGATGCAGACTATAGGGCCATATGGGAAACCAAACTTGAGATGCATCATATTGTTTAAAGAATTTTGTGGCAAACTTTAGTTTTCTTTTTATGTTTAACTATGAATGATAAGCTGCTATTTTTATTTCTTACCTTCCTCTTGAAGATCAATACGTGTGGATACTCAACAATTAACTTCTTTGATCCTATAAGTCACTATGCTAGTAATGGAGGAAGGCCTCTAACTGCACCTCACGGATTTAAGGAAATGGTTAAAGCTTTACATAATGCTAGCATTGAGGTACTGAATATATTAAATTTTCACTCCATTCCTATTTTTATAACCCTTTATTGTAAGTTGTAGATATGATTTGTCCAATTCCATAATGTATCCATACTTGTTACGTGCTTCTATGTGTTCAGGTTGGTGCATGTTGCATGTTTATGTGTGAATTTGAGTTTATATTGTGCAAAAACTGAAAAACTTGTTAAGCCTTCTACAAATCACTCTTCATTCTTCATGTTATATTGGATGTTGTTTATAATCATACAAACGAGGCCAATGATAAAAATCCTTATATTACATCATTTCGTGGCGTAGATAATAAGGTGTTTTGCTCAGTTCTAATCTTTGCTGCTTCTGCATTATGGTTATAATGAGTTATTAGTAGTCCACTTCATTGGAGATTTTTCAAGTGGGATTGCTAGAACAACATTAACCCTAAAAGTTAATGACATTATAATTACTATAGCTCTTGTTATGACCTTCAACTTAGGTCTTAGGCAATCTTTTCAGTAAGTTCAACATAGTCTTAGAGACTTTCCCTATAGCCTTGTAAAGAATGAAGGAGTTCCAATTCCAAAAGTACATTCAAGACTGAAAGGTCACAAGAAGCACATTACTTTAGGGCTTTTATTTCTCCCAGCTACATTTGTTACTATAAGGTGCTATCTCTTAGATAATATACTTGAATTATGATTGTTAAAGTACTAGTTAGAGTTATTAGTTAGAGTCATTGTTTAAGTTAAATAGTAGTAGTTTAGTTTATCAAAAATTGGTTCTGTAAGCCTATATTTATATGGGCAGATTTTATAGATAGTATCGACCTCTGAATAAAGAAGTTTGTTTACCTCTATACCTCTGTTTTTTGTTTGCCTCTTTTGTATTTTGCTGCCCAACAAAATGGTATCAAAGCTAGAAGTCAAATTTTCACCTTTCATCTCTTTGAGACGTTTTATCCAACACGTCTCGTGCAGAACACCAAAATTCTCAGCAACGACAAGTTTTGACCATAGAACCACCACGACTTCCCTATCCTTGTCTTTGCACCTTCGTTGTTAGGAAAAACTGGTCCAAGCTATCGGACAGTGCCAGATCCACATCGGTCACGCTCTTGACACGTCAGAGACAACGAGCATTGTTGTTCCCTTTGAGCCTGAGCCAGATCTTCTCCCTCTCCCTATCAAAATGCCAAATGTTTTGAATACCTCTCTTATAAGAAAGCCTCCAGAAGAAGGTGTAGTATCTACTTTTGTTGGTTCCTCTCAGCTGTCACCTTCCTCTTCCTTCTCGCCAGCGTTACTGTTTGAAGGTGTTCTATAGTAAAAAAAACAAGATGAATGGAATGTTACTGTTTCAATTTCCAAAACTTAACAAAGAGAATTATGACAAATAGTGTATCAGAATAAAAGCATTCCTAGGATCAAAAGATGTGTGAGATATTATAGAAAAAGGCTACAATAATCTATAATGTGAAGAAACGTTAATAATAGCATAAAAGGAAGCGCTACAGAAAGCTAGAAAGAAGGATCAACAAACGCTCACTCTTATTCATATATGCTTGGATGAAAATATGTTCGAAAAGGTGTCTACTGCAACTAAGGTAAGAGAAGCATAGGAGATTTTACAGAATTGCTTTAAAGGAAAAGACAAAGTAATTAAAGTATGCCTGCAGATTTTGAGATGTGACTATGAAAATCTCAAGATGAAGGATTCTAAATCTATAATTTGCAAAATCTTAATTATTGTGAATCAATTAAAGAGATATGGAGAGCCAATGGAAGATGTTTGAGTGATTGAAAAAATTCTTCGGTCTCTAATTCCAAAATTTGACTACATTGTGACTGCCATTGAAGAGTCAAAGATTTGGAATCGATGTCTATAGATCAACTTTTGGGTTTGTTACAAGCCCATGAAGAGAGATTAAAGAAAAGAGAAGAATCAGATGCCCAAGTGTTACAGGTGAAGTTGAATTTAAATGAAAAAGAGGACAATCAACATCAAGGATGTAGTATAGGACGAAGAGGCAAAGGTCGTGGTCAAGACTAGAATCGTGGAAATCATGGAAGAGACAGAGGAGGCAGAAATAATTTGAATGACAACGAAGAGTCAGATTTTCAACAATAATATCCAAGAAGACATGGTAGAGGTGGATCGTTTCAACGGGGTCATGGTCAAAGATCCAATATACAATGTTACAATTACGAAAGATTTGGTCACTATGCAGGAGAATGTAGATGGAATTCAAATGAAGAAGAAAACGCAAATTATGTTGAGGTTGAAAAAGAAGACGATGAAGCATCTGTCTTGTTATTAACGTGCAATGGTGACAAAGAAAGGAGTAAGGATTCTTGGTATCTCGAAAAAGGAGCCAGCAATCATATGACTAGTAATAAAGGTTTATTTTGTAGTCATAATGAATCCGTTAAAGGCAATATTTCTTTTGGTGTACTAAAGTTCCAATAAAAGGTAAAGGAGAAAGTTTGATTAAATTGAAGAATGGAGATCATCAGTTTATATCTCATGTTTATTATGTTCCTGCTTTGAAAACAAATATATTGAGTATTAGACAGCTTTTGTAGAAAAGATATGAAATACAGACGAGAAAAATGGATTGGTCATGCGAAATGGAAAAGGAAGAATGATTGCAAAAGTGTCGATGTGGAAGAACGAGATGTTTATTCTAAAGATCAATAAAGATAGTCCCATATGTTTAAAAGCTACTATGAATAATTTGTCATGGTTGTGTGGCATATTAGGCTGGGCCACTTGAATTTCGGTGGATTGGAGCTATTGTATAAGAGAAGGATGGTACATGGTTTGCATTTTATAAGTCATCCTGATCAAATTTGTGAAGGTTGTATGTATGGTAAGCAATCTAGAAGGAGCTTTCTGAAGGAGTCTCAATCTCGAGCTACACAACCACTTGACTTAGTGTACGGTGATATATGTGATCCTATCATACCAAGTTAATATGGAAAGAACAAGTACTTTTTATTGTTTATTGATGATTATAGTCGCAAGACTTGGGTTTATTTTTTTAAGGAAAAATCTGAAGCATTTAAAGTGTTTAAGAAATTTAAAGCTCGAGTTAAGAATGAAAGTGGTTATCTAATTAAAGCAATTCGGACTAATCGAGGAGGTAAATTCACGTGGAATAAATTTAATCAATTCTATGAGTATCTTGGTATTCGACATTCTTTCACGATTCCTAAATTACCTTAGCAAAATGGATTTGTGGAGCATAAAAATAGA
Source organism: Erythroxylum alaternifolium (assembly GCA_027478495.1). NCBI lineage: Eukaryota > Viridiplantae > Streptophyta > Magnoliopsida > Malpighiales > Erythroxylaceae > Erythroxylum > Erythroxylum alaternifolium. Next base: position 13,822,998 of record JANIIA010000006.1, on the reverse strand, counting down.
ACTATTTTGAACATGGCTCGTAGTATACTGAAAAGTAAGAGGATGCCAAAGAAGTTTTGGGCTGAAGCAGTAACATGTGCGGTGTATTTGAATAATCGTAGCCTCACAAAGAGTCTAATGCAAATGACTCCACAGGAATCTTGGAGTGGAAGGAGGCCAAGTACTTCGCACTTAAGAGTGTTTGGAAGCATTAGCTATGTGCATGTTCTTGATGAAATAAGAAGCAAGTTGGATGATAAGAGTCAGAAGTTCATATTTGTTGGCTATGCTGAAAATTCAAAAGGGTATAAATTTTACAATCTTCAGAATGGAAAAACAATCATTAGTAGAGATGTTGAGTTTGATGAAGAAGGTTTAGGGGAGTGGAATGTACCATCAAATATGAAGAAGCTTTCTTCCTTTGTTTGATAAAGTTTTTGATGCAAATAAGTCATAAAATCAAATTGTTACTGATGCTACATCACAAACTCCTCCACATGAAGTTCAAACAACTCAAATGATTATGTCTCCATAAAGCTCCTCCAACAGGTCACATCGTATGTGGAGTTTAGAAGAAATATATGAAGTAATAGAAGAAATCAATGATTCTACTCTATTTTGTTTTTTAGCAAATATGGAACCAATGATGTTTGAAGAAGCTGTCAAAGACAAAAGATGGAGATTTGCTATGGATGAAGAGATGAAAGCAATTAAAAAGAATTATATTTGGCGATTGATAGATCTTCCAAAAGGGAAGCAACTTGTAGCAGTAAAGTTGATTTATAAAGTGAAGAAAAATTTAAAAGGAGAAGTAGAGAAGTATAAAGGTCTACTTGTTGCAAAAGGATTCACTCAAAAAGCTAGAATTGATTATGATAAAGTCCTTGCTCCAGTGGCTCACTTTGAGACCATTCGACTAATTATTTCATTGGCAGCTCAATAGAGATGGAAGATTTATCAAATAGATGTAAAATCAGCCTTCTTGAATGGAACTTTAAAGGAAAAGGTTTATGCGGAACAACCATTGGGTTACATTGTTGAAGGACAAGAAAATAAGGTGTTGAAGTTGAATAAAGCCTTATATGGTCTTAAACAAGCTCCAAGGGCTTGGTATACTTGTATTGATGATTATTTTCAAAAGGATGGCTTCTCAAAATGTTCGTATGAGCATGCCTTATATCTCAAGGAGAATAAGAATGGAGAAACTATGTATGTTTGTTTCTATGTTGATGATTTGATCTTTACAAGTAGTAATCCTACGATGTTTGAAGAATTTAAGAAGAAAATGACTAAAGAATTTGAGATGACTGATTTGGGGCTTATGACTTATTATCTTGGAATTGAAGTGAAGCAAAGTGAAGATGGGATTTTTTTCTCACAGAAAACTTATGCTGAAGCAATTTTAAAGAAATTCAAAATAGATAGAATCAATTCAGTTTTGACTCAAATGGAATGTGGGATCAAGTTTTCTAAGTTTGATAATGCAGAAAAGGTAAACCCAACTTTATTTAAAAGACTGGTTAGAAGATTGTGATTTTTAACTTGTACAAGACCAGATATCTTGTATGGAGTTGGTGTCATTAGTGATTACATAGAAGCTCCAACTTTGACACACATGAAAGCAACAAAGAGAATTCTTCGATATGTTAAAGGAACACTAGAGTATGGCTTGTTTTATACTGTTGTAAATAATTTCAGATTATCTGCATTTAGTGACAGTGATTGGAGAGAAGACATCGACGATAAAAAAAGTACAAGTAGTTTTGTTTTCTTTATGAAAAGTACCGTGTTTGCTTGGAGTTAAAAGAAACAATTGATTGTTACTCTTTTAACTTGTGAAGTTGAGTATGTTGCAGCTGCTTCTTGTGTTTGTCATACTATTTAGTTGAGGAAGTTATTGAAAGAGCTGAAATTTGAACAAAATAGAGCTACATATATTTTTGTTGATAATAAGTCTTCTGTTGCTTTGAGAAAGAATCCAGTTTTTCATGATAGAAGTAAACATATAAACACCAAGTACCATTTTATAAGAGAATGCATTGGGAACAAAGAGATTCAATTGAAGCATGTAACATTTAAATATCAAGTTGCTTATATGTTTACCAAAGCTTTAAAATGTGAAGATTTCTGCAGATTGAGAGCTATTCT
>JANIIA010000006.1:13792285-13816011 GCA_027478495.1 Erythroxylum alaternifolium | reverse complement strand
TTCCTCTTGTTACCGCCAAGGCCTCCGCTTGTTGCAAGTTTTCCCATCTGTCTTCCTTACTTTTGTGCCTATTCTCTTCTTCCAGAATAGCAGCTGCAATATTGTTGAAGACTATAGTGTCTGTGTTGTTTGTTAAATTGATGACGAGTTGATCATACAAATCTGGTAGACTTTGGAGTAGAAGTTTCGCACGTTTACTTATCTCTATTGTGTGCCCCAAGGATGTGAGTTGGGAAAATAGATTATTTAAAGTATTTAAGTTCTCCGTCACCGAAGTAGATTCCGCCATGCATAAAGTATATAGTTTCCTCTTCAGAAAATTTTTGTTATAGAGTGATTTGACCTCGTACAATTTTGTGAGGTGATCCCATATTTCCTTTGCAGTCTTCTTTTCCTCTATGCTGGATAATGCTTTATCAGCGAAAGTTAGGTGAAAATTAACTACAGAATTCCCATCCATCTTGTTCCACTTTCCATCTATGACTTCAGTTGGCCGTTCACTAATGACCGCCAGACGATATCTTTCCTCAAGATTGCCTTTATCTTCAGCTTCCACAGTGAGAAATTGCTCCAATTGAATTTTTCAATCTCAAATTTTGCTGCCATTGTTTCTATCACGAACAAAATTTAGCTCCCACTATTTCACGTGAATATTACTCATATGTATAAATAGTACCTATACGTATGAATAGCTCCATTTATGTGAATAGTACCATATGTGTATGTATGAATAGAATACACGTGAATAGTACTGTATACTTGAATTACAGTAACTACACAATTTAATGCAAAAATAAATGCATGAACAATTGTCACCTTTTGTGATTACTGTTCACCAACTTTCATTAAGCTCACCTGAACTTCGAACGAATTACGCCAAAAAATTCGTCGTAATTTTCTCACCTCACTCTGATACCACTTATTGTGAAAATCAATCAGATTAGAGCAAATTCATAGCTAAATAAGATTGAAGGAATAGTAATGAATGGACAGATTTTACGTGAAAAACTCCTAAATTAGGATAAAAATCACAGGAAAGGATAGAAGAATTTTACTACTAAAAAAATTGGAGAATTACAAGGAGAAAAACTAGACCCATAAAAATACACAAAATATTTTTGTCTCTCTCTCTCTTTTCTCTCTCACCTCACATCTCTCTTGTTGTTTTGCCTATATTCTCTCACTACACCAAAATAAGGAGTTTTTAGACACTTATGTCTAGATACATTTAATAATTGTCTTAAATAATCTAAGAATCGGTGAAATTTTTAGATATTTATTTAAGACAACAAAATTTGTTTAAAAAATATACTAAAAAAGAGTCTAAAACTTCTTTAAAAATGTCTAAAACTAAATGCATTAAAAGGAAAAGAACTAATATCAAAGAAAAAAGGGAATAATATTTATTTATATTTAGGTGTAACATTGGTTTGTAAGCCCCAACCTTGAGGGAAAAAAAAAGAAAAAGGAAAGTGGACGCACTGAAAGATAAGAAAAGTAGAGGAGTCAATTAGCATTTAAGGCAAAGATAAAGTGACGTCTGAATAGTCTTATTTTTTTCATTTGATTCTGGCGAACACCTCTCCCTACTTTCTCTCTCTCTCTCTCAACCCGTTACTTTAAGTGTTTGCAGTACCTAGGGTTTGCAGTCACTGTGAAGAAGAATAAAAAGGAAAAGAAGAATCATCTTCATGAGAGGACGGCTTAACAAATTGGTGTCTCGTTCGCTCTCCGTCGCTGGTAATTTACAGCAGCGTCGTCTCAACATTCATGAATATCAGGTCACATACGAATGTGGTTGAGATCCTTGTGTCCGTTTGGTTTGCTGATGTCATGAAAAATTTAGAATAAAAATAGACCTAAGTTGCTTCGTATTCCATTTTCTGTATTCTGGAATTATGATTGCTATGAAGATTGAATGCTACCTTCAGAATCATAAGGATCAGGTTCTTTGGTTTTCTTCTTTGTTGTTGCTTTCCAGTTCCTCACCGAATGGCTCGAAGATCTAAATAATGTATTTACGTTTTTCTTAATCTAAAAGCAAATTAATTTCCATTTCTCTATATTCTAGAATTCTGATTGCTATGAAGTTTGAATGCTACCTTCAGAACCATAAGGATATAACTAAATGCCATGAAGATTGAATACTTTGGGTTGATATGCTGGTTTTGGAGGACTCTTGTTGCTATCATATCTCAGCAACTTGTGCAATCATTTGGTAAGACTGTTTTTCCACTGTCAATTATCAGTTTTATCGACTGCAGTATCTATGCATTATCTTGAATTTGGTTTTACATTGATTTGATTAGTTAGAATAGTGCTGATATTCCAAAGTCCACTAAGATTAGCTTTCTATTTTCTTTTGTTGGTAATATAGAAAAGAAAATAAACAGAACCAGTATACATGAGATTTATGTTAATAGAAGGGGATCTATGCTCTGTAGATGATTTAGTTTGTTTATCTGTCTCTACATAAACCTTTCCTTTCTTCCAGAACCTAGAGGAAAGGATGACACGGGATAGGAACATCTGCTGCAATGAACAAAGCACATACCAATATACAGAAACGAAAACTGTAATGTGAAAAAAGCACATCAATCTTCATTTTTAGTCTTTTCTACCATTGAAAAGGTTATGTAGTACTTACTTGATATTGTGACTTGACAATCAAATAGTTCCAGTGCAGATATTACTTAGCTTCTGCAGCATATCTTGGTTTCAATTTGACCTTGCCAACTGCTGTTGGGTCTCTATGTTCTTTCATTGCTCCAGCAGTAGTAGGTTTGGGCATTCCTAAGGTGAAAGCCTAATGGTATTGGTGCTCATTCGATTCTTGCTCCAAGTACTCCATTTGTAAAGGTAAATTGCATTTTCACTTTAAGGAGCCATCATATCCTGCACGCACATAGACAATGACTTATCTACCTTGGCAAAATATAAAGCATAACAAATCAAAAGTGCTAATTCTTTCTTATTCCAGATGTATATCTAGTGTAGCATCTGGATATGTCATTTCGTTCTATAAGCTTAACTATTCACTCTCTCATCATACCAAACTTGGCTACAGCAATTCTATAAATCCCTTCAGTTCATTATTTTATGAAGTTCTACTTTTAGTTGATATCATGGACTATTATGGTTATCAAAATTCAACAACTTAGTTAAACAATGTTTTTTATGCTGCCATGTTAGTTAAACAATGTTTTTGATGCTGGCATGTATTAAAATATTTTACTTCCTTGACTTAAAGATGGGCACAGCTCTTAGAATACTAAGACTTCTTGCTAAAACAATTGTTGTAGCTCTTTGGATTTTGCAACTGATTTTTAGACAGAAAGCTGCAAAAAATTCGTATGTTACTATTCAAAGGGACACGGTATAACTGACATTCATTATGCTTTAATTATAATGCCTATTAATTTTGTTCTCACCAGTCTAATTGTACTCTAATATGTATGTGCTTACTTGTGTTGATGTTTTAGTGAATATTCTGTTGTCTACTATGGACATGTTTTCTTGAGAAATGCTATTGAAATTTGTTTCATTTCATTACTCACTTTTAAGGTGTTTATGAATCTGAAGTTGGCCAATAAAATCTGCCATGTGTTTCCTTCTTTTATTTATGTTGTCAACGGAACTATATTGTTGAAGCATTCTCTTCTTCTGGTGATTCAGAACTATGAAAATGTTACTCACAGCCTTAGTGTTCCTCTTATATTATTTCTTCTCAAGGGGTTTCAGTTGAGGCACTTTATGCTTTGTCAGCAGTTTGTATGATTAGCTTGCATATCTTTTGCCACTATAGAGGCCTCTGAAAGTTGGCATTTTGACTAGACACGACTTCATGCTGGAACACATTTTGGGGCTTTACCTTCATATCAAGCCTCACAAATTGCTTAAGCAATAAATGAAATTTGATATTTTGATGAGTTATGGTTGCAGTATTATAAGTTATTTTTCTTCTCTCTATCTTTCAGGTGCCTTATTTTCAGATTAAGGAAAATAAGTAGACTTTAAATGCAGACATGAACGGTCAATAGAATGTGAGGTTTGACTTGTAAGGAAATGTACTAAAGATGTTCTTTTGAAGTTGAGATTTGCAACTGCAAAGTTCATATTCTTTTTGTTTGACTTAGTAGTGAATACTATAAGATCTCTAATATGTACTAGGTTGCATTTCTTGTGTATACAAAATAAATCCTTGAATTCATTTTTCTCTTTTCATATGATTAATGAGCACACACACTTAATAATGTTGCATCTATCACAACTTCTACAGAGAAAGACCTTCTAAGTAATGTAATCAAACCTGAAGGACAATAATGGGATAAATATATTGATACTTCAAGTCAAAGTGGTAGTTACAATAAGTGATTAACAAAAGTGTTAATTTATTATAATAATATGCAGATACATATTTTAGATTAATTTGTAAAATTTATTATAATATAATAAATATGTGATTAATTTATTATAATTTATTATAATAATATGTGAGTGATATTAAAAAAGATGCAAAATGCAAATTGTAAGCTTATTTTTTTACTCAAAAAAGGTGGAGTTTTTTGACGTAAAAAATTATCTAAAAGTAAAAAATATCGACAGAAAAAAGCATATAAAAGTTTACACAAAGCGTCTAAAATAGCAATTATGTGTCTAAGAAAACCGTTGAAAATGTATGTTTCCAACGCATTTATGTGAAAATAGATTTTTGAGCTTAGATACGTAAAAAATCTATGTTTTTTCAACGTTTATATGTGTAAAAAATATATATTTTTTCGACGCATTTATGTGTCTAAAAAAACCGTCGAAAATAATTTTTGTGACATTTGTTTTTTTTCTTTTTATAAAGCATCTAAAATTATTTTAAGACGCAAAAAAAATCTAAAATTTTCACTTTTTGTCTCATTAAACTCCATATTTTATTGTAGTGTGTGTCTTTTTGATACCTCGAGTCTAGATGGCTAATGCGCGATTGTTGTAAGACAGTTGGATGCACAATGGAGTAGTCGCATCAGGTTTTTCTCCGAAGTGATAAAATTCCGGCAAACACACAGAGTATTCAGACACGACAATTTTCTCACTAGAGTAAGTCTTATTCAATAATCTGTGTCCAGGGTTTCAATCATATAACTAAGTTCTTATATTTGAAGTTTTGGTAAGGAGCTCCTGAAGTATTCTACTTCATACAGGATGATGTTACATGGCATGAGGGTAACTGGGACAACAATGAAAGCAGATTCCTTGCATTCAGGTAAGAAATCATAGTCAACTTCTTTCCGAAATATATAAGGTGGCAAATTTGAACCACTCTATTGGGACTTTAGTTACTTGATGAGAGGACCTTAATGCAGAATTTTTTGATCTTGCTGACACTGTCGCTTCTTTGGTATGCAGTCATCCATAGGATTCTGTTTCACCAGTCCTTCCAAATTATGATTCTTATTTTGAGATGCATCTACCTTTCTTCTATTGCATGCTTCGAATTTATGACTTAGAAAGGAAATTTGATGCCTTTCCACCTGTCTACCATTTCCCTAAAACATATTCCCACAATCATAGAAGTTAAAGAACTTTTGAATAGCCTCCTCCATATTACTGTTGCAGGCTTGAACTAATGGCCTGCATTTGGCACAGCCTTGGACCTAACGGTTATACTTTTACAAAGGATTTTGGCTTCAGTGAGGACCTTAACAGTGTGCTTAACAGCTAAAGTTGTTTCTAATCAAGATGACTTTATATGCTAATCTGTATATATTCAATTTGGCCATATATTTTCCTTCATGGGTTTTTTCGTGTTTAATCCGTGTTTCTCATCACTGATGACATTATGTCTTTTATGATATAATATTGCCACTACTGGATATCAAGAATATATGAAAGTCCCCTTCAAGAGAAGATGAACACAATGGTTCCTCATCACATGAAATGGAATTGATATTATCGTTGTGAACTGCTGTTAGTTTCCATTGTTATAAATGTAGTAGTGATATGCCAAGCTGGTAATGCATTTGATCCGATTTACCACATTGAGTCACTTGATATGTCTTTGCTGTACAGGCTTCATGATAATGATGGGGGAGATATCTTTTTAGCATTCAACGCACATGACTATTTTGTTAAAGTTTCTATACCCTCACCACCACCCAACGGCCGATGGCTTCGTGTGGATAGTTTCTTTTACATATCTGGCAGATGCTATAAAGTTGTCACTGCTGGTTTTTATTCCTTGTTCCCAAATCTGTGATCTTGTCCCTCTAAGTGTCAGCTTACTCGTGGTCTATATTGTTGTACTGTCTTCTATGATTTATTATTCTAGTAAAACCACAAATTTACGCTAATCTTTTAGCCGTACTGTTGATACAACTTAGGTCTTAGAAAACAGTATGATTTGTTACATGAAGTACTAGATTCCATACTTGTAAGATTCCTCTTGGTGGTTCTGCCAACTAATTCCCCGTACGTTGCAGGTGGACACCAATCTCGGATCTCCGGATGACATATTCCCAGAAGGCGTCCCAGGCATTGGAAATACTTATAACGTGGCTCCATTCTCGTCGATTCTTCTTGAAGCTAAACGTGTACGAGTCCCCGCTATAGATTAAGATTAACAATAAATTGCACCCACATGGAGTGCTGGTCAACTAACGCAAATTCTCCATTGTCCAGCATGGTAATCGCTGTCGTGAGAGATAAAGCCAGCAAACAAGACTAGAGAAATCAAAATAGGTACTAAGCCTCGTTACATGACAACCTTTTTCATCATATCCGTGTATGAATCAGAGGAATAGATGCTTAATAATCAAAAAATTACAAAAGGTTGGTACCGATTCATTACCTGTCGTTGCAAAATTTTGGTCTATCCTAAAAGATAGGAAAGCACATTTCAGGAACTTATTCCCTAATTGTCAATAGTTGGTATAAAGATATAGTGCTACAGCTGGATTATAAATTGCCACTGTAAAAGGGAAGAGAAGAAAATATTAGGCCAGCTGTCCACCAACTTTTCTTCAAATTTCACTACCAAGGTTGATAGAACCATCACACTCCAAGGTTAACTGGACGCTAAACATTGCTTCTAAGCTGGAAGTCAGGCCTCCAAACTCGTAATTCTTCTGTAAATCAACAAAAATTGTGAAAAAGTGAATATATATTAGGAAGCTACTGATCAGTCTCCTGGTGTTTGCTCAATGTTTCTACTTCACTTGTATAAAAGCTTTAAAAAAAAGAACATTTGTCTCATTCTAAAATGTGTAGATTAATATATAGAACTGCATTCTAATATGTTTTTTCAGTTTAAATTGGGATTGAAAAATTTTTAAGCACAAAAGAAAGAGTTGAAATCTTGTTATTAACTACAATTTTCGTTAAATTAAAACTGTGCAAATTTCTTGAGTAAAATATAATATCGTCTGGTTCAATTATATATTTTTTACTGTGATTATTTGGTCATCATTTTAGTAATCTTTATAGTTGTTATAATTAATATTATTTAAATTATTCTTGGACATTAATAAATTATCAAAATAATGAGTCTCTAAATTTTTCCTTTACATAATGATATTTGGTTAATTAATCTCAATTAATAAGATGCCATTTGGGTTCCCTAAATAGTTGTTTGAGAAAAGGTATTTTAAATTTTTACTCATTCTTTTACAAGTTTGTTGGTTTTGTGCTATAGATATATCAATTGGAATTATTATTTGAATAAAATTGGAACAATTATAAGTATTAAATTTTTGTAATTGTGGTTTCTTCGTTGTGTTACAAAATTAAACGATTTACAGATAAATAAGGAATTTAAAAAGAAAATATGAATTCCAGCTTTGAGAGCCATGAAACCCCGCGTTGCGGCATTTATCGTATGGCCTAGGGCTGTTCTTAGCAACGACAGGTGGTGTGTGTCTTGAACCTCAACAATCGAGACTGACGCCCGGTTATCACTGTTGCCAAATGCTACCAACTTTTCTCCTTCCTTTCTTTATAAATTAATCTACTGTTTATTGTCCCTAATATTATTCCAACTGTTGCCATCCAGTCATAGCCATCAATACCGAATTTCAGACATGAAACTTGATTAGATCGGAGGTAAAGACAGCGTTATTTAATTATTAAATAAGATAACATTATTTCCTATTTTATTCACTTTTATTTGAACTAGATTAAATTCATTATTTAAATCTGAATTTAATAAAAATTTAAATTGGGCTAAACTGAAATTATCAACCTAATTACGACGTGTCTGTTTTTGACTTTTTGATAGAGCAGATAATATTTATGTTTGATGTGATTGGGGTAAAAGGAAAGTAATTAAAAAAAGTGGAAATGGCAGCTGTTGGACATTAGTAAGATCGGAATTGGATATGTAATAAATGGAAACCTTCTGGTTCTGGTCTAGTTTGATTCTGCAGAATCACATCACGTATATCATGTGGAGCAAGTAAGGAAATAAATTATAAGAAGCGCTTGATTGAAGGCTCTAGGTCTAGCAAAAGCGCCAAGCAGCCTTTGGTCATTTTTATGATAGGAGGGAGACTGACTGAGCTGCTGTTTTAGATGATACATTAATGGACAACCGCAAAGGCTTCCTATGCTCGGCATTACATTGCACGTTAATTGCCAATTAACGTGTTCATTATCTGTAAATGACCAGGCACTTATGAGGTGTTTGTTGTTTTTTTCTGAATAATAAATATTAACAATTAATTAATAAATATGCAGAAAAGCATGTCAGATTAGAACGTTATACTCCAATCAATAATTAATACAGTGTAAGCATATCGAAACCTAACAACACAACGTGCCCATCACAACGGTTAGATTAGTGGAATTTTTGTTCCGTTATTAATTTGAAGCTCAAATTGTCTACATCTATTGGGAGCTAGAGTATCTGTCATAATAACAATAAGTCTGATTTCCGTCCAATATAATATCGTTCTGTAAGTTCTATATATAATATAATGCAATTTTTAGTACAAAATTGTATCATATTAGGCGTGAAATAGACTTAGAATAGAATAATAAAAATAGAAAATTTAATCGTCATCTATTGCAAGCTTCCATTTTTCTTTTTTCTCTCTGCATAATATGTTTTCATTTCTTAGACAATCTTTTTAACAAGTGTATTTAAACTGATGAAAATGTGAAAAAAGGACTGAGCGGGAGCGATTCCGTAGGAAACGAGCTCAAAAACAACGCGTTTTTTGGAATCAGCCTGTTTGAGGCCAATCGGACGGTCAAGATTCTCCAACAAGAACTACGTGTAACAGATCTACCACATCCTAATTTCGTCTCTAACATGATGTTGATTAACTAATCTGGTGTTTTCGTCGAAAGAGCCAGGGACGTTGTCGTACTTTCACCAAAGCAGAGGAAAGAACTCGGACCGACTCAATTCATACCTTCACGCTATCACTATAAATATAACTCCCCTAGCAACTCTCTTCTTACTGTGGTGTCCGTGTACTTTTGGCTTCTATCTCGTTCTGTCTCTCTCTTCTGGTGCTTTAGAGAAGTTAGATTCAGGGTTTTCGTTCATCAATGGCGTCTAAGAGCTTCATTACTTTGATGGTTCTTGCTCTATTCGCCGCCTCCGCCTTGGCCCAGGCACCGGGAGCTGCTCCAACCACCGCGCCCACGAAGTCTCCGTCTTCGGCTCCGGCTCCGGCTCCGAAGACCTCTGCTCCAGCTCCAGCTCCAGCTCCGAAGACCGCTGCTCCAGCTCCAGCTCCCACAACTTCTACTCCTCCAGCATCCGTTCCAGTTCCGGCAAATGTCCCCTCCAGCACTCCCACCAGCTCTCCGCCTGCTCCCGAAGCTCCAAGCTCAGGACCTTCGGTGGCTCTTACTCCTGGAGCAGGTGCTCCTGGAGTGCCTCCGACCTCGACTCCTCCCAGCGGTGCCGTCGTGGGAAGAGACGTAGCGGTTTTAGCTGTTGTTGGAGCTGCTCTGTCATGGTCCTTGTTGCTGTAGATCTGAGCTCTTTGATGTTTATCGTCAGTTGTTTAAATCTAGCAAGCTCTCCTTCGCGGTTAAGAAGGATATTTCCCAGATCCAGTCCCTTTGCGTCGATATGGATCGCCTATGGCGCTCAGTTCCCTCCAAACCCAACGCGATCTCTGGAAAAGGTACAACCACTCATTTCTTTGGGGGCGCTACAGAGAGATACCAAAATTTCGATAACTTTTCTCTTTGATTTCATGCTCGTGCGACTTGAATGTTTGGTTGCTTAAAATTTGATCCATGAATTTGACGGTACTTACCACGCTACTTCTTTATTTATTTATTGTTTTGTATAGTTAGTTGCATGTGTCTAAATACATAAGAAAATGTTGGGTGGATGAGTCTCCTTCTCCCCCTAACGCTGCTTTCTATTTATCTTCTTCCCTGTTTTTCCTTGTTTTATGCATTTTGGTTTTTTATTCTCTGTTGTGTTTTACTCCTACCTCTGCTGGGCATTTTGCTTCTTTTGGTGTTGCGTTTTCCCTCTTGTCGTCTCTGCATTTTGGACTTTTCTTTTGGCCTTGCATTTTGCTGTTGACATGATCTCCCTTGAGTAGAGGAGGAGAAAAGGGGAGATTTGAGCGTCGATTAGGGTTTTCATTGTTTTGGGGGTATTCTTGAATTGGGTAAAAGTGACGGAGGTAACGTTGCGTATATATGACTTGACAAATAACGGTTCGGAGAAGGTTCGAAAATCGTCTTTCGAGTGGATCTGGGGGTCTATGTTTGTGGCATATTCCATAGCGCTGTTCAGGTTCAAAAACTGTCTTTGCTTATACTTCGTTGTGTTTGTTTATGTTCTCTTTTTACCGATATGTCTTACTTATGTTGTCATCGAATTGGGTCACTTCGAGTGGATCTGGGGGTCTATGTTTGTGGTTATTTGATATCATTGTGAATGGAATTTAAGTTATTAATCCTGTGACACTTGCGTGTTTAATTATTTTTGGGATTTCCTGATGTGAGTAGATCTGAGATTGCGTATGTATTAGTGAGCTTGCTTTAACTCCCACACCTATCTAACTCTTGGGGTGTTAAAATAGAAATTTGAAGTATGGGAACTGTTGCTAGCCATGTCTTGATGTTGTTGATTGATGGTTTTATTCCTTGCTAGACTTTGAGTTTGTTTTAGGCTCTTTAGTTTCAGAACAGTGGGTCTTATCAAGAGCATGATCATCTTTGTAAAGTTTCTGGAATACTTTAACTAGTTGTTATCATGTAAAAGCTTGATCTGTGTCTTCTTGATCTAGTGCTACATACTATGATCCTCTTTGATGTTTAATGTTGTGTTGGACCTGTTTTGCTGTTTTGTCTGATGGACCATCAATAGTTATGGCATTATGTTTTCTGTTTAATGGTAATTACTTGTCTTTGTGGTGTAGTCTTCTCACTCTTATTATATCATCTTCCCTCAAACTTGCATTTGCATGATTTTTTTGCTACGTCATATACTCTTCTTTCTTGCACCTAGGTATGAAACACCTTCATTACTGTGCTTTATGTTATGCTATGTAAATGTTTATTCAGCTTTCCACCTGCTTATGAGGTACTTTACAATTTGAAGTTTATGTTGTGTGTACCAATATTCTATTGCAGCTCTTACGTACTTTTTAAATTTGCAATAACTTTAATGTACCAAGGTTATAGTGTATCGAAATTTATTTGTGTTTTTGGTGTGATGTTAATAGTCATAACATGTTTTCATCCTTTTATTGTGCTTACAAATTGAAGTTTGCATGGATCTATCTAGTGTATTGCTGTATCTGGCCTTGTAGTTCATGATTTTATGGATCACGATTCATGTTTTCAGTGGGTTGTATCCCATTATACATAACGCAACTTTTCTTTTGGTTGGATTTATAATCCAAGTAGCTTTCCCAAATTAATTTAGCATCACAGTTGTGTTTGATTAAAATATTGTTATAGTATGCCCCAATTGTGTTTCCTTTTATATTTTTCTTTCTTACTTCTTGCAGTTAACAGTGCTTAATTTTCATTATCATCTGTTTTTTGTGGTTAAATATTATTACTTGATCTAATCCACATGCATCATGTGACCACTTTGCTAACTCAACTTATCATCTATAATTTTCAGGATTATTTGTTCTTTCAGCATTATAATTCAAGTTTTTATAGAAATTTTGGCTGTGGGTTTGCTTGTTTACTTCTCCAGTGTCTTAACTTGCCTCTACTTTGAATAATAGTTTCCTTCTTGGGATCGGATGCAAAATTGTTGTGTTTTTTTTGTCATGGAAGTCAATACACTAGACAGAGAATTTGCTCAAAAATCAGAAGCTTGGTTTGGATTTTTCTGTTGCATATGCATACTTGTTATACTGTATTTATCTGTTATATGTGCATTCTTGTATCTATAGTTGTGTTCAAAGGCCCATTTTGTTCTTAGAGTTCTTATCACTTATCAATGGTGATTGCAAAAACTCTGTTGCTTGACTCGTAATGCACTGTCGAGATTATACTTCACTTCCTTGCTGTTTGAAAGGCTATTATGCAAGTTAAGAAGTGTGCGCATTAGGCATGTTTGACTATGGTTATATTGCATTAGTTTACTCTTGTAATGGAGAGGAATTGTCTCTTATGGCTGTTTGAGGACTGTTTCTGGGGATTTTGTTTAAGAATGTGTGAATAAGTTGGAGAGCTCCAAACAAATGTGTTTGGAGCTTATCCTTGCATGCTTTGTGCATTACATAATTTTAAGCATATTTTGTGCACAAGGGCCAAGGGTGATTGAATTGAAATCTCCGTGTTGGTTAATGCTCGTTGTTGAACAATTTATGAGCATGAATTAGTTCAAGCTGGGTTTTAACTCATTAGCTCCAGATCTGGATGTGATCTTTTACTTTTTGGGCTTTTTTCCATGTGAAGGGCTTCTTTAGATATGGTTGTAATTCTTGGGTGAATCAGATCGTATTCTAAGCATCATTATTCTTATGGAACTGAAAATTTGTTCTCTCTCTTCAGTGGATGAAAAAATTTCATGACTTGATTTAATGATTAAATGCAGGTGACATCCATGGTCAATATTCTGATCTTCTGAGGCTGTTTGAATATGGTGGACTACCTCCACACGCGAACTATTTATTTCTGGGGGATTATGTGGATCGAGGCAAGCAAAGTCTGGAGACTATATGCCTTCTTCTTGCTTACAAGATAAAATATCCAGAGAACTTCTTCCTCTTAAGGGGAAATCATGAATGTGCTTCCATAAATCGTATATATGGTTTTTATGATGAGTGTAAGAGAAGATTTAATGTTAGACTATGGAAGACATTCACAGACTGTTTTAATTGCTTACCAGTGGCTGCTTTAATTGATGAGAAGATTCTCTGCATGCATGGTGGACTTTCTCCAGATCTGCATAGTTTGGATCAAATTAAGAATCTGCAGCGTCCAACTGATGTACCAGACACTGGTTTGCTATGCGATCTTCTCTGGTCAGATCCAAGTAAAGATGTTCAAGGTTGGGGGATGAATGACAGGGGTGTCTCATACACTTTTGGTCCTGACAAAGTTACAGAGTTTCTTCAGAAACATGATTTGGATCTTATTTGTCGTGCCCATCAGGTTTTTGCATATGCAGCAATCTATTTCATTTTATTCAGTCGTCGTGTCCTCCATAATAATACTTCTAAGTTTCTAGAGAATAAACAATCTGGAGCACAACATGGATCCTTTCAGGGCTACTTGTGTCTCTATTAGAGGATTGTGGCTTTGACATTTTAACTTTATCTTTTGGCAGTTCCACTGCAGTATCCATTTTATTTGTTGAGTCTATGCAGTTCCGTTGTTTGTTTCACATCAGACCTTTCTTCATTGTAGCTTCATTGCATAACTGTCCTAACCATTTCATTGGTATAGGTTGTGGAGGATGGATATGAATTCTTTGCCAATCGTCAACTTGTAACTATATTTTCTGCTCCTAATTATTGTGGAGAGTTCGATAATGCTGGTGCCATGATGAGTGTGGATGAGACATTAATGTGTTCTTTCCAAATATTAAAGCCTGCTGATAAGAAGTGTACAACTACGGCAAAGCCTGGGAACCCTTCCACAGGAGTCATCATCTTTGGGAGCTCAACGGCAGCTAAGGCGGGAAATTCCCCTGCAGGAGTCAAGGTAAACCCTCAATTTTAAAGGGAATATACTGTTAGTCAATGGTAGTTCACTTGTGTAATTCTTCAATACTGTGGTGCTTCACTTTATTGGTATGCTTTGCTTTTGTAGGCCTCTTGGTGATTGTTATTACTTGTTAGGCTGCCAAATGACAGGTGCTGTTCTGCTTTGTTCTATGGTAGATAATAGGTTTAATAGCTTTCAGCCTGTTTGTTACAATGAAATTTCCCGACTGTTATTGGATTTTTTTTGGAGTTGATTTTGTCTGAAGTTTTGGCAGAAAAAGAAGAAGTTTGTTTATATTAGAATAATCGAGCAAATACCACATATCTGCTGATAGTGAGTTCAGGTGATCCTTTGTGGATGAATATTTACATAATAAAAACCATATTTGTTTAATATTTTCCTCAAGCTAATATGTGTTGAAACACTTCTAAATTTGACTACATACATCTGATACACACCTACTTTTACTGAATCATCCATTCAATACTTAGTATAGGATATCCTCTGGGTCAAATACTTGACAAGTTGACTTTGTGGTATTCCTATCTTCCCACTCAAATTCTGCTTAAATTACCTGCTGTATTGGGTTGATGGCACATAGGTCACCCGTTGTTTATGCAATTGTGAAAAACTTCTAGTTGTTTACTTTAGTTCCGGGCGCTGTATGGCACTTAAACATTTCATTCAACTCCATTAAGTACAGTACTTTGAAATCTTCCTGGGATTTCTTCTACAATCATATGCGAGTAATTGTATGATGACAAATATTTCCAGAACTGTTGATTAAAAATGTTAACAGATTAAATAAAAAAGGTATGCATGTGTCTAACCGTATTTTATTCGTATATGCGCTAGCTACTGTGGCTTAAATTTTCTTTCCTTCAACCTCTAAATGCTCATCTTTATTCTACTAAAGTAAATATTTAGCCAATCTATCCACAGTGAAATGTATTACTGCATAATTGCTCAGATCATCAGGTGTTCTAAAGGAGCAACTGTAGAATTAGAAGTTGAAAGTTTGCAGCTGCTGACATTGGTAATTGGGGAATCCTTTAGGTTACTGATTGCCTGTAGTGAGTTGAAGTAGATAAAGGATTTTACTGTACTTGGCCGTTGGATGGTAGTGTTGGTATTTGTTGAGGCCTAGTGTCCCTACTGGCCAGGTGTTTTATCTTCTCTCGTTTTGATGCCCCTCAAGTCTATCCAGCTGATTGGGTAACTCCTCAGTCACCAAACAATATTCCAGATTTAACTATTATTTTCTGGTTGTCGATGGTTGGGTTTGTGTGTTAAGCCCCAAAAGACTTGTTATTTCCCCAAAGTTTATAATCAAAAGTGCTTTGAATTTTTTTCCTAGCATTAAAAGGGCTAACATCTAGATAAATCATAGATTTGAATATGTAAGCCACTTCTTGTTGTTCGTTTGCTTGGACCGTGTTTGTTTTTAGTTAGTTTATGAAGTGCAATAATTCATTATGCATTATCCTTGGGCAAACCTAAATATTCTAATCTTTGTAGTAACTACTTACATCTTCAATTTCTCTGTAAGCTACAGATTGGGATAATTTGAATGGTGTTTTATCCGTTTGGAAAGGCTGCATTTTTCTGGTTGATAAAATTGACCGACAATTCATCCATCCTTTTTTCTGTACCTCTCATGTTGGCAGATTGTTTAAGTAAGCATACATAAATTGCTAACCCCTCCACCCTTTTTGATTTTGTAGCCCTTCCTTGGAACAGAAGTGTGAGTGTAAGACGGTTGGATTTCCAGCTTCCGAACAAAACTATTTGGGTCGGACACACCAAAAGCTTGCTGATGGAGGAAACATGGGGCTAACTTAATTAACTGTGCTGAAATGAAAATTGTGTAAATTGGAGAAAGAAAATAGGAATTAATGCAAAGATTTGTTTGAAGGATAAAGTTGTTGGGTTGGGATAGAAACTTGTATCATTCTCTTCTCTTACATGTGTACCCTAATAGCTTCCAAAATTGCTGCCGTGAATTCTTTCCATGTTGCGCTTTCTGTTCTTCACATCTCTAAGAAACTCTATGGTGACTCGAGGCTCAACATGGAATGGCGTTTGTGTTTGCCATTTTTTGTTTTTTGTTTTTTTGGATTTTCTGAGAGGAAGATCTCGTTCTAAATCAGATGAGTGAGGGAGTGAATTCAGCAATCATGCTTGTTGGACTATGGAATATGGTGAAATGACCATACGTCTTCTAGTGCAACAACATCGGTAGAGTTTGTGTGTTTGGACAGAAAAAAGAAAATGAAAATCCCAAATCTTAGTCAAATCCTAATATTTTGATTCTCTAGAAACCACGAAGGTGAGGGGATGAATAGAATAATTCTGTTACAGATAGCAACAGATGGTGTCCAAGATAAAAAGTAGATTTTTGTTCATAATCTTTTCACCTCTTCACCCTTTCCCGAAGCTACTAAGAAGAATTTTCTCCCTTGTGTATGTTTGCATTTGGACTAAAGTACTTATGATAGTTTTTTTTATTTGATAAAAGTGAATAGTTTGAGTCATTGCCTTTTTTGGTTGGGGTACAAGAATCTTGTTAAATTTTATCATTGATTGCTCTAGTAAATCCAAATTAGCAATTGAATTTCTTGATCATTTCCTGAATTGTGTTTATAAATCATTTCTCTAAGCCACAACTTTTGGATGTTGACCCTTATAATAACAACTTTATTATATACCGAAAGCAAACAGAGCTGGGAAGGTGTTACGAGCCGCTCTCTTCGATTTACTTGCGTTCAAAATTGACAACCTCGCTTGTCTGACAAATGACAATATAATGCAATTGATACCAAGTTGAATATTGACTCCATTAAAGGAAAGGAAAAAAAAGAGCAAATTCTGAATCTTTTTTTTATTACTTTGGCAATACCTAACCTTTTGGTTTTGGCGCTTTTAATTATACAGAAATGTCTGCTTTCTCTTTTCTACCAGAGTATAAATTTTAGCCATATTTAATTGATTTTATAGTTGCAGCTAGAATCACTGCGCTTCAACACCTGTCCAAAAAATTGCTTAAACTGATTTTTTTTAGATTTTTACGTTGCATTGTTTGGTTCCTTCACATTCACAGTGGGCTCTATGTTTCTTATGAAGAGGTTGTTTATCCAAGCACACATAGTAATCAAGCAGTTAGCTTCTTGGTATTTCGTTCGCGTAAGGGGATGTTTTTTCTTTTGTTGTTATAGGGTCAATTTTATTTTTTAAGTGTCAGCCTTCTACAAACTGCGATATAAAATATAATCAACCAAATAATGATATGTTTCACGACCAGTATGCCCCAGAACCTCTTTATCAACCAACTTAATATTGCATAGTTTCATTGCAGTTTCAACAGAAGACCACTAGTGTAAACGAAATATAAGAAGAACCTATAATAGAAAATCTGTTATTTCCACTCTTGTCTTTGTTGAAGGGACTTCGTGCCTGACAAGAAGACAAAACTGAGCACCTAAATTTCCTTGATACATTGGGAAAAGGAAAAAAAAATTTTCAATCACTTTTTTTCTTCTTCTTATGACCATGGTAGGGTAGGAACGTGATGACATACGGTTCGACCAACATGAACTTAAACTTTATAGCCGCTACTTACCGAGTCTGCAATGAACTTTCGTGGATAACAATAGAAGAAAATGGAAATGTTCTATTCCAAAGGATTCAGAGGCAGTATCACATTCCAGCACTTTTACAGACGGTTATCTAATTATCGTCCTTGCCCTACACATGCCCGTTTACAATTAGAAGGCACACGAGCATCCTGTCTGTCGAAGTGAACATGAGTTTCTCATCAAGTTGTCTTCTATGCTAGCTGGTCCAATCAGTTTTCATGGTTACGAATTATGGTGTCCTTTGGCCCTTTTCTTTTTACTCAATAGATTTTAGCTCGCAGGTTTGGGCCTTGGCTATTGGAAAAAAGACTGAAATGTTTCCTACTGGTGGTGGTGATGGTGTTGTCAATCTGTGGTATGATTCAACTGCTATACATAAGGAGGAAGCTTTCCGAAAAGAGGTGAGCTTACACTGACCACTTTTCTTTCTTAAAAAATTGGAATGAAAATTGCTGAAATTTGTCCAATTGATGTTTACGCAGGAGGAAAGGGTTTTAAGAGGTCAATAATTTGAAAATGTTGTATTGGATGGTAACTATGTTAATGCTTTACAATTAGCATTTGAACTTCGTAGACCTCATAAGCTATTTGAGTTATTTGCTGAATGTTGCAGGTATCAATCTAAGCATTCCTTAGACTCTTACAAGCATGTATGCTAGTTTCTCGTCTACAATCTTTCAAATGTCCAGTGTTGTGCCTTGCAGGAAGAAGGATATAGACCACGAAATAGCAAAAGCCCTTCATGTTCTTGGCAAGGAAGAATTACATGTGTTATTTTTGGTTACATTCGTGAATGGAATACGAAGTCAAAGCTCTGTCATGCTGCACAATGTTTGCTGTTTCAAATATTTAAAATTTTTAGTCCAGCTGAAATTCTCGAGGTTATCTTTCTCGTGAGTTTCAGAGAGCATATTGCTTTAGCTTATTGCTGTCTTATGATTCGATGAATTTTAGAGATAGGTGGAGAATTTTAATTTATAACATCCAATAGGGGCTTGTGTATCATTACTGTTAGTGATACTGTTGCTAAGGTGATTAGGCAACCTTTTTGTTTAATTTCAATAATGGAATTTTCAAACCTCGGAGACTCCTATACGTAGAGAAAAGATGGCTTCTGATGGTTATTATGTAATTTGATTAACATATCCCTTCAGTCTTGTATTTGTAGTTTTTCATCAGGAGGAAATAATTCTTATAAAGTTAGTTACGCGCTTCAAATCAGAGGAATCCAAGGACTCCTTGAAGGTCTAATACCATATCATCATCAGAGGCATTTGAGCAGGATAGACAGACTCATAAGAAGCACATTTTTGGTTGACTATACTCTCAATGGAATGTCAGTTATTGAGCCTAAATTTCTTGCACTCTTAATTTCCATCATTAAGAATGCAGATGCGATGATATTAGCTGACAATGATGACGAAGAGCAACAAACTTCCGACTTATTAAAATCAAAGAAACGTAAATCAAACAAGTCAATGCAGGGTTCAAAGAAAGTGAAGAATATGGCTTACACAAACGTAACTTACATTTGATCACGGGGGTTAGCACGATTAATTAAAGCTGTTCGACACAACTTTGTGGTTGCATAAGAAATTGGTTGGTAACTTTGGTGTTATAGGTGTTTTGTAGGTGATGTCTTATAGAAATGCTTTCTTGTAGGACTAGGAGTGCTGCTGTGAACGACGTACTTAAATTTTATTCCCTACATCTCCTTTGTAACAATTGGTCATATTTCGAGTGTTAGAAAGTCCTTGTGCTTATTGAATCAAGTCCTCCTACTAAAAAAGCAACATATATGGACAAATTTAGAAATTATGACGCCACTAACATCAAATTCATTACTATGCAAACATCTCAATTGTGACGACAAACTCAGAAAGGGGGAAAAACTCATTCTCAGATAAGGAAGGAAAAAATTAGGGTTGAAAGGCAAGTTATTTAAGAAAAATTAAGTGGTCCGTGAATTAATTCTATGAGTTATGAATCAGTTTATAAAGATATTCATGTGTTGGTAAAATTTTCACATAAATGTCTAAATGTTAAGTTGAAAGTAATTCTATTTTTTATATCAATAAAAAATTAACGTTTTGACTCGAATTATAAGAGTTTTAAAAGATTATTAGTTTAATTGAAGATTTAGCATTAAAAGGAAAAAAATATGTATTTTTTAACATTATAGCATCTGTTATCCCTTACAAGTATGATGATGGCTTACTCCCGTCAAGTATTATCAACGCTAACGAAAAATGAATATTTTAGTGGTCGGACCAACAAAAACCTCCTTATATGCCAAAGCTCTAATTAATCTCGTTTACTTCTAAGTAGACATGCGAAGCAACAAAGTAAACTAGAGCATTTTCATCTTTACAAAAGTAGAATGTCGAGAGCAAAATGGGAAACATAATAATGACGGGAAAACAGGTGTCCACAACCATAAATGCATGGACAGCTAAAGTTAGTTCATTTAATCCGAAGGCCTGATCTTCACGTTTATTGCAGGCCTTCTTCAATTCAATGTTATGTTCCTCAGATGTTCAAACTTGGCTTCACTGTTAGATTATGGAGTAATCTGTACCAAGTCCTACTTGTTACTAGGCAACTGAAATCGTAAGCAAATGGTAACTAGTAAATTGTACATGACGATAAAGATCATAAATGTTTGATATATTTACATGAACTTCATTTAAAGCTTCAGATGTTTACACTTTTTCCATATTATTTAATAGACTTGACGAAACATGTGAAAACTTTGAAATTAAAAGATAGCCGTGGATCATGTGATCTGCCTCAGCTGTACATCCTTTCCCATTGATTAAAACGATATATATACAATGTGTCCCCTTTACTCAAAGCCACGACGAGAAATGAAGCTCTTACTGGGAACACACACAGTTTTTCTTTTCATGCTTCTTTTGATGGTAATCATGGTTGGTAAGAGCCTCCGGATGTTGCCCCATCGCCGTAAGTAGTTTTCACATCATATTTAATCACGGTCATTTGGTTGTTAATCAAGATCTTGTTACGTTATAAATTATAGATTGATTTCTTTGCTAGATATTTCGGGTAGTGCTCAAGGAGGATCAAGGGCAACAACAAACGGAAATGAAGGTTATGATCATTACCCAAAGGTTAATCTAAATCAATGGTAATTGGGAGTGTATCTATATAATTAATATTAATATATTAGTAATTAACCTGAATGACATAATTAATGTAGGAATCAAGAGTTAGAGAGGATTTGGGAATGGAATTATACCCAACAGGGTCAAGCTTGCCGGATTGTTCCCATGCCTGTGGACCGTGTACTCCATGCAAGAGGGTGATGGTGAGCTTCAAGTGCTCAACAGAGTCATGCCCAATTGTTTATAAGTGCATGTGTAAAGGGAAATACTACCATGTTCCTTCCAATTGACAAAGTAGAATTGCTTCATGGGTTTTACTATTAATCTGTTTTGGGAATGTAGCATTCGGTTTTGATTGTGGACTAGAAAGGAGAGATTTGTAGAATTGGAAGAGGAAATGACTGTAAATACTAGAATGAGCATTTTCTGCCATTTCAACGAGTCGTCTATTTTACTCAATTTCATTAAGATGAGACCAGGACTTTTATGCCTTTATATGCTTAAATTAAGCACCATATGTGTCCCTAAATTAGTATGCTAAGAAAAACAAAAAAAGGAGGAAGTTGCTAAGTTGCAAGTTGCAACAGGAGAGTTCACTCGTTGTTAAGATTCAATTAGGTAGCCCATAACGGGTAGTTATCATTTGTAAAATTAGCATTTTTTAATAAATAGTATAGTGATAAGGATATTATATAATTTTATAAAGTAATTGGTAAATGACTATATTTGTATTTACTAACATAAAGAACCCAAATATCTCTTAAATATCTACACACATTAAGTTTTAGACTTCTATACAATAAGATGGTGGTGTCTCTACTTTCTTACCAAACAACTCAACAATAGATATAGATATAGTAAGTAGAAAACGTCGTTCCTCCCTTCCTTTCTCTCTATGGTATTTATATGTTAATATTTTGTATCTCTAATAGATTTATCTAGGCATGTATTTAGACTTGGTACACAAAATTTGATAATGAGATAATCACACATGGCCAAATCACCAAATTCAACATATGCAAAAGTTATAAGTACTGATAAATCACTACGACAAAAATAGTTTTAGGCAACAATATCATTACAACAGTTTAAAAATATGTTGTTAAAAATTAATATAATGCAACAATTTTTAAAGTGTTACATTTAATAATATTAAAAAGTAACGATAATAATTTTTTGTTGTTAAATATAAGAAAAGGCAACAAAATTTAAAAAAGTTGCAATAAACTCATATATGTAACATCTAAAATTGTTGATATAGATTAGTTACCTATTTACGTATTTGAACTTTGTGGGATGGACTTAATGAAAAAGGATAACATCTTTCTACAATAATTGATAAAGCTTTGTTATATTGCAAGGATAATTTTTCTAAACGATCCTTACAACTCAACTTAAACATTTCCTACACCAGGGGATCAATTACATCAGCAGAGAAAACAAAGTTATCATCATGAGGATGTTTCATGGCCTAAAAAATGTTAAAATGAATCATTTCCCCATTAAATGCCATTATGAGGGTGCCCTCTCGAACATCTATCTTTGTCTGAGTTGTATTGAGAAATGGTCTTTCCAACAAGATAAGTATTGGATTGTACGAAGTTTCATCATTCATATCAACAACAAAAAAATTCTCAGGAAATACCAACTTATTTATGTGCACTAAAACATCCTCAACTACACTATCTGGGCAAGTGTTAGTGCGGTAAGCTAATTGTATGATAACATTTGTTTCTTTCAAAGGGCCCATATTCAAGGAAGCATAAATTGAACGAGGTATAACATTAATTGAAGCTCCCAAATCTAACATAGCTCTATTAATCATAATGTTACCAATTTTACAGGGAATAGTGGATCTTGACATTTTGGAGGTATTTTCTTCTTAAAACATGCATACACGTTCTTACCCATCATCACCTTTTCATCACCTCTCAGTCTTCTTTTATGTGAATACCATTCTTTGAGGAATTTGCATGGCTCAGTACTTGCTTAATTACATCGAGCAAAAGAATGTTTACTTCCACTTCCCGAAAAGTCTCTGATATCTCATTTTCTTTCTCATCCTTGTTTAGTCTTGGCAATTTTCTAGGAAATGGTGGAGGTTTAGTCTTGATGAAATTAGAGCTTTCGAAGTTTACATTTATGCACGATGAGGGGTTTTCTTCCGTTCCCAACTCCTTCTCGACTTCTACTTCATTGGAATCCTCGGTGGAGTTCTCTTGGAAACCTCAATCTCCTTTCCGCTCCTCAAGGTTATAACATTAACATTCTTCATGTTAACCTAAAGTTTACAGTTTTCTTCCACTTTGTGATTCTATACTATTGAGCCTTACTGCCATCTAACCCCTTTGGTTTTCCACATTCTGTATGCTCCATTTTGTTTCTTGCTAAAAATATTGTACATTTTGTTGAATATGCTATATACCCTGTTGAAATTGAAGATTGTTAGCAATAAAAGTCTTGATAAAGTCATCTAGAGATGTACCTAAATTGGAAAAGGAGGCTTATGGTTTTAGTTAAAATTGTTGTGGTCCTTATGGCCTATTTTGGAAGTAATTATATTGCCTATTCCCCCCATAATTCAAATTGGGATGATCCATCCAGCCTGGGTTATACGTATGGGAGTATGGGTTGTACTAGATAGGAAAGTCCCCTTGCAACATTTACATACTCCATACTTTCTCATGCATCGTCGGACACTCATTAGTCGGATGACTCATGTTTGAACATATTCCGCATGCCTTTACTTATGCCTGTTCAACTATCTATCAAAAGATGTTAGCTCATTTAAAAGATCTTCGATAGATGAAGTACTTACCTCATTTAC
>JANIIA010000006.1:13729689-13740406 GCA_027478495.1 Erythroxylum alaternifolium | reverse complement strand
CCGATGTTATCACACTAAATGGATCCTTGATATAAAATTCAATTCATTAATAAACATTCATTGGGAAATGTTTTCTCGTAAGTGTAAATGAATAGAAATATGTATTCTACACATTCTTATCAACCAATAACCTAGATACAATCGTAAGTTCAATTGATTGATATCATTAAGAATTAAGAAACCAATGAACAAAATAATACATGTACGACATGCAATTAATCTAGATGAACGTCTTCTTAGAATTTTCAACTCTAACGTAAAGAAGGTAATCCTAATTACTACTTGTGATTAATAAAACTAAACATCATATTTTATTAATCTAGCCGTTGAACGAATCAATTCCTAGTTGCTCACCTAGAAATCAATCAATTCAATTAGAAAAAGTACTCGGAAGACACTCAATGTTCATCAACAAAATAAACTTTACTGAAACATCTCAGACATAATAGAGGATAACATGGTTTCCATCTACCAAGAAGTTTAGCTACTCATAATGGAATTGAAAATAAAAGAAATAAAACACATTATCTCCATCCTAGGTCTTTCTAGAAAATCCAAAAATATGTATAAAAATACTGCAAAAAATGAAAAACTCCTATGGCTGTTGAGAAAGCAAGAAGAAAACTGCAGAAAAAAATGAAAACAACTCCTACACTATCTGCGTGAACAGTGTACATGAACAGTACACGTCACTCTCCTTTTATGTCTTTTTCCCATCTCTTTTCTTCCCTTCTTGTAATCTTTTGCAGATAATCCTTATCCCCACTTCAAGTTGCAGATCCCATTGATAAGATAGCCATCTGATCTTTAAAGATTGTGAAAATTTCGAATTTGAACTTTGAAACAAAATTTGTAGGATCTATTCTCATCCTTGCACGTGGCTATCTCTAGTCACTGAATTACTGCCAAACTGGAATTTTCAGGTTTCTTTGTTTCTTTTGCATCTTTTTAACTCAATTTCATCTCCTAAGTGTTAGAAATTATCTGAAAATAATTAAGAAACAAATCCATCAATTTTGAATAATAATTTCAACATATGAGAGATATTTATATATTAAATAAGTGCAAAATGACAACTTAACATCACAATCATGGGCCAAGAAAGAGACTGCAAGAAAAAGGCATCGAGGCGAGTCTTTTATGATAGTCTAGGCCTTAGAGAGGTTGCAGGTGCTGCTATTCAACGCTGGGGCTTAGGAAGAATGGTATTAAAGAATGAAGAATAAGAAGTTCGGAGCTAATTGGTACATCGACTGGGAGGCTTTAGAGCATGTTGACGTAGCCTAACAGGTTACAGAGTTAATAGATATAAAAGCACAGTCCTAATTTTCTGAAATCATGGAACCTTCTTATAGAGAGCTCACTTTAGAGGTCCTCTCCACATTCTATATGGAGAAGGGATGTTACAATAAGGATCGTCATAATATAGTTTGGTTTCGAATGATGAGAGAGATGCATCAGATGAGTTATATCAAATTCTCCATCATTATGGGTCTATACTATTGGGAGTACATTAGGACACCAGAGTACATTGGGACACCAGAGTATTAAGCATTACAGATAGATCTTCCATATCAGTTGTCTTCGCGACACTTTTGGATTAGGATCAACTCTAAAAACAACTACGATCTGCACAAGTCAAAGGCCTCGACTTTACACAGTTTGACACTTAATACATCCATGGTATTTTGAGCCATAGTCTAAGTGGTTGAGGAGATGGTTAGGGAGTCGTCGAGAACGTGGATGTGTATTTATTATGGAGCATGAATGAGTGGACGCCTATCTACTTGGGATATGCACTTATTTAGCTTATACAACATTAAAGTGAGGACAAGAAGGTTAACACGATACATTTTAGAACTTACATAACCAAGCTAGCATAAAGAATGGGGCTATCTGATCCACTACCACTGATGCAAGAGATGACGACCATGGTAGCACTCAACTTGACCGTAACGCAACACATGCATATGGTTTATTGACTTTAGGGACCCATGGGAGATGTATAAAGACTTATTGGGGAGCTTGATGAGCCAACACCAGAGGGAGAAGACAAAGCAGAGCAGTATGTAGCAGAGAAGCCACCACAACCATAGCTACTGCAATCTTAAACTGGTGGGATTACATCGAAGGACCAGAACTAGCTAGCGAAAACTCGACTAGAGAGACAGTAGGCGGACCTTATGGAATAGATGAGTGAGCTGCAGTCTACTGTTGGATGGATGGGAGAACTAATGCTCTTAATAGCCAGCTAATTAGGCATTGATTTCTGGCCCCCATTATTTGACAAAGGAACATCATCTGCAGCTCCACTTGGCTAGGATCACCACCAAGGGAACCCATCTTCTTAAGATCAACCAGGATCACAAGACGCTTAATTTGCATAGTCTTTCTTTTTATTTTTCTTTTTCTTTTATGCATAATTTTAATTTTCTTTTCGTTAACTAATTTTTCCTCTTTAACATTATCACTAATGATGTTCTTATTTTATATTTTCAATTTTATTATTTTTATTTCTTGCGTTCCTTTTATCCTATTTCTTATATTTTGTAAGGATTTAGTTTAACATTAGATGGATTTAAAATTAGAAAATCGCTACAATTAGGAAAGCACCAAAAACCCTCTCATTTATTCATATATACTTGTATTGTGTTCAATGGGGACAATGTATAACTTAATTGTGGGGAAAGGGTTAATAAATTTTTAATGAATTCTTTAAAGTTATTATAATCTTGATTATAATATTTTATTAATTGATATCTTGACTTAATTGAAATCTATCCATCAATAATTTATTTTATTAATGAATATTGATTTGAATTGGTATGCCAAAGGATGTAATTAGAATAAAATGAATTTCTAAGTCATATTTTAGTATTCATTGAGATGATAAAATTAAATGAAATTTTATATTATTTACACATATAAACCCATATTTTTCGTGAGCTTTGAAAAATATGTACTCTTTGGAAGGTTGGAGAACTTTGAAAAATATGTACTCATGAGCTTAAAGAGGCTCGTCAAATTACTACTTAGGATTTTAGTGGAACATTCAAGTTGGATACTTGGGGACTAGACGTAGGCTTGGGTTATAAGTCGAATCAGGATAAATCGACTGTGTCCTTCTCTCTCTTCTTTTAATTTTTATATTTTCACATTATATTGTGTGTGTGTGTGTGTTGATTTCAACAGGAGGCTCCTTCATTATTATAGTAGGCTCCTTCTATTTTTAGCTAGCTGAAAGTTCCTTTCATTTTAACAGGCAACTTCTGTTTTAAATTGTCTTAACTAGATTTATCCTTTAGCAGGATCCTCTTGTTTAACAGGCCTCTATCATTTAATAGGCTCTTATTGCTTAAATAGGGTCCTATCGCATAATAGGCTCCTTTTGCTTTGTAGGCTTCTATTGTTGTTTTAAACTTCAACTGACCCGTGTCGTTTTATTCGAATTAAAATTATCTCTTGCTTGTGTTTGCTTTATCATACATGAGTGGCAGAGATGTGATAATATTGTAAGCTATGGTAAGAGTTTGATTATGTACTGATTAAGAGTTTTGATATTTTTCACCCTAAACAGTTGATCGTATTGAGTAAAATCTTGGTGAGGGTGTAAAGGTATATACTTTTGATTTAAATACGATTATTGATTTGTTATTATTAATATGGACTTAGAAGGTTAATTTTAGGATAAATTGATTCTAATTTTATGTTAATTTGATTCAATAGGATAATGATGTATTATAGTTTGATTGGACAGAATAAGATTAATGAAAGATGGATGTTGTAAAATTTATAATTTTGATATGGTTTTCTTGAGGACAAGAAAAACTTTAAATGTGGGGATGTTTGATAGATGCATATTTGTCCATATTTATACCCCATATTTGATATATTTTTCTTGATATTTTATACTTTTATCATAAATTTGGTATTTAATTTGCTTTAGGTTTGTTTGTAGGTTATAATTGCCTTCATTAACTTAAAGAAGAAGAATTTAGATGAACACGTAGCATAAAACGAAGATTTGAAGCATAGAAGGGATACTTAGTCGTGTATCTGAGCGTTCAAATCCCTCAGGCCATGCATAATAACAAATTTTAGGTATTCTGGGTTATACACGATCTAGTACACAATCATGTATGAAACCGTGCATCAGCCAAAAACTTAAAATTTATAATAAAATGATGTGTTTGGAGGCAAATAAAGGGAGCAGACTTTTGGTTGATGATTGAGTTATGTTAATTATTGAACATATGTATTATAATTTTAATAAAATTTATATTTTTTTATAAGTATCCAATATAATGACACCTTGTAGAAATAAAGGAAAAAAGGTGACAGGTATTGAAATTGTATAATAGAGGGATCTGCAACTTCAACCAGATCAATTAGCTCTTAGCCAACAACAATATTCAACCTCAGCACCAATGAAATTAGTGAGGAATACCTCATTCTTCCTTAACCAATAATGAATCAACTAATAAAGAGGGATATGCATGTTTGTTAATCTTTAACACCTACAAATAGACTTATGCCTAAATATATATTTACATGTTTAATGCATATTTTCTTATCCTTATTGATTTGTTGTCAGTTTCCACTATCAATATCAAAAAAATGTAGGGATATAACTATAGCTTTTGAATTGCAACGAATGAATGTTGAAATGAATAACAAGTTGTCAATACATATTGATACTTCTTAAGGTTATCCTGTAGACAAGATCAAATCTACAAAATTGTCAAGTGAGTTAGGGATTATCACAATAACATAATTAATTTGCCTAAAACATGCTAAGGACTTGAAGGAAGACAACTTGCTTAAAAATACTTTGGATAAAGTTACGGTAATTTTTCAATTTATTTAACTATATGCAATATTGTTCACTTATTTTAAGATTAATTACACTTTTACTTATTGTTCACAGATGAAATTGAATTTTGTCGATATCTAGAACCCTGTTGTTTTAAACTGCGTGACTTCATTGTTGAAATAAGGACTAGGGATTGTCGTTATAGGTTGCATCAGTTTTATAAATCTTTTTTTCTGAAGCGGAGGCACGGATATATATTTTGAAACGAATTTCTCAAGAAAATTGGAATAATTTATGTGATTATTGGGCCTCTCCGAAAGTTCAAGTTTGTTTTCTTTCCCTTGGCATTTGTTTTCATTAATCTTGTTAATTGATTTAATGACTACATAATCTATTTTTCTTTATTTAGGAAAATTGTGAGAAGGCAAAGGTTAATAGAGAAAAAAATGAAAATATATAGAGGAAAAATGAAAATATCTCATAATCAAGGGTCCAAATCATTTGTAGTCATCTGAAATGAATATGTAAGATCTTTGTTTACAATTTACAATTATATCAATAAACATTATATTATTTATTTTGCCTTGCATTTTTCTTTCATAAAACAAACTGAGAAGGAACTATATAGACAAGAGTGTTATAGGATCACACTATACAATGTTACTCATTATAAGGAAGGTGTAGGACGGATGTGAGAAGAAGCGGAAAATAACTATGTAAGTATAAAGTTTTGTTTGATATTTAAGCTTATTTATTTACCTAGTACTAACTAATAATATTTACATTGAATATTGATTTTTTTAATTTTAGAATAAGATGCAAGAGTTGTTACAGAAATCAATATCTGACGGGAATGAGGTCAATGTAGAAGTCATTTGTAATAACTTGCTTGGTACACATTTTGGTTATATCAAAGGTCTTAGATTTGGCCCTAAGTCAAATGTTTCAACCTTATCAAAATCCACATACATTCAACATTTTGAAGAGGAAAACAAGACAATTAAGGCTAAATTACAACATACTAAAAAAAAGTTATCCAAGCATGATAAGTAACTCAGAAAAATACTTGGTTCGAATTATAATGGCAGTGAACATGAAAGTGAATGGTATTAATTGCAAATTTTGTACTTTTTCTTTTAATTCATTTTTGCATTATTATTTAAAGTTAATACTTTTTCTCGAATTATAGATTTAAGGAAGATGCAACAGTTGAGTGGTTTGTTTTATAATTTGTAAACTAGTCTTTGTATTTATTATTTTTTATATAAGAATTGTTGAAGTTGTAATTAAAATCATGTATACGTAGATATTTAATGATGTTTTATTTTTTATATACAATGCTTCAAATTATCAATATTTTTTGTATATTTTTAATAATAAATTAACAATAAAAATATTTCAAAACATCATATACAATAATATGGATTAAAAATGTAACAAATAATTTATTCCAAAATGGTATAACATTTATTTAAAACATAGATAAAAAATTTGACTGTATTTTACAAAACATAGCTAAAATCATTTGGCTATGTTTCTGAGAACATAATTATGAGATTCATATTGCATTTATGTATTAGTTCTTAAATTGTTTCTAGCTAGTATTCTATTAAGATTAGACATTAATAGAGTATAAAAAGACTAGCACATATTATGTTTCTTTCTTGTGAAAGAAGTGGTCGATTTCATAGACTAAAGTATATAGGTAAATAACCAAATGTAAGGGTATTTATTAGTGATTCACTAAATTGACCTCATATCATAATTCCATTTGGATGTTACTTGTATATCTATGGAAAATCTTAATGTGATAATTGTATAAGTGATTCTTTGACTTAAGATATCCAAAGTATCTCATATAGGATTATTGTATTTTGATATTATTGATAACCTATTCTAATTAAAGGTAGCTCAATCGATATTCATTGGATATAACATTAACTACATAGAGATAGTTAAGTGATAAAATTCATCATCCTAAAGTGATTAAGGTGAATATTCTATTGTTCTTGACTATTATTTATTTGAAAAATCTTTAGCAAAGGTGAAACAATACCTTGTAAAATAGTTTATAAATACTATTAATATAATTAGTTCCTAATGATAGAGAATTAACATGATTAGGCTTAAATAAAGTACTTAGTAATTATATGCTCTATGTCTAATCGGAATACTATATGATGAAATGATTGAATTATATAGAAAAATCTTACTCAGAAAACTTAGCAAAAACTACTTTACATTTTTAAATATTTGGAGTCGTGATGCATTGCTGAGCGTCAATATTGATCTATGAAGATAAAGTATTTAATTAGAGAAATAGAGAAATAAAGATGAATTAAACGAGTTTAATTGATCTAATCTTAATATGATTTAGGGTTATAATTGATATCTATTGCCATCATAATTCTGAAAGTAATAATAATAGGTTATAGATAAAGAATATGTTGAAAAGAAAAAAAGTATTTTAATCAAGTTAGACTTGATTGTAAAGTTTGAGAATCTTTATAATTAAATATGAGATATTCAATAAATAAGGACTAATATGAGATATTAAATCTAATTTGGATCCTATTGGTATTTAGCTAAAATTAATTGTAATTCTATTTAAAGTTTAATTAAAATTAGAATTTTATTTAATCTAAATTACTAAAAGGGAGTTAGCACTTCTTGTCTAAGGCTATGTTTGGTTGGATGTAAGGTTTTTAATGGAATGAAATGATTTATAATAGAATGGAATATAAATAGATGTAATATTAGAACATTGTTGTTTCGGAGGGATGGATGGGTTTATAATGTAATATAGTGAAATGTTGTTTGGAAGATGGATGGAATGAAATATAATGTATGTATAATAATAATGAATGACTATTCTACCCTTGATAGAATAAAACATACGTTGATAGATCAAAACACATATTGATAGGCATAATTGGTATTATAAAAAATTATTGAGGGTTTATTAGTTAGTACATATTTTTATATTTCATCCTAAACTCCTTAAATCACGAGCAATTAATTTTTATTGTTTAGGATAAAATAAGATGTAATGTGAAACTCTCCACTTCCATCCTATTATATTCTATTACATTATAAACCCTCCTCTCAAATAATGGAATAATATTATATTTCATTCCATTCCATTACTAACTGCCTTACCAAATATACCCTAACTCTTTGTATATCAGTAGTAGAGTACTCTCAACACCTTTTTGTAGATACCAATGAAGTCAAAAACTTGTACAATTATAACGGTTGAAATGAACTAATTTAAAAATAGTTCGAAATAAACAACAAAAGAAGATCAAACTTTATAATAAGTTATGAATTATGATTTATACTTTAATATATTTTATGTGCTAATCTTGCTATAAAATTTAGGCGCCTTTTGACTTTTGAAAAATCATACAAATAAAAAAAATTTGTTATTATTTTGGTAAAAGTGAGATTCTATTCTACCCTAATCTTCCAATAATATCAATATTGACCAATTTACCAATTTTGTTCTAGAATTGAGCTAACATTTAGGTTTTAGAATGTTCACCTTTTATATTTAATTTTCAGCAGAACACAATCTTGCACGGAGATAATCGAAGCGGAGCCAAACGGGACCCAATGCTGCTTCCGGAAGGTCCTCAT
This sequence comes from Erythroxylum alaternifolium, assembly GCA_027478495.1. Lineage (NCBI taxonomy): Eukaryota > Viridiplantae > Streptophyta > Magnoliopsida > Malpighiales > Erythroxylaceae > Erythroxylum > Erythroxylum alaternifolium. Next base: position 13,731,954 of record JANIIA010000006.1, on the reverse strand, counting down.
AATGGAAAAATACATTACCCAGCACAATCGTAAACTATAAAGTATTTATATAATAAACCTCAATCATAAATCAACTACTCGTTCTGAGGGAAAGGGTACAAATGACTGAAGAGAATTGAATGGAATAAAAACAGAGCAGCACTGCCTCTGTCCTGGCTAGTGGTGGCCAAACTTACGAGAAAAACATCAAACAGAACGTAACCCATATAGTTAATATAGCCATAGATGGTGAAACAGCTCCTGAAGATGATGGTGTACTTGTTGGAGTGGTGGTATTAGTCGTGGTTCCGGAACCTGAAGAGCTTGAAAGCGGTGTCGAGGACCCTGCTTTCGCAACTTTTACTGCCAGCTTCATGCCACTGCTACAATGACCAGGAACACCGCAGATGAAGTAGTGAGTGCCAGCAGTTTTCAGGGTGATGGTGGTAGGACTGCTTTGATCTGAAGTAATTGAATTGCCGATTGTACATGTGTTGTAGTCACTTCCACTCACTTCATCAACAGTGTGGCCTCCTCCATAGTTAAACACTGTATCATCACAAACAGAAACTAATGTTAAGCCCTGGGATTATTGGAAAAACTCTACTGTTGATCATGTTTTTCTGGTAAGCAAATTAGTAAGACTACACTGTTGATCAATGTGAGGACTAACCAAGGCTATCTCCGACTGCGAAGCTTTTGCCACTCGTCCATGTGGTATAATCATTTCCCATTGCCCAGCCAGCGGTGTCTCCTACAGTGTAAACTGAGGCCGAACTTGGGACCACCATACACATGACTAATACTGCACAAACAACTGTTGCAGAATTTGTCATTTTTCAATGATTAAGAGAAGGAAAAGAAAGAGAAGAGAAGAGTAGATGTGAATGGGATTGTTGTTGGTTTGCTTTTAGATTAGTACTTGTGGGGCTGGGGTTTCTTATATAGATGTGTGAGAGTGAATGGAGTGAGTAAATTTAGGTCCACTATCTCTGAACTGTGAGATTGCTAGACGACTAGTTCCATGTGGATGACTCGAGGAGGCATACTCCTTACCTAATGCTTGAGAAAATGGGGCCGATATTTCTATTTACATGTTTATAAAAGGCTTAAAAAGCCAGTTGGTTTGGCATGGGGAAGGTCACCTAAAAGGCAGACCTATATCTGCCTAAAGGTAAAATTCGAGTATAGTTTGTCTAAACCATCCTCATGAATTGAAAGAAAAAGAAAACAAATTATTGCACTTGCGATCTGCCTTTCCCCGAATAAGTGTAGTTCTGGTTGAGAGTGATGCTAACCGTGCTGGTCCATATCATGGTAGGTAACTAGAACAAATTACAATGACAGGAAAGGTGAGTCATAAAACACACTTAAACGATATCGATGTCAAATTACAATTTACAAGTTAAAGATAAAGATGACAGATTAGTCAAAAGGCAGGGTTATATGTAAACTTAAGAAAGTGGGTTCAACAAAATGGTGCTCACTGAACCAAGCTGGTCTCATATGCACCTTGATTCCTGATTCTAAAATGAGTTATTTTCATTTATGCTTTCTGCATGAGAAACAAACCAATTGATGGACCGAACAAATGGCTAATTTGTAGCTTCAGTTCTACCAACGTACTCTTTGTTTTTAGATGCTTTGAAATTGAAGGGCATCTGCAAGGGGGAGTCTACTACTAGGGATTATGATTATACCAAGCGTATGACGATCTTATAGCGCGGAAAATCGACCACTTTGTGTAGAGTTCTTTAAATGAATATAAGTGCAGTTGCTTTGATTGTCAAAAAAGAATCCTCTCATCTAACCGAAAGAGACCAATGTGCTTTGCTGTGATCAGAACGTTCATCTTCAGTTCAAAGCAATAAAAATCTGGAAGAGAGTATCAGCTCAAGTGTCCTAAATCAAAGGAGATGCAGGTGGCCTTTTCATAATAATTTCATTTAGAAAAATGCTCTCTCTCTCTCTCGGTGGCCTTTGCATAATAATTTTCATTTAGAAAAATGCTCATTCTCTCCCTCTCTCTTTGTTTTCTTAAATTATCTAAGGGCTTGTTTGGTTAGATGTTAATTAATAGATCGGAAAGGAACGGAATGGAACAGAATGGAACGTTTATAATAGAATGAAATGTAATATAGTGATACTTTATTTGGGAAGGATGGAAGGGTTTATAATGTAATTTAACGAAATGTTGCTTGAATGACAGATAGAATGAAATGTAATGTATAATAAATGACCATTATATCCCTTATATTAAAATGATTTTTACAGAAAGTTTATTAT
>JANIIA010000006.1:13713941-13724207 GCA_027478495.1 Erythroxylum alaternifolium | reverse complement strand
TCTTTCACAAATACCCTAAATGAATGAGAAAAGTCCACTATGCCCTTCCATGTAATGCCTTAGCCTTTTAACCTTTAGTGATCATCCAAAAATGCCCTTATATTACCTTACAACATTTATACTTTCATTCCATCAATCCATGAAATAAATCCTCCTAACATTGACATTCTAATTAAACTCCAAATAAATTGGTTTATCTAACAAGACCACAAAATTTATTTGGATCATGCTTAATAAAATAAAATAAAATATTTTTTGAGGCCCAACATATATGATTATATTAGAACTATATAGCATGTTGACATCGCTTATGGTAATTTTTGGTATTAAAAAATTCTACTAAACTAATTGGTAAGTATTGAGTTACCTTTGAACCAAATTATTTTTTAAAAAATGCATCAATAAATTTTTTATACTATATGTTTTCATAATACAATTTGTTTAGTTTTCAAAACTGGTAGTAAATAATATTATTTAAAGAGGAGAATATTAGAAAATTTTCTTAACTAAACAATATTATTTGTGAATTTTAAACTTAACATTTTTCTTAAAGTTAATATAAGGATTTAATCCATAATAAACTATAAAGGGTTTAATAAATGGTCTATTAATTAAACTCATGAAATCCAAATTAGATTATGAAACCTATTATTAATACATAAAAATGCTCATTAATTGTTTCACAAATATCACCTTCCATATAAATGTCCAATTTCATTCAATTATATGAAATCCTATCGCTTTTTCTATGTTAACTCCTTTAAATTGACTTTAGCTTAAGCTCGAGTCATATTGCTAATCCTAATTACGATGACTTGTTCTAGTTTCAAAGTACCTTCCATATAATTGTTCATTTTCCATTTCAAGTCTTATGTAACTACTCTAGGCATTTTCTTTAGATTCTAAGGCACTAACCAAGTTTAGGCATTAAACAAGTCTCACTAACATCCCTAAGAGACATTTCATCGAACAATTCATAGGCAACCCAAATTATCTCTAACTAATAACAAAACCATTGCATTTTTTAATTATTTACCAACCACATTAGGTAAAAATGCATAATATCCACTATAGATGTCAACGAGTCGGACTGGGCCCGGCCCGTGGTCAACCTGTGGCCTGGTGGGCTATATTTATTTAATTAAAAAAATACAAAACGGTGTCGTTTTGGACAAAAAGACATCGTTTTGTCAGACGAACCATGGACGACTGCCAAAAATGGGCCGAGCTGGAATTGCCATCCCTAATACCCACAATCCATCAAAACAAAACCCACCCACCCACGTTCATATATATAACAATTTAACAACGAATTTTTTTGAGACAAAATAAACATAAGAGCAAACTTACCTGAAAACGATGCACGATGGACTAAAGCAAGCAAAAATCGATGATGGACGCTTGGGAGGAAGAGGGACTGACAACGTTGATGTAGGGAAGAAGAGAGAAAATAACAGAGGGGAGGGAGAAGGGGGGCTTTGGGTAGCTTAAGTAGGTCTTCAAATGACATCGTTCGGATTAAAACCAAACGATGTCGTTTTAATTTATGAAAAATTCGACAGTTACTGACGAAACAATAGTTATGTCAAATATTTTACTAACAAAAATCTGGTTCCTTCGGTAATTTAGATGATTATTTTTTCCGGCAACCATTGTTGTTTATTTTTACGACAAACTTTACTATTCCATCGCTATAGTCTGTTAGGAAAATCGCAAGGATAATTTCCCTCCACATTTACCAACGGATATTTTGGCATTCACAAAAAATAATTTTTTTGATAAATTTACCGACAGAAAATCAATTTCTGTCACTAATTTACTACAGAATGTTTTTTGCTGGTAATTTTCGTTCATTAATGTATTATTTTCTTTTTGTGGAAGGAGAGATGAAACCAAGTTAACTAACTAGAAAAGTAATCCACATAAGTTGAGTAGCAAAATTGGAAAGATCTTTATACTCGGATTTAGTAGACCCCATAACAGTAGGTTGCTTCTTATATGCCTATGATATAAGATTATTGCCAATATAAATAGTATAATGATTCATAGATCGTCGATCATCCAAATAGCCCCCCCAGTCATTATCAGTATAGAATTGCAATTAATTGCATGGATTTTAAATAACAAACAACCCCTTTGAAGCAATATGTTAGAGATACAATCCATTTTCCCATATTAAGAGTTAGAACCCTAGATTTCTATACATGAAAAAAATATTGAGAAATTATAAGGTGCATTGCATACTCATGTATATTAGTAGCATACACACACACGCAAATTGATTTTTGTACACATTACAATGACTATTTATGCATTCATTTTACATATTCCGAGGCATAATGATTTTTAAAGTGATTATGATGTAAATAATGAATATTTTGTCTTGAAAATTGATTTGGTGAATTATATTATTGATTTAGAATTTCTAGTCAAAATTGAGAAATTTCTAAAATTTTAGGTATTTTTGGATTAGGAAAAATATTGAGTTGCATGACAAATTAATAAATGTTAGTATAAATAGGTGTCAAATGGAAATAGAAATTATTGATAAGTGACATTATGATTTAATGACAAGTGTCATAGAAAATTGAGTGACAATTGGATTAGAAATTGGGAGACAAATGGACTGTTTATTAAAAAAATCAAGTGGGAACCATTTAAAGTAGACATGTGGCAAGTGATAAGTGTCCCTTGCCTTGCCACATATCTACTCCCACGATATTAACCAAATTAAAAGACCATCTTCACTTTAATTATCTTTCACCTTTTCCAAATGCTCTTTCATTCATCTTCTTCATTTTACTTCTCTCCATTTACGACCCACTCACCCTCACTCTCTCAATGTTGAACTTGTGCTATCATCCTTCACCTTACCACTTTAACACCTTGTTATCTTCTTCATATTGATGAAACCCACTTCTAGTTCATCTTGTTCTTGCATATATACGATGATCGTGTAAAGCTTGGAAGCTAGGGTTTCATGGTGATTTTTGAAGAAGTTTGGAGCTAAAACAAGTAAGTATCTTGATGATCTTATAGGTTGTGTTAAAGAGAAATATTTTGATGTAGTTAGAGGTTGAAAGATCATAAAATGGTGATGAACATATGTTGAAACGTGAATGAATAAATTAGCCTATAGATGTCTTGTTTTTGTATATATGATGAATAATAATTTATGAGTTGATATAGAGATGTTTTTGAGATAGAATGATCATTATAATGGTGTAGAAAGAATCCATAAATTTTATAAAGGGATGATATTTTCATGTTTTGTTTTTGATGTATAATAACATGGATTTTAGTAGTTGTTGTAAAGATAAACTAGAATGAGTTTGAAGTTAAAGAAAAGGTAAGTGTAGTGTCTTGACAAGAGAAGAAATAAGATGATAGTTTAGGGATAAAGTGAAGTTAATAATGAGATTGAATGTGTGCTAAAACATTTATGAATGTATGGATACTTGGATGTCCTATTTTTGTATATAAGATGAACAATTATTTATGATGTATTTCAAGAGTGTTTTTGAGTTAAAATGGAGATGAAAATGATGAGGAATTAAGCTAAGAATGATGAAATAAGCATAAGATGGTTTGGTTGTAATATATATGGGTTAAAACCTAAAAAATTGGAAGAAGAGTTAGCTGGGAATTTTTTAGATAATAAAACTCACGATCGTGGGAATGCATCCACGATTGTGGGAATTGCAAGAATGGAAAAAATGTGTTTTGTAGACAAATCCCACGATCGTGGGAAGTCATACATAATCGTGGGAATGAATTTTACATGAATTATACTTCTTTTAAATGATGATTGAAATATTAAATGATAAGTTATTGTCCTATAATACATTTAGACTTAAATGAAGCTTTAAATGAACCTAGTTTGATGATGGATTAAATGATTAAATGTGTGATATGTTTAGAGTGATAATTAAGATTATAACTTAAGCGTGGATGGTTGATATAAATGAAACAAAATCTAGAAATTTAGAGATACTAGAGGAATGAAAGTGATCTTATAAATGTTAATTTGATTCAAAAGAGATGAGTGATGTGTATTAAGTAAGAATGGATGAGAACTTAAATATTATGTGACCATATAATGTCAGAAAAGAAATGATGAATGAGGAATTATGATATTAGAATAACCAAGTTGTTTGAGCTGTGAACCTAAGTGCAAGCTTGATAAACATAAATGAAGATGTTTGGATGATCAAGAGACGTGATTAAGGAAACATATCGGAATAGTCAAATTGAGCATGCATTGTACATAACGCATATACATATGTGTATGATTGAATATTAATGTGATCGATCAAATTAATAATGTGTGTACAATGTGTGTATTGCATGAAGTTGATACACAGGATTGAACATTAGCATCCAGATGTTTCCGGATCATAGAAGCAAATGTTAATCTGGAGCATACTGTGAGTGAACCTAGATAGTCTTACATTGATTTATTATTATGTTTAAATTTCTATATTGAATTATTATTGATATGAATGTGTTGATTTCGAACATTAATAGTCTGAGGCATTTGATGAATAGGATTAGCATTTAAAGTGCTCGTTGAATGTGAATGAGAAAGAAAAATATATGTACTCAATATGATTTTTGAACAACGGACTTAGGTTCAATGAAATTGAAATGTGAAAGAGATTGTACATGATAAATACAAGTGAATGATTGCATATGATGTGACAATTGATGCATTTCATTAGATGATATGCATGATCAGATGAAGGTAGTTGTGACCAGAGTAGCCACTAAAAAAGAGCTTAAAGCTCAGAATGTGTAAAAAGCCACAGGCTCACTATGTATAATGATTCCAGTATCCCCATCGGATATGGGACAGTTATCAATGATCCCGGTATCTATAATAGTTACAGGACAGTTAAAAGGAACTTGGTCACAACAAAGTAACAACTAAAAGTAAGTCACATGTTCATCGTATGTATATAAATTGATGTGTATTAAATGAATGATTGAAAAGAGTTTTATGAGCTGTTCTGAAATTGAAATTTGAAATAATATATGAAATCTGAATATGTGAATTGTCTGTGAATATGAATATGTGAACTTCCATTATGTTTAATATAAGTGAGCCATCGATGATGGTTGGCTTACTGAGTTCAGAAAACTCACAAAAATTGCAACGTTGTCTTTCAGGCTTAGAGGAGATACCCAGTTGGACAAATTGGATTATAGCCACTAAATTTAGACATGAGCTAGGGGTTAGGATTAGTTTGCACCTATATAAGTCTTCATTTAATTTTATAATAAAAATTGTATTCCGCAACTACGATACAATGTGTATATGAATAATTCTACTATATAATGACTTTATGAATGGAGGTGTTTTGTAAATGAAATGATTTAAATTGAACATGAATTTGCATAAGATGTGCTTGCAAATGATATGGGCTGTGAATGATTTTTGATATGCTTAAAAACGTTTTTGATGCTGAAAAATTTACAATGAGTAGTTCTGATTGATTTAACATGCCATCCTCATAGAATATGTTCTTGAATATCATCGATTGTTTTGGAATACTCCCTATGAGAGTGGGGAGCTACATACAAAGCATCCTCTTAGATGAAATGTAATGGTCTTTATTTGGGGAGTGCATGAACTAACACAACTTGTTCACAAAAAATGCGATGTCTAAATTGTTAAAGTAGTGTTCTAAAGGTAATCAACTTTAGCACTTTTGTACTGAATTTGTTTTGATTAATAAAGTGAAAGGCAATTTTTCATTAATTGATATTGATCTTAAATCAAATTAATGAAGTCCATAATACAAAACATAGCATGAAGGAAATCATGATGAGATCATGATAATGAGATTCCTATCATATGCAATTATGTTAATATCTAAATAATCCCTAGTCATACGATCAATAAAACAGGACATTATTAATCTAAACACACTAGCACATGTTATACTCTTTGATTTAATCAAGCAGTGGATATCACAAACTGTAAACATGAGATGTTTAAAGTTAACATGTGGATGCTTACTAAGGGTAGTAAGTACATCGGATGACTCGTAATGAGATTATCATATGGATGATCTATCAAATGTCAATGATTAATCTCATTATAGTAATGGTGCAAATATCCTTAGACTTAATGTACTCAAGGATATCTTGGATGATAATCCTATACTTTGATATCATTTCTTGTTACCTCAAGACGAGGACGCTCGTAGGGTGGTGATTAGGTACAGCTATTGGTATTTGAAGTTAATTGGGTAGACAATAAAGGATTTATCACTCCTGCTAGAAGGAGATGATACCCACAACCTCTTATTAAGGTCATTACTCATGAGTCTCTGGCCAGAGCAGTTATGTGTCGTGAAGAGAGTCTTCAATGACACATAGAGTAATGACATTCCAGGAGAAGAACTAAAATCACTTGGACTAGATGTGACATAGTCAGTCTAGTGGGAGTTGACATATAGCCCATACTTTGAACCAAGTGGGGTACAGTATGGTGAAAGATTCATAAGTTGGATAATTAACTATCGAAGAGTTCGTGTGTTAATCTACTTATATTCCAGCAAATTGGCATCATAAAACCCTTCATGATTTGCTTGAATTAAGAGTTAATTTAAGTGCCTAAAATAACTAGGAACCTAAGGGTCACACATATAAAAGATCAGATGAAAAACATAGTGTGTATAGCTAATTTTAAGTAGGCCACGATCATGACCAAAGGCGAGCTTATTTTTAAGTAGGTCACGATCGTGGCCAATTAAATAGGCCACAATCATGGCTCATTGGCCACGATCGAGACCGAGGGCACGAATAAGTACATAAGTGAGTTCTTCACTTATGTACACAAGAGTCTTACCACTTCTTGCACACTCAGGTGAGAGTATAAGGGCTCTAGAAGAGTTCTAGAGTGAGAGAGAGGTATCAAGAGTCTTGTTCTTGCAATTTATGTAATTGTTGAATGAATTAAAGTGCATGCAATAAAGTCTTGATTTATCTTCTATCATTTTGAGCATCTACTAGAACTCATCTAGTTTGGTGATTAAATCACCCCTATACATTGTTTTTTCTTGATCTTTGTGTGTTCTTGTTGATCAAGGAAGGGTTTGGTGTTTGCAACAACCCAAACAAGGAGAAAAAATAAGAAAGGAGGAGAAAAAAAAGGTAAAAGTTTTATATTTCATATTCTTTTACATATCCATGCATGCATGTATGATTCTGTGTTTTCCAAGGTTATCATGGTATCAGAATCTAGATTCCAACACTTTGGCTACATTCTCATACATGTGATGCATGCATCCATGGCATCCCTAACAATGGTATCAGAGTAAGTTTATGTATGTATTAGATGATGTATTGATTATATGCAAAGTTTTTGTTAGGTTGTGACTGACATACATGTTCATTTGGAATAATTCATATAAATTGTAGAAAATTTGTTTTTCTAATTTTCTTTCTCATAAATGTTTATAAGACGTTATTTAATGTTTCTCCAAAGGAAATTGTAATTGAATTTCATTTGCTATTTATTTCGAAATAATATCCAGATTGTTCATATGTTGGTTTCTGGGAATTTCTGGAAAACTAAATGCATGTCCTGATTTTGATAATTTCATAATAAGTCTAGAATTTTTTCTGATTTTCTTATAAATAAATGATTATAAGGTGTTATGTTATGTTTTTGTAAAAAGAAAATGCAATTGAATGTCATTTGCTATTTTATTATGAATTTATTTTCAGCTTAATGCATGTATAAAGTTTTGGGAAATTCTGGAAATGTGATGAACATGCATGCTTGTAACTTCCGTATTAATTTTTATAAAAATTGTTTTTATATATTTTATGCATGCACATGGAAGATGAGATGCATGGCACTTATTGTTAAAGTGATTATCTTATGCATGCATGATGTAATGTTTGACTAGTGTTAGAAGTAATATGACAAGTGTCATACACATGTAATGTGCTGGCCTATTCCAATTTATTAATAAATAATTCCTAAGAATTAGGCTCTAAATTTTTTTATTAGACACATTTAGAATGTTTATAAGACTTTGGAAATTTTCCAAAATTAATTGAATTTGAATCAATTAATAAATAAATTCAAAGTCAACATTGGTCAACTTTTTGAAAGTTGATAGAGTTGACTTACTTAATGACATATAATGTATGTATTTCGGTTATAAAACCTAAATAAGGTTCTTATGTGATAAGAAATGTATTATTTTGATGACAATAACATGCTTAATACATGTGCATGAAATTAGGATTCTAGAAAATTTTCAAACATTGAATCAGCCTGTTTAGTATCTAGTAGGTTAACTTATTTATCTTGACAGTCTTGACGATTTTGGCCATCAAGATAATTTTGGCATGTGCCGAAATTGTTTAGATAAATTTAAGATGACCTAGGGATATTATAGATGGCTAATTGATGTACGAGAATTTTGGAAACCCTAGGGATTAATTTGTAATTAATCTAAGTAGAGCATAGCATTTCTAATGTGACTAGATAAAGGCATATAAACTAGGATTAAACTGTCTAATCTGGACATCAAAATAGTTGAATTTTAGGGTTCCTAATCGAATCAGATCCATAATTTGGATTGGCCAAGACTAACACTAGTACTCGATTAGGTTCAAGAGTTGAATTGAATCAAGAACTTCAGATGCATAGTTAAGTCATAACCTAAATTAACCTCCTTTGTGTGATACATGCATTAGATGTATTTTAAGGGTAGTTATGGATATAGGCTAAATTTAATTGAGTTGTCCATAATCTGAATATATATATGTGATATACACAATCAAGATCATCCAAGTATTGATGAGACAAAAGGACAAATCCCTCAACCAAATATTATGACTTACGCCTTCCATTAATATGGCAAGAACCAGAGTTCTTTTAGAGTTGGGTTGTTGGGAAAACCCAAACCTGCTCTATAGGAATACGTTCAAACCATGGAAATTAGATTTCTGGATTAAGGGGTTGGTCCTAACTGGAAGCATTGATTTGTTGGGCAAACCTAAGGTCAACGTGGATAAAGGCGAAGTTGGGTTATATACATGGGGTGTATACAAATCAAGAGTTGGTAACCCTATGAGTGTGCTAAATCAACAGTTGATGGAACAAGTTGATAGTTGCATAATTGAATGCAATTGGTATGAATGATGCCTATCGATTGACCTAAGGTGGCTTGTTGGGCAAACCTAAGGTCATTCGTGGTGATATCGGATGTCGACCTGTTAAGATAACTATAAGTTTTCTCGAATTCGTAGTGAGGGCTATAGATTTGAATAAGAATAATGGGACCTATAATGCATGTGATTAAAGCCCTTATTGATATGCATTAATGTACATTATAGCATTTTCTCTCGTTCTTCCAGGTTATTGAATCGCACAATGTCCTCTAGTGTGAACTTAAGCATCCTATTAGATTTTAACAAACTCACGGGACTTAACTTCTTAGATTGGATACCGAATTTGAGAATTGTTCTCAAATATGAAAAACTAAGATATGTCCTAGATAAACCACTTCTTGATCCCCCTGCTGTTGATGCATCTGATGAAGATCAGAAAGCTTATAAGAAGCTACTGGATGATAGTAAGTTGGTTAGTTGTATAATGCTGGCCTCTATATTACCAGAATTGTAAAAGTAGCATGAGGCTATGGATGCTTATACCATAGTTTACCATCTGAGGGAACTGTTTGATGAGTAAGCTTGGTCTGAAAGGTTCGAGACCTCAAGGTAACTTTTTTGTTCTAAGATGGCTGAGGGATCATCTCCAGCGCAGTATGCGTTGAAGATGAATGGATACATTGAGAGATTAGCTAATTTGGGCTTTATAATGGATCATGAATTAAGTATAGACTTAATTCTGACTGGTTTGACCGATAGTTATTCACAGTTTGTGTTTAACTATCGGATGAACCAAATATCTACAATGATACTTGAGCTGATTAATCTGTTCAAAACAACTGAGTAGACTGTCAAGAAAGACAGTAAGGCTGTGATGCTAGTGGACTCTGCTTCTAGTTTTCGAAAGAAGGACTAAAAGAAGAAGAAGAAGTCCAAGAAGCCAGTGGGAGGTGTAGGCAAGAAGAAGGCAAAGGAGACAACTTCAAAGGAGATATGCTTCCATTGCAACAAGGAAGGACATTGGAAGAGGAACTGCAAAGCTTATCTAGAGTCACTGAAGCAGAAGAAGGCATTAGATGCGCCACGTCTACTTCAGGTATGATATTTTTCATTGAGGTTAATACTATT
>JANIIA010000006.1:13702829-13713841 GCA_027478495.1 Erythroxylum alaternifolium | reverse complement strand
TCAAGAACACAAAAACCCTAAAATTAAGTAAAATTCGGAATTGAAAACCTAGGAAAATACAAGCATGAGATTTAATCCTAGAACAAGCATACCCATACTTTTCCTTAAGGCATTTAACCTAAACCCTCAAAAAAATCCGAAAATTTCTCACCTTAAAGATCACCCACGAATTTTGCTTCTTATCTCCAATGGAAGATTTTATCCTCCTCTTTCCCTTTTCTTCTTGTTAAGCTCTCAAAAATCTCTTTCCAAAGGCAAAGAAAATGAAACCCTAATCTTTTTTCTTCTTCTCTTCTTCTCCTCACTCTCAACCGAAACACACTCTTCTTTACTTGTAAAAACTTGTTCTTCTTCTAACACTCACGACTATCACCCTAGCCTTCTTTCTTTCTCTCATTTACAAGAAGCCAAAAAGACCAAAATGCCCCTCCTTGTAAGACTTAACTTCTAAGAACTTAAGTGATCTTCCTAAAATAACCCTACAAGATCATGTTCTTTCAATTCTAACTAACTCCATAAGCTTTTCTAACTTACTCTAAATTTCTCCTTTTTAATCCATCAATCCAAAAATAAAATAAAAAAAATTTCTACCCCCAAAGACATTATAATTAATACCTAATTGCAATAAAATAATAAAATTAATCCCCAACATAAACTAATCACATGCTTATTAGTAAGAAGAGAATCGGGGTCCAACACAAACGATCAAATTCATTGAAAATTTTACTCTTTTCAAACATCACACGCATATTACCGAAAATCACTAATCCAATTTAGGCCTATTTTTTTTCATAAACATCAAAGTCACAATTGTTATTATACTGATTGAGCAACTTAATTTACAAACATTTCCAATTTGGAAAGTCAGTTCAAAACAGAATTATTCACATTTGCAAAAAATATTCTTTAAGACAAACATAAGAGAAAAACGTATACAAATGCCAACTGATCCTGACCTCTATCTCTTACTCAAAGGTAGTGGTTAGACTCCAATTGATTTAACTGGGTGTCTCCTCTGAGCCTTAAAAATATGTTGCAAATTGGAGTGAGTTTTGCGAACTCAGTGAGTGGACCATCCTCGATGGCTCACTCAATCATATAACAAATCAATTCATGTAATCATGTAATTCGCATCATTTCACTAATCAACATGTTGAATCACATGCACTTCATATTCACATGATTCATATTTCACATCAGAAATCATTCAAACTATTCATTTAAATCACATATATCAAATGCATATGCAATGCTCATGAGACTCACTTTTAATTGTTATTGTCGTGACCAAGTGCCTGTAACTGCTCCGTATCTATTATGGATACTGGGCTCATTAATAACTGTCCCTTATTCGTTAAGGATATAAGGCTCATTTTACATAGTGAGCCTTTGGCTCTTAATCACTTTCTAAGCTTTAAGCTTTTTTTTCAGTTTCTAAGCTTTAAGCTCTTATTCTGTGGCTACTCCGGTCACAACAGCCTTTATGTTATCATGCATTCATGTAATGAAATGCATCACATTCATATTTATTCTATCAGTCACTTGATTTCAGTTTCACATTCACATTCACATTTATCATCGAACCTTAGTCTGGCATTCAATAATAATATTAAGAATCACTTATTTCATTCATATTCACATTCAAGGATGCACTTCTTATGCTCTCACATTTATCAAACTCCTCACACTGTTGATTTCTGGAATTGTTTCAACCACATTCACATTCAGTAATAATTCAATACAGAAATTCAAAACAGAACAAAAAACAAAATTGAGACCATCTAGGTTGATTCACAGTACGCTCCATATAGTTATTGCCTCGACGTACTGGCAACGTTAGGATGTTGTCGCTCTAATTGTTCTTTTATATCATGCAACACACATTTACACACATTACAACATTGTGCAAGTATATAAGCACTCATTTATGCACATATGTATATATATGGATTATGTACAATGCATGCTCAATGACAATACCGGGTACATTTCCTTAATACATGTCTCAAAATAAATTAACATCATCTTTCAATCATTCCTTAATACCTAATATACTTTCATTACTTTAATCGTCTCATTCATCAACCACTAGGAGCCTAATTACATCATAGGAAAGCGTTGATAAGTTAATAAGTCATCTATGTATATGATTTGAGACAATAGGCATAACTTTCACTATAGATGTCAAATTAAGGTCATTTTGGTACGGTTCCGAAGAGAACTTCAAGTTCTACAATTTTGTCATTAAAAGGGTCAAAATTACAAATTATTGTAGCTGTCTCGAGAATGTCCGCTAAGTGGACATGTATGTCCCTTAAAACGGATATGAACAGAGGTAGAACACTGAAATTCTCGAGAAGGTCTACCTAACGGACATGTATGTCCCTCCAAATGGACATTTACTGGAAAATTCTAGATTTCCAACTCCTTCAATCACCTCTGTTCCAATTCAAAACATCCACAAAACATAACATCCACAAAACATCTCATCCATAAAACACATCATACATGATTGTTGATCACAATCAACAAAACAATCATTCATACTTAAACATTCATCCTCAATTTTCTGCACATGTTCAACTTAAATATCATCTTCCTTTCACTTCTAATTGATCAACTTAACTTAATGTAATCATTCATGAAATCCTATCTCTTTCCATAGTATATCTCAATTTCAATTCAATATCATCTATACTCAATCAACATCCATGCCAAATCATAAACATAAAAAACAAGACATATTTCTATACACTTCCAAACATCAAAATTTCTGCACATCTTTCTACTTAATTTACACCTTCTTTTCATTCCTAACTATAACTCTAATTTACCTCATTCCATAATACTCTTTCTTATAAGCTCTATATTCATGTTAATTCATCTCTAAACAATTAAAGCAATCCACATCGATATAAGAAAAAAATAGAGCATAAAACCAACCGTTCACTAATCAATTTTTTTGCACTTCTGTATACACTATTTTCATAATCTCATTATCATAATTGGTTTATCTCCTAAACAATTCATGAATAACATTAACAGCTTACAATTTAGAACATTATGTCTTTATCATTATTCCACCCATATATCATACACATAAAATTCCAGAATCAAATAATCAATCTCAAATTACTCATCAAATCAGTTAGATTTAACATTACCCAGAAGGATTAAAGCATAACTTACTTGATTTAGTTTGAAAATCCTCAAGATTTCTCTTAGCCCTAGCTCTCCATATAACCGACGTATATCATCCTCCAAGAGTGATAAGGTTGGGTCTTTTGCGAGAATTGAAAGAGAGAGAAAGATAAGAGTAGCAAATGAAAGATGAGAGCAAGTGGTGACATGAATGGAGATTGGGTGAGCTAAATTTGTGAAAAGAAAAGAAAAATGAAGAATATGATGAAAGTTACAAAGACAAGGGAAGAAAAAACAAGATAAAAATAATTAAGTTGGTCTTTTAAGAGTTAGAGAGTGAGCAATGTGAGTGAGGGATGAGTGGCTAGTGGTAGTCACACATGTCATTGCCACTTCTCACTCAACCATGGTCCCATTTGGACCCTTTTAATAACTAGTCTATTTGACTTCAATTTCTAATCCAATTTTCTCCCAAATGTTAATGACATGAGTTATTAAGTCCCAAAGTCATATATAAAAATTTCCACTGTCATTTGACAATAATTTCTTCTGCTAATTATCAATTGTCCTACCACTTGGCATTTTTCCTAGTGTAAAAATACCAAAAATCTTAGAAAATTCTCAAAATTCAGCAAAAAAGTTCTAAATTACTATTTATACTTTCCAAACAATTTTCAAGGAATATAATCCACAATTCACGTTATAATCACTTTAAATATCAATATACTCAAAAAAAGTCAATGAATGCATGTACAATCATTTTAGTGTGTGCAAAAATTAATATTCATATATGTGTGTGTATGATATATTATGCATAAGCATGAAATGCATTTTCTAATCTCTCAATAATCTCTCTTATATATATTATTCTAGCCTCAACATGGGTAATGGGACGTTACACTGAAGATGGTTGGTGGCGATAGGCGGACGTGGCGACAAGCGAAGGAGGTGGTGACCCATGACAAGTGGAGGAGATGGCGACCCGCGACAGGCGGAGGAGATGACAACCCACGACAGGCGGAGGAGCAGCCAAGCACGCCGGAGAGCCCCGCGAACCGTCGGGAGTGGAGGAGAGGACGACGACAGCTATGGAGAGAGGAGAGGATGAGTCGGTGAGAGAGAGAGGAAAAATAAAAAATGAGAGCAAACATAGAGAACAGAAGAGGTCGGGGGTAGTTAGCGAAAATTATAAAATTCTGTAGATTAGTCCTCCAGGTTTGCAGTTTTCACAATACCAGTCTAGTATCATCCGATATAGTGAGTACCTGCCAGTACCAGGCAAAAGTGCTCAGTATTGGCCTTTATTTGAGCAACGTACCATTCTATTTTTCGGCCGATTACAGAACAGTATTAATAACTCTAAGATGTATTCTTGATATATGGAAATGGAGATCTCACAGTGAGTGAGCATACAAAAGCCAATTTTCAACCTAAACAGGATGACTCCAAATCCCAGTCAGGTTATATTTTCACATTAAATGGTGGAGTAGTCAGTTAGAAGAGTTCCAATTAAGAGATGACTGCAGATTCGAAGACTAAGTCAGAGTACATTGCAGTTGCAGAAGCGGTGAAAGAAGCTGTTTGGATCAAAAAGTTCGTTATAGAACTTAGAGTGGTTTTGAGTATAGTAGACCCAATATTGTTATACTGTGACAATAATGGGGCTATTGCTCAGGCCAAAGAACTAAGGTTTCATCAGAGATCCAAGCACATACTCAAGAGATATTACCTGATCAGGGAGATAATTGATAGAGGTGATGTGAAGATTGAGAGAGTGCCCGCATAACTGAACATCGTTAATCCTTTAACTAAGCCACTTCCTCAAACAAAATTTGATTCTTGTATACTCGCCTATAGTATTAGATACAAAGATGATTGGCTTTAGTGCAAGTGGGAGATTATTAGAGTAATGCTCTAAAGGCAATCACCTCTAGCACTTTTGTACTGACTTTGTTTTCATTAATAAAGCGAAAGGCATTTGTTTAGGGTTAACATGCGGATGCTTACTAAGGGTAGTAAGTACATCAGATGACCCGCTATAAGATTATCATATAGATGATCTATCAAATGTCAATGATTAATCTCGTCATAGTAATCGTGTAAATATCATTAGACTTGAGGTACTCAAGGATATCTTGGATACTAATCCTGTGCTTTGACATCATTCCTTGTTACCTCAAGACGAGGTCACTCTTAGGGTGGAGATTGGGTACAGCTATTGGTATTCGAAGGTAATTGGATAGTCAATAAAGGATTCACCACTCCTGATAAAACGAGATGATACCCACAGCCTCTTGCCAGGGTCATTACTCAGGAGTCTCTAGCCAGGGTTACGTGTCATGAAGAGAGTATTCAATGACACATAGAGTAATGAGATCCTAGGACAAGAACTAACATCACTTAGACTAGATGTGACGTAGTCAATCTAATAGGGGTTGATATATAGCCCATACTCTGAACCAAGTGGGGTATATTATTGTGAAAGGATGAATTGCAGGGTAATTGTCTATGGAAAGGTTCATGAGTTGGGTAATTAACTATCGAAAAGTTCATGTGTTAATCCACTTATATTTCGGCAAATTGGCATCATGAAATTCTTTATGATTTGCTTGAATTAATAGTTAATTCAAGTGCCTAAAATAACTGGAAACCTAAGGGTCACACACATAAAAGATCGGATGAGAAACATAGTGTGTATTCCACGATGGTGACAGAATACAAGACCATTTTTAAATAGGCCATGATTATGACCGAGGGCACGAATGAGTACATAAATGAGTTCTTCAATTATATACACAAGAGTCTTACCACTTCTTACACACTTAAGTGAGAACATAAGGGCTCTAGAAGAGTTCTAGAGTGAGAGAGAGGTATTAAGAGTCTTATTCTTGCAATTTTTGCATGAATCAAAGTGCATGCAATAAGAGCCTTAATCTATCTTCTATCATTTTGAGCACCTACTAGAACTCATCTAGTTTGGTGCTCAAATCACCCTTATACGTTGTTTCTTTTTTATCTTTGCGTGTTGTTGGGTGATCAAGGAAGGGCTTGGTGTTTGCAACAACCCAAACAAGGAGAATAAATAAGAAAGGAGGAGAAACAAAAGGTAAAAGTTTTATATTTCATGTTCTTTTACATATCCATGCATGCATGTATGATTCTGTGTTTTACGAGGTTGTCATGGTGCCGGAATCCAAATTTCGACACTTCCTATAACACCCCACTTCCGCAAGACCCGAACCTGATATCGATGGTGATATCCGAGTTCGTACCCCACGAGGGTGGCATGTTATAGCACTCGATCATTCAACTTTCAGTACAAATTTTTTTTAAACCATGACATAAAGTGCGAAAATTGATAACCAAATCGGCCCACTTTATTTTATAACCAGTCTCAACATAACAACATAATCAATAGACTTTTCAATAACCATTTGGGCCCATTACAAAATACAAAATATTTCCAATTCCACTTCCACTGCATTCTCATGCATATGATGCATGCATCCATGGCATCCCCATCATAAATGAGTGAGAGTCAAATATTAAAGAGCGCCAATCACTTTTTTGTGAAGCTTGCCATCATGAAATGCAGTCTTAGAATGTTTGGTGAGTGAAAGATGAGCAACCATAGTAGTTGAACAAGGGTTAGCATTTGATATATTATTGTAAGCAAGAAGGTCAATGATGTATTTTTATTGACCAAGTAGAATGCTTTATTGTTGAAGTTTAATTTCTTCACCAAAGAAATAATAGAGCTGATCGAAATCTTTAGTTGGAAATTAATACTGCATTTTAAGTAATAAAATATAGTACATGACTCTCAGTTGAACTTATAATAAGAATTTTATCCATATTAAAAAGAACAAATATTTTTAGCCTCGTGAATTAAGATGAAAAGTGAAGTATCTGCTCTTAAAGATTGAAATATGAGGTCATAAGGAAATTTTGTCAAGTGATGAAACCAAGCATGTGGCACTTGTTTGAGCCATAAAGGGACTTATGTAAATGACACGCATAGTTTGACTTTACAAGATCATGAAAGCCAATTGATTACTCCATAAAGATGTCATCATCAAGATAACTATGTGAAATTGTAAACGTAAGCATTGTGCTGATTTTAGTTGCCTTAATAATAGCGATAAATGTTTTTTGAATAATTAACTCCATCTTGTTGTTTGAATCCCTTTGCAATAACATGTGCTTGGTAGCAATCTATTTTTCCATAAACTATGTGTTTGATCCGAAACATCCACTTATTTCTAATCAAGTTTTTTATCTTTAAGATGAGGGACCAACTTCCAAGTTTGATTGGCATGTAAAGCTATAATTTCATCATATATGACTTTTCTGTACTCTAAAAACATATTAGCTTATTTAAATGTATAAGGATCAATTTTTAAGTAGTTTGAGCTTTTATAGAGGTAGGCAGAAAAACTATGGGAATGATCAATATGAGAGGGATCATTTGAATGGATATAATTAGAAGGTGTAGTACTAGTGTAGACAATTTGAGGGTAAGAATTAAGGTAAAAAAATCTAATCCTTGGATTTGAGAACTTATGCTAATGATAATAGGATTTGGAGATGAGAGAGAAGGTTGAGTTTCAGTAGGATTTGAAGAGGATGGGTGATAAGGAAATTAAATTATGTTAGTCAACCCTTCATATTTGACATTTACAGCCTCCATAATAGAAAAAATAGCCTCTATAATTGAAAGAAAAAAAACAATGGTTTGTGTTTAAGTTTAATTTGGTTTCTTCCTTCTTCTATTGTTTAAAGAGAGAGGAGAGGATTGCATCTTGTAATAAATTTAAAAAAAACAAGAGAGTGAAGAGAGAAAAGATTAGTAAGTGGGAGAGAGTTTTAAGCAGTCTTCATTAAGTCCTCGATTGGATGGTCGTTTCTGGTCTAATTGAGCTCAGACTTTGAAAGCTTACTCTGCACTGGTATTAGTTCATATCCAACGGTCATAATCATGATCAGAGTTCTAATTTTTTGGTGATTTTTGGTCAAAATTGGGATTGACTTTTAGGATCCTAAAATTCTAGCATTAAACAGTTTTGATCAAGCTCACGATCAGATGGTGAAATGTGGTTCAATTGGGCTGAAACCTTGACAGCTGGTAGACACATGTTGATCCTGATATTTAACGGTGAGTTTACTATTTGGAGACCTTTTAGGTGATCTGCTCGAGTTGTTTTGGAGAGTGTGATTTCGAGTGATTTCGCAAACTCTCTTATTGATTTATCTCGTTAATGTTTTTGATTTTGTTGCCAAGAATTGTTGTATTCTTGATGTTATTGTTGCTATCTATAGTGAGATATTAGAGAGAATTTGTTTTTGTACCCATTATTTGTTGATAGTGCAGATTTTTTCTAGACTTTGGTCCCATGATTTTTTATTCCTCACATTAAGAAGGTTTTCCATGTAAGTCACAGCATTGATTTTATTGGGTGCTGTATTAGATTATTTTATTTCTTAATTATTTCCTAAAGGTTTACACAAGTAGGGAGAATTAATTTATATCTAGGGTCATGCATAACACATTGTTATTGTATCCACTAATTGGTGGGTCACTTTCATTGCATCTATCGACTTTTCTTCCATAAGATTGGTATCAAAGCTCTCAGTTTCGAGTGTGTTTATTATCTTGTGGTAAACATGGAAGGTAATACAGGTAGGATGGTGAGTTTGAATGGCTCCAATTATCATGTTTGGAGAGGTAAAATGGAGGATCTACTATTTGTCAAAGGCTACCATGCTCTTGTCTTTACCACTGAAAAGCTAAAAGGTAAAAGTGATGATGAATGGAATTTGCTCCGTCGGTTGGTATATGGTATTATTAGACAATGGGTAGATGAAATGTTTATAACCTCATTGTTAATGAAACTCATGCGCGCGCATTGTGGATAAAGCTTGGAGAAATATATGGTAGCAAAACAAGGAACAATAAAATGTACCTAATAAAGCAACTGATGTATTTAAGATATCATGATGGTACTCCGATGTGTGATTACATGAATACATATCAATGGGTCATTAGCCAGTTGGCAAGTATAAACATTAAGTTCGAGGAAGAGGTACAAGTTTTGATGTTTCTTGGTTCTTTATTAGATTTGTGGAAGACTTTTAGGAGCTCACTTACAAATTCAACCATAAGTTATAAAATTTCCTTGACTATAGATTCAATCAAAAGTACGGTCCTAAATGAAGAGATGAAAAGAAAGGCGCAAGGTTCTTTTCACATTCAGAAGTCCACATTATAGAAAATAGGGGGAGAAGTCAAAGTAGAGGTTCGAAGAATAGGGATAAAACCATAAACAAGTCAAGGGGTAAATATTCTAATGTTGAATGTTATCATTATGGTCAAAAAGGGCATGTTAGGAAATTCTGCAGGAAACTGAAAAGGGAGAACAAAAAGAACAAGGGAAAAGAGAAGCAGAATGATAATGATGGTGACAATAATACACAACGGGTCACAACCACTATTGAGGATCTTCTTTTGCATAATGAGGCCAATATGGTTAATTTTGTCAGCCAAGATACCACTTGGGTGATTGAAACAGGTGTTACCATACATGCTACTTCGCACAAGCATTTCTTCTTTTCTTACAAATTTGATGATTATGGTCCTGTAAGAATGGGTAATGATGGTGTGGCTAGAGTTGTTGGTAGTGGCGATGTGTGCTTGCAGACTAGTAATGGCTTTAGGTTAGTTCTCAAAAATGTGCAACATGTTCCTGATATACAATTGAATATTATCTCTTTTAGTGAACTTGACAAAAAGGACTTTGGAAGTTCTTCTAAGAATGGTCAGTGGAAAATCACCAAGTGTATCTTAATTGTAGAAAGAGGCTAGAGCAGTCAAAATTTTACCTTGTGTCAAAAAATTTTTTCAGGGATGATGTCAACTCAGTTCAGAACGAGGAGACATTTACTTTATGGCATAAGAGGTTTGCTTATATGAGTGAGAAAGGTATGTTTTTGTTAGCTAAACAAAATATCTTATCAGCTGTGGGAAAGGTAGAGCTCGAGAAGTGCAGTGATTACTTAACAGGCAAGCAAACTAGAGTCGCCTTCAAGAGCTATCCTCCTTCAAGGAAGTCACAGGTATTAGAGTTGGTGCATTTTGATTTGTGTGGTCCTATAAAGATGCAGACACTTGGTGGTGCTAGTTACTTTGTGAAGTTCATTGATGATCATTCAATAAAGATCTAGGCTTATTCTTTAAAGTCAAAAATCAAGTTCTAGATGTGTTCAAGCAGTTTCAAGCTTCAGTTGAGATAGAGGCAAGAAAGAAGTTTAAATGTGTCTGAACAGATAATGGTGGTAAGTACATTGGCTTATTTGATGAATATTGTAGATCTCAGGGTATTAGAAATGAAAAGACTCCTTTAAAGACTTTGCAGTTAAATGGCTTAGTTGAGAGGATGAGTAGAACATTGGTGGAGAGAATCAGATGTTTAGTAGCACATGCCAAGCTACCGTAGTCATATTAGGGTAAGGTTTTACATACAGTTGTGTTAAGTCATGAGGACTTTACGATGATTAATTTTGACGACAATCAAATAATAATAATCTTATAAATAAATGAACTATTTTGATGAGTTTTCTTAAGTGTGCAGAAGTGCAAAACATAGAAGAAACAAAACATAGACGAAGTGGAGATACATAAGAAATAAAACAAAGAAGAAACAAAACACAGACGAAGTGGAGATACAGAAGAAACAAAACACAGAAGAAGAAAACACAAACGATACAAAGCAGAAGATACGCTAGTACGTCGAGCAGTTAGTTAGTTGGAGTTAGTTACAGAACTCAACTAAATAACAGTTATCAAGATTCAAGAAGCGGTTATCAAGACTCAA
>JANIIA010000006.1:13615099-13634653 GCA_027478495.1 Erythroxylum alaternifolium | reverse complement strand
AGGGCCAAGAGAATTGCATGCTCATATTGTTAAAAGCAATCTATGGTCTTACATAGTTTCAAAGTAAATGGTATATTACATTACTACTATTATTATGACATATGATTTTAGTATGAATGGAAAAGATCACTTAATGCATGTTAAAAGATCCAAAGAAAAATGTGTAATGTTATTGTTTCACACAAATGATATATTTTTGGTAGCTAGTGATGATAGGTAGTTTGTCATAAGAATAAATAAATTGGCTATTAGGCACGATCAAAATTAAGATTATATTGAACGCTGCTTACACCTTTGCAGTTTGTCGTTAAGTATCATTTAATTCAAGCTTTCTTATTATTATAAGCTACATATAGATTGTTGGAATACTTGAACAATTTTGGTATGAAAGATAGTAAACCTTTTTTTTACACCAATTACTAAAGGTAAGCATCTAAGCAATATGTAGTATCCACAAAGGCCATGAAAATAATAAGAGATAAAGATAGTTCTTTATTTCAAAGAAATTATTAGTCTAATGCACACTATATTGTGTACGAATAAGTACATTGAAAAATAGTACTAGAGAGCTTAAATATCAATATCAAATTAAACATATAGATATTAAATATAACTATGTCAAGGGTGTAATAGCACAAAGAGAAATGAATATGTTTGGTGATTATTCATGATACTTGTTATTGATAAAGCAAACACACACAAGAGGAGGGTAAATTGTGTGTAATAAAAAATTCAAGATACTTTCAAATCAATAAGATCCTGCTTAAACATAATAAATTTATAAACAGAAAGGTCTTATAAAATTTCAAATGGATCCTATTAACATTGAAAAAGAAAGGAGCATGTTAATATGAAATGCGCCTATTAACACTCAAAACGATAAGAACCTGCAACCTTTTGAAAGAAACCTCTTGTGTTAAAAATAGAAGGAGTCTATTGTAAAACTAAAGGAGCCTCTTAAAAATACAAACTTATAATGCAAAAATTTAACAGTAAGAGAGAGAAAATGAAACATTAGATTTATACTAGTTCAACTTATAACGAAGCTTACGTCCAGTCCCCAAGTATCAAACTTGAGTATTTCACTAAAAAAACTAAGTAGTAATTTGACAAGCCTTTTCAAGCTCATAAGTGTATATATTTTAAAGTTCTTTAATTTTCCACAGTAGTAGTATTTTGCCAGCCTCTACAAGCTCTCAACAAAAATTGTATGAAGGATTTTATAGTCTCTCTTAGTTGAGTGATTTCCCTTTCTCAAACATAAAGAGTTTGATACGACTTTCAAGAACATTGATGCTCTAAGATATTTTACAAGTCTCGTGTCTGTGTGTCTCGCAAATGCAGTGGCTCTTCCTTAAGTAGACATTTTCTTCAACTAGCCGTTGCTTAATCTTCGTTATTATCTGTGCTGAAATCTGCGATATTTAGATGATAAGAAGAACATTATATCAAAACTTCCAGAGTTGATTGTTTGAATTAGTAAGATCATTCTGGATGTCATGGAACCATTTCAAAAAAGGCAAGTTTATAAAGAAAGTTTTTGCAAAAACGAAAGCAATTATTCCATGATTTTATTTCCTTTTGAGAAATATATCAATACCTATACAAGGAAATAAATCCAATTTAAATTTTTAAATATTATACAGTTATCATCAAAATAGTTAATCATAAATCTTAAGCTAACATTCTCTCCCTTTTTGATGATGACAAACAATAATAGATATACTTTCAAAATTCAAATAATAATAAAGGGTTTCGAAAGATACTTGTAAACTTTAATCATAATTATAATTAGAAGGAGCCTGACTTCTAAAAACATTTCAGCATAATATATCAACAGTAACAAATATATCATCATAGCAATATTGAAAATATATCACAGATGCAGAGTAACTATATCGTCAAGTACAAAGCATATAATTAACTATTCTCCCCTTTTGTCATTATAAAAACAATAGAGGGAAAAATATCTAAGGCATTAAGCAATAACATAAGTAAAAAAAAAAGAAACAGAGTTATTCAGAGGATTTAGAATTCTTTCTAAGCAAGATCTGCATATTAATGATCTGATCTTGCATGCTATCTATTTGTCTACGCATTTGATTTTGATTAGGGAGAATTTCCTTCATTTGTTGAAGGATAAGATCATTGGTGCTTTAGAGTACAACAAGAGCTAATTTTTGTGAGGTAGGATCTAAAAGATCTGCTACTCTTTATGTCTTCTTCTTTACCTAAACATTATCCTTTAGTTGTAACCGAATTGGTAGGGAATTGAAGATTAGAACTTTACAGGCTTATACCAATTTAGATTGTCAAAAGGCACTCTAAAATAAGCAAAAATCTTGGTTAACATCATCCCATACAGTAGGCCACTAGTGGTATTCTTGTGACTTCCCTTGTCTACCATAAACTTCATATTCATTGCTAAGAGGTTCACCTTATTACCTTTCAAAAGATTATAGACCATATACGTATCCAGAAGGCTGCATCTTTGTACTGAGCTACTCCTTGGAAAAATTGAACTAGCTGAAATGGATGCAAGGCATCTTGGCAGTAGGTCCAAGTGTCTACACTAGGGTCTTTCTTCATGGGCATTCTTAGTATGTAGACATAAAAAGTCCACAGCCTCTCCCAAATCAATGTCAGCAATCTCCCACTTGTGACAGGGAATGTCAATCCTACCAACTGGAATTATACCCAAAATGTTCCCAAAGATTTCCTCTGTAATAAAGATCTTGCACTCACATACCCACGAGATGATTGCCAGCTTTCCATCAATTTCTTCTCTTCTCATATATGTGTAGAAACATCTTACCAATTCATCACACACTATTTTGTCTAATTTTAAAACGTTTTCCTAACCAACAACAAGAAAGAAGGGGTTGATGAGAATACTGATATCACTGAATAGGTTGGGAGGTAAGATGCATCCTACTGCCACCTTTCTCTTCTTATAACACATCTTGTACCTTACTTTAGCTTCCATCGATTGGAACAACTTTACTGGAGCTGAGGATTTTCCCTTCTGGAGTATAGAGAGTTTCTTTGATTTAGTTCTTTTGGCCTTAGGTATTTCTTCAAATAAGGCTTCTTCAAACATTCGTTCATCGACCAAAAACACTTTACATTTTCTTATTTCTTCTTTTTTCTTTTCCTTGATTCTCCTTCTTCTTTCTTTTATGCCTCATCCGTTTCTTCTGTAGAGCTTATTTTATGATACTTTCTTTAGTTTGTGGTCTCCTTATTAATGAAGTCAATTCTTCATCTGATCCATCATCGTTTACAACCGAGTGCACTTCAAGTACTTTCTTATACTTGGGATCAATTTTAGGAGTAATGGAAGTAGTGGAAGGAGTAGGAGTGGTTAGAGTAAGAATGGGTATATGAAATCTTACTTTTCTTGTTTGCTTCACCTCACTCGAGGATTCTTTTGATTCCTTTTCTTCCTCCTCCTCCTCTTCTTCTTCTTCTTCTTCTTCGTTTTCTTTTTCTTCTTCTTCTTTTTCTTCTTTCTCTTCTTCTTCTTCTTCTCCACTAGAGTCAGATACAAATTGTTGTACGGATGAAGGTTCATTGTTTTCAGAGGATGAATTTGAGTCTAGTTATAAGGATAGCATAGACAAAATTTGTCCTTTTCTCTCCTCTGGAGTTTCCTGAAAAGTTCTGAAGTTTGGGGCTTAGAGGAAATAAAGATAGGTTCAGTAGGAGTGTTCAAAGAACCTACTATTGGAGACAGAGAATAGGTTTAAAAAATGAGAGTCTGTTCATGGCTGGAAGTTAAAGCCATGGTTTTCTTCTATCCCTTTAATTTTGTTTATGTCGTTAAGGTTAGAGGAAAAAACATATAGAAGGCAGAAAGTTAAGGTGTAAAAGGAACGACGATTCTAAGAAAGATAATGATTACGATTATAAGAATGGGAAGTCGTACACAATGACTATGATTATAAGAATAGGCAGTTGTACACACCAAAAGAGGAACTGTGATCATCTGCGTCTTTTCTATCAAACACGTACGGAAACCTGTTAGAACAGCACGTGCTTTTTTAAAAGTTAAAACAACACCATAAAAAGCTTCCTTTTTTGGGTACATTTACCCTATTATATCAGACTGTGAGGATCCTTCTAAAAATATGAGGGGCCTTCTAAACTAGGAGGCTATAAAAGATTCGAACTAAAAGAGCCTACCAAAAAGAAGTAACATAAAAACATTATATTGAAATAATATCTAATAGTTTGTACATACCAAGTTTTTTGGAAAATCTATTTTCAAAGAGTGACTTAATGAAAATATCAGCTACTTGATTTTTAGTATTAACATACAAAAGATTAATAATACCTTCTAAAACATGATATTTAAGAAAATGATGATTGATTTCTATATGCTTAGTCCTAGAATGATGCACAGGATTTTTTAAAAGATTTATTTCATTAGTATTATCCCCAAATATAGGAATATGATTAAAGTTTAGGGAGAAATCCTAGAGTTGATGCTTCATCCATAAGATTTGAGCACAACAGCTAGCATTTGTTATATATTCCACTTCGGTTGTTGAAGACGTGTAATTTTGTTTCTTGCGAGACCAAGAAACTATACATCCTCCAAGAAATTGACAGTGACCATTTGTACTTTTTCGATCGAATTTATCACCACGTAATCTAAATCATAATAGCCAACTATGTTAAAAGAATCAGTTTTTGGATACCATAGTCCAAAGTTCATAGTTCTGTGAAGATATTGAAAGATCCTTTTGACTGCTTGAAGGTGACTTTCTTTTGGATTTGATTAAAAACATGGCAAAGTAACAAATTAAGCATAATATCTAGTCTTGAGCTTGTAAGATATAGTAGTGACCTCATCCTTCCTCTGTACTTTGTCTCATCCGTAGCCTTGCCTTTTCATCCTTATCAAGTTTAGTTATAGTGTACATAAGAGTATCCATAGGTTTGGAATTTTCTAAGTGGTGATTATTGATGAGTTCCTTTGCGTATTTGTCTTGACTAATGAAGATCTCTTTTTTTTTGTCTTATTTGTAATTCTATAAAGAAAGATAATTCTCCCATCATGCTCATTTCAAACTCCCCCTACATTAATGTTGAGAATTCTTCACAAAAATATTGATTAGTAGAACCAAATATTATGTCATTAATGTATATTTGCACTATGAGTAAATCATTCTCCTTTTTCTTAATAAGTAACGTTTTATCTTCCTTTTCTCTTTCGAAGTTATTTTCAAGAAGAAAATTACTTAACCTCTCATACCATGCTCGAGGGGTGCAAAAAATTACTTACCTTTCATACTATGCTCAAGGGACCTATTTTAGACTATACAGAGCTTTAGTTAACTTCATCAAGTGATTAGGATGGTTTTCATCTTCAAAACATGGAGGTTGCTTAACAAACACTTCTTCATTAATATATCCATTTAAGATGGCAACTTTGACGTCAATTTGGAATAATTTAAAGTTTCTATAACACTCAAAGACAAGTAAAATTTTAATTGATTCCAATCTAACAAGAGGTGCATAAGTTTCATCAAAATCATTACCTTCTTATTAATTATAACCTTGAGCTACAAATCTATCTTTGCTTTTTAACACCTTACCATTTTTGTCAAGTTTGTTTCGAAATACCCAATGAGTTCTAATGACTGACTTATTTTACAGACGAGGTACTAACTTCCAAACTTTGTTTTTGTCAAATTTGTTTAGTTTGTCTTTCATAGCTAAAACCTAATTTTCATAGCTGAGGACAACAAGGTTGTTCTTGAAGGAAGATCTAGTTCTTAGATTTTCAGAAGGGTCTCCCAAAATGGATTGATGTGTGTCTTGACCTATCCATTCTCTTAGTGTTCTTTATTACATAGGCTCCTATTGAGAGGAAGAAGCTTGCTCCATCCTGCTTTAAAAAGGACCTTCTTGATCTTAAGATTCTGAAGATACTATAGGTGTAGTCGATGTATTTTTAGCAACCAATGGATGCTCTTCATCATCTGAATCAACTGTTGTTGTCGACGGTAGTGCTTTGTCAAACACTACTTGTATTGATTCTTTTATTTTCTTTGTTCTTTTGTTATAAACTTTGAATTCTTTACTAGCGGTACTATAACCGAAAGATAGTTTTATCATATTTCACATTAAACTTTCCAAGGTTATCTTTCCCATTATTTAGAATGAAGAACTTGCAACAAAATGCTCGAAAGCAAGCAAGATTTGGTTTTCTTTCTTTTCATAGCTTATAAGGGGCCTTTTTTAGAATAGGTCTTATGAGGCACTTATTAAGTATGTAATAGGCAGTTGACATAACTTCTGCCCAGTAACCATGAGGTAGACAACTTTCGCATAACATTGTTCTGGCCATATCAATGAGATTTGTGTTCTTTTCTCAATAACTACATTATATTAAAGAGTCCTTAGGCATGAAAAATTATGAGATATACAATTTTCGTCACAGAACTCTTCAAACTTTCTGTTGTCAAATTCTCCTCTATGATCATTCTAAATTAGAGTCATGCATTATCCTTTTTCAATCTAAATTTTTCTATAAAACTTCTCAAAGACTTCAAAAGTATCATCCTTATTTGATAGAAAATAAACCCATGTAAATCTAGAATAATCATTTAGTATAAGAAAGTCGTAATGTTTACCACCAAAACTTTGAGCCTTAGTGAGGCCAAATAAATCCATATGCACAAGTTCAAGTGGTTGGTTAGTAGACATGCTTATAACTTGTTTTCCTTTTAAACAAACTTCATAAACCTGAGTATTCTCAAACTTTAGATCAGGTAGTCCTTTTACTAGCTCATTTTTTGACAATTTTGATAAGATGCTCAAGCTAGCATGTCCAAATCTTCTATGCTAGATAAATGAATCCTTTTCTATAGAAACAAAACATTTGAAATTTGTGAAGACATGTTTCCCAGTTGAGCACAGTACATGTTATGATTTCTAGGACTAACAAATACAATATTATCATTATAATTATCAACTATTTCATAATGAACTGTATAGAAAATGACTCTATAACCCTTATCACCTAACCGACTTACAGTTAACAGGTTATGTTTGAAACCATCAACATAAAGAACATTATTAATAGAGGCAGAGTTAAAGTCACCAATTTTACCAATTTCAGTGACTTTTTTCTTGTTTTTGTCAGAAAAGATAATATTACCTTCGTCTTTTCTTTCAATGTAGTTGAAATTTGATATTTCACTTGTCATATGTCTCGAACAGCCGCTATCAACTATCCATTGATTTTCTCTCTTCTCCATTTTGATGCATATCTGCAGAAAGTATTATATCATTTTAGATACTCATATTTTTTGGGTCCTTTTAGGTTAGTATCTTGACTTTTTGATCTTCAAACATACATTTTAGATAATTTCTTCATTTTACGAAATTTACTAGAATGACTAATGTGACTATGTCTACCACAGTAGAAATATAAAAACAAATGAATTAGAATTGCTATAATTTCTACCATATATCAAGTTCTTGTTGTTTTGATTACAGCTACTGATGGATTTAACAAAGAAATTCTTGTATGGCCTAATATTATTGTTTCATTGTAACCTATTTTAGCCTTATCAAAAATGCATTTGCCACTACCAAGTAATGCATCCAGGTTACTTCTTCCATCAACAAAATTTGTAAGATCTTTTTCTAAAAGACAAGATCTTTCCAGTATATCTCTTTTTCAAGTTCTACAGTAGCAACTTTTTCTTCTAACTGTCTCACTTTATCATAATCATTCTTAAGCAAAGTATTTTCCATTAGCTACTCTTTCTTCCAAAGCTTCATTTTTAGAGACCATTTGCTTATAATCAACTTTAAGAGACATATTTTTGGTCGCCAAACTCTTATTCATAGATTTTAATGATTTAATCCTACTCTTCAGAGATGCATCATTGTTCTTGGACTTCTCAACTTCTTTAAAATACTTTACTGTCAACTTTTTGTACTAATCATATTCATCAACTTTAATATCCGAGTCAGAATAATAAACCTCTCCATCTCCTGATTCAACCATGAAGCAAGCATTAATGACTTCTTCTAGTTCTTCTTCTTTAAAGTTTTAAGAACCCTTAAATGACTAGGCTACATTCATCGCTTGCTTTTTGGGTTTTCTATTCTTTAACTTGTCCTTTTAAAAAAGAGGACATTTGGGCCTTATGTGTCTAGGCTTTTTGTAGTGATAGCATATGATTTAAATGTTTTATGTATTGTTATTGTTATTGTTACCTTTTGAAAGGAACATGTTGTTCCCAACTTTCTTGTTTCCTTCTCTTTTCTTCATCAACTTCATTTTATAGAAGCGGACATATTTTCTGACCAGAAAGTTGAACTCGTCATCTCCTTCTATTTGCAACTCAGTTTCACTTTCATCATCGTTTATTTCATCCGTTGTTTTTAGTCCCATTCCTTTTCTGTAAGAGGATATTTCATCTCGCCTAAGCTTAGTTTCATGGTTCATCATATTTCCTCGTAGCCAGTCGAATGAAATAATGTTCATATTCTTTGCAGTTTCTAGAGCTATCACTTTAGGTCTCCATTCCTTTGGTAGTGACATTAGAATCTTCATTATAAGCTCATCATTGGGATATATCTTTTCTAAGTTCTTTAAGGTTGTGATGATGTTGTTGAATAGTCCAAAGAATTCATCTATGGTTTCTCCCTATTTCATGCCAATACTTTCATATTAATTCACCAAAAGGCTTATTCTATATTTTTTTACCTCATTCGTTCCTTCAAAGGTGACTTGTAGTTTATCCCACATTTTCTTTTCTATAGAGCAATAGGATATCTTCTCATATTCTTTTGGAGATAATGCACAGATCAAATGATATTTTACTTTAGCGTTTAGCTGTGTATTTCTTCTGTCAGCATCAGACCATACTTCTATGTTTTTTATAGTAGAAAGTGTAGCTCTAACTCTGATGGCTTTCTAGACTTTAATATCTACAGATTGGAGATAGATGGTCATTCTCTCTTTCCAATATGAGCAGTTGTTTCCATTAAAATAAGGAGGCTTTAAGATGGATTGTCCTTCAAGGCTTCTTAAATTGTTTGCCATGATCTATCATGTGTTTTAAAACATAATAAATGTGAAACATCGCTCTGATACCAAATGATAAAGCAAATACATGCAAGAGGGGGTGGATTATGTAATAAAAAATTTAAGATACTTTCAAATCAATAAGATCCTGCTTAAACAAAATAAATTTATAAATAGAAAGGTCTTATAAAATTTTGAAAGGATCCTATTAATGTTGAAAAAGAAAGGAGCCTGGTAATATAGAAGGAGCCTGTTAATGCTCAAAACGATAGGAGCCTGTTTAATCGATAGGAGCCTGTTAGCACTTAAAAAGAAAGGAGCTTGCAAACTTTTGAAAGAAACCTCTTACGATAAAAACAGAAGGAGCTTATTGTAAAACTGAAGTAGCCTCTTGAAAATACAAACTTATAATGTGAAAATTTAAAAGTAAGAGAGAGAAAATGACACAGTAGATTTATACTAGTTCAGTTTATAACGAACCTTACTTCCAGTCCCCAAGTATCCAACTTTAGTATTTCATGATAAAAACCAAGTAGTAATTTAACTATCCTCTTCAAGCTGACAAGTGTATATATTTTAAGGTTCTTCAACTTTCCGCAATAGTAATATTTTGCTAGCCTTTACAAGCTCTAAACAAAATGTACGAAAGATTTTACAGTATCTCTTAATAGAGTGATTCACTTTCTAAAACACAAAGAGTTTGATATGACTTTCAAGAATATTGATGCTCTAATATATTTCACAAGTCTCATGTCTGTGTGTCTCGCAAATGCAGTGACTCTTCTTTAAGTGGACATTTTCTTTAACTAGTCGTTACTTAATCTTCGATATTTAGACGTTAAGAAGAACATTCTGTCAAAGCTTCTGGAGTTGATTATTCAAATTAGTAAGATTGTTTCGGATGTCATGGAACCATTTCAAAAAAGGTAAGTTTATAAAGAAGGTTCCTGTAAGAAATAAAGTAATTATTCCATTATTTTATTTCCTTTTTAGAAATATATCGATACCTATATAAGGAAATAAATCTAATTTGAATTTTGAAATATTATATAGTTATCTTCAAAATCTTTAATCACAAACCTTGAGCTAGCTAGCAGTTATCAATGATAATAGTGTTTTTTATTAAATACTTGATGCAATATATGTTTAATTGAGAATTAAACAACATTTTATAGAATGAATTTTAAATAAAAATTTAGTTACAGAAATATAAAAATTCTTGATTTCGAATTAAGCTTTCTATTCTAAAATGAATGTTAAATGAGTTTTGGATTTGCAGTTATTGGTATAAGAAGTACGTCAGACAGATATGAGATAGGTGATCGCCATTATTTTGTAAGATTGGAGATGAGACAAGTTTTAAGCAATTTATCTAGGTTATAAATGAGAGTTTAAGGCTTAAAACACTAGTATTGTTGTGAAGTACATTGAAGGGTGTAAGAGGTTATTAGTAATGACATAACCTAAAGACTTGATTTGTTCACCCAATCTATATTAGTATGCTAGATGTGAGTTCTGAAGGGTGGATTAAATAAATAAACAAGTGAACTCAAGTTCGACATTAGGTATGCTTGAATGATCTTATTTACAGTATTGGAAGAAAGACATAAACTCTAATACAAAGAGTCAATAGTATAATACATGAATCATACCATATGCGCATTCTTTTTACCAATAAGGACAATATAAGTCATATTCTCAACTTATATTGTGTGGGGATCTTTTAAAGCTATGTGAACCCCAAATTTAAAGAATCATTTTACCCAGGTTCTAATTCTAAAGAATTAAAGTAATGTTTGCTATTTTAGAATGTTACTAGAAAATCGTGAATGATTTTATAGAATAGGACATTCTACAAAAATGAGTTAATTTGATTAAAAGGATTGAGAAATAAAGAAGATCATTCCAATGCTAAGTTTGCTTTAAGATGTATTCAAAATGGCCCATCTTCTACATAGAAGACAATATAAATACAAAATATTTATATAATGAGAATGAGATGATAATTGATTCAATAAATAATCTAAGGCATAGTATATTAAATCCGCTTATGGATCGATTTCATTAGTCGAAAAGTCATATATTCTTAACAAATGTATGACAATATACGCTCGTAATATGTTGGTCAAACGGGATATTAGAAAAGTATGAGTAATACAAAATCATTTTGTTCTGATTAATTATCTGTGTTATGTATGAGTGAAAGATAATGGATAAGTATAGATAACAAGTTAATAAAATGAAACAAAAATGTGTAGTTCTGCAAGTCTTTGATCTTGTATATTTCGTAAGTGATATTATTTGCAAAATGAAATTTTCTTATATTTTATATAAAATATATTTCGATATTAATTTTTTTAGTATTCACGGTTAATTAAGTTAATGTAGTTAGCAAATAAAGTATTTATGTAATTTGTGGAACCTGTAAATTTAATAGAAAAAAGGAACATAATAAAAATAATTTTGGTAACTAAAAATAATTTTGGTAACCCTTCTCTCCATTATACTTGACAGCTTTATATCCTGTTGAGAAAGGTGAACACGTCATCTGGACATCGAAGTGTCGAATGTCTTGACGCTGCCACTTATTAAAAAGATGGTGGAACAACGGAAATGGCCGAGCTACTCTCTGGCCACCATGCTCGGCTAAAACTCGGTAACAGAGTTCATTTTCTATCCAAATTACGGATTTTGTTAGTTCCTCGTTGTCTACTTGACAGTATAGGAGAAAGATTCACAGGAAAAAATTATACCTAGCAATATTAGGAAGTTAGGCCTCTGTATTATGTAATTAAGTGGGCTTGTTTATATTTTATACCCTCGTTGTATGCACATATATATATACATGTAACAACAAACAAGCAACACTAGTCATTATTTTTCCCTCCAAATCACAAACTTGATATGGTATCAGAGCCTAACCCTAATATCTAAGCATCGCCGTTGCCGTCTTTGAGCTGTTGTGTTGTCATAAGTTGTTTCATCATGTCTGATGTTTCAAAGGACAGTATGCCTAAGTCTATTTTCCTTGTTTCTGATCCATCTTTGCCTTATTATTTGCATCCCTCTGATGCTACTAATCTGTTACTCACACTACAACAAAATAAGAAATTTAACGACACAAAAGGTGAAATTTTTAGACGCTTTTTTGCGTCTTAAAAATAATTTTAGATACTTTATAAAGCATAAAAAAATAAGTGTGACAAAAACTATTTTTGACGGTTTTCTTAGACATATAGATGCGTCGAAAAAAACTTAAATTTTTTACGTATTTAAGCGTCGAAAAAATATAAATTTTTTATGCATCTAAGCGTCAAAATCTAGGCGTCGAAAATCTATTTACAGATAAATGTGTCGAAAACATAATTTTCGACAATAATTTTAAATACATAAATGCTATTTTAGACACTTTGTGTAAACTTTTAGATGTTTTTTTCTATCGATATTTTTCATTTTTGGACAGTTTTTTACGTCAAAATATTTCACAATTTTTTATTAAAAAAATTTACAATTTACTTTTTGTATCTTTTTTTAAGATCACTCACATTATTATAATAAATTATAATAAATTAATCACATATTTATTATTATAATAAATTTTACAAATTAATATAAAATATATATCTGCATATTATTATAATAAATTAACACTTTTGTTAATCACTTATTATAACTGCCACTTTTCACTTAAAGTATCAATACATTTATTCCATTATTGCCTTTTGAGGTTTGATTACATTACATTACATAACACGTCAAGTTGAAACAAATAGGATCAGGCTTTTGCTTCTTCGGCTATCCCACTGGCTTTGTCAACATCAGATTCTACTACAGAAACCACCTCCTTTTCCATTTTTTCCACCTGCATTTTTAGGTCAAATTAGAACTCCCCATCAATGGATAATCTTGTCATGATTAGCATCAACCAAGATTTGATTACCACTCGGCTAAATAAGCAAAAACATATTATCCCTTTTCCGCCAATAAGTTGGAACAAAAGTTTACAGAAAAACCTCTTTGGTGATAAAAGTCTTTGTTTAATGGCAAGCAGAGTTATCGCTTGGAATCCAATCTAATCTTCGACCACCGGAGCAAATTTTGTTGTAACAGAAGAGATTAGATTAAAGTACCTTTTCAAGAACATCGTCTGCTAGTTTAGCATCCTTTACTGTTTCTTTGGTTACACCTTCAACAAACACAACCGCTTCCTTAAATGCACCTTCTGCCGGCAGTTTATTGGCAACCTCCTCTGTGACCTTTTCCACTTCCTCCGCCACTTCCTCGACCACTTCTGTAACTTGCTTTACTGTCTGTAAAGCTGAATCAAATTTCTCTACAAACCAAAGCATAAACTATGTGAGGCCAACGATGAACTAAATGGCCATTGATGGATAAAAACTCCGAAAAGTTCCAATTCTAATTGAGATTCAACTAATTAGCTCCCATAAACTATACCTTTGATTTTCAGTAATGGTCCCCATCTGCTTTTTGTGAAGGGTAGGATTACTGTTACTATTATCCCCAAAATCCAAAAATTCCTGTGATCAGGAAATCGGCGTGTAAAAATTTTTGTTAGGTACCCTGAACATAAGAAATAGAATATATAGATATTGCTGATCTGATCCATAGACATCAGCGAACTGTGCCTTACCAGGAACCAGGAGATGGATCTGAAGTTATAGTAGAACCTGATTCAATGACACTGTAGACACCCATGTCCCTGCATCTCGTTAATTTACAATTGAAATATCGTTAATAGCTATTAACAGTTCATGCAGATGAAGGTAAAGGTAGAATCTTTTCTTACCTTTTCTTGTTAGAATGTCGCAGCTCCCGATTAGAGGTGTATGTCTGAAGCATATGATTCCCAGCAAGTTGGAATTTGCGAATGTGAAGACTGGTTGCCAAAGGAAGCCAGTTGGGACTAGCAGCTTCATATTTCTGGCAGATCCTGACGCAACGATTAGTGACGTGGTTGGGAACAGGTGATACTGTTTTCGACATAGTTGTTACTTCTACCATCTGTTTGAGGATAGTGTTCTTGTTGAAGCTATCACAGCTGCAGAATCCCTCAATGATTCGATCGATAAGACTTGAGCTTGTCTCCTAAAAGTGTTGACGTGCTTTGATTTGAAGGAAGAGCATTAGGCAACGTGACGGAGTTGGTCGAACCAGGTATCTCGACCGTGTTGGATCAGAAATCTAACAGCCTCCAGTGACACTAAAAAATAAATGAAAATTTTGGTTTGGAAAGAAAAGTGAGCAGCAGTTCACATTCAGATTTGAGAAATTCAAACATGTGCTCTAAAAGAACATCATTATAAATAAGGCAGTTGCATCTTAACATCATTATAAATAAGGCAGTTTCATCTCCACGTAAGATGCAATAGTGGACTAGGGAAATCATTTCAATGCGACTTTACACAAGGCCAATAGCCAATGCCGTAAGCTCTCTTCCTCTTCTACGGGTTGAACACCGACGTATCCATTTCTTTTCCAAACACATGCCAAGTATAATATTCAAACTCATATCAACCGTGCCAGTTGTGTTTTTCACTTTGGAAGACGACAAAGCAAAGGACTACGATATAGTTGGGCATGCATTTAGTGCTACCTTTTTTTTCTGTAAAGGTGGGACCGTAAATATCATCGCTATTGGTAAGCAAAGCCAACTAAAGTCTTCACGACACGTGGTACTGCACGTGGGAATATCTACTCAGACAAAGTAGAAATTGTAAGCCAATTTAACATATATTTAACAATAATATATATTATAATCATAAATAAATTTAATATTGTAGAATAAGTCGATATCCCTCTTATCATTGATATTCTTACTTGAAAAGTTTTGAATGTTCTGCATATTTTGAATTCTTTTAAGTGTTAGACCATTTATGGGTATTAAAACCACTCAAAATATGAAAATATCTCATATTCTTCAACTTAGATCCAATCCATTTTTTCTGTAGACCCCTTTAAAACCTTTCATTGATATCAAAGCTAAGTTGGCGAAGTCCAATGAATAAAGATTCATGAATTTGAGTTAGATGAATAAGTAATTCATAAAGTGACTTAAATAGTTTCACATTAGCTATGAGCTCAGGGGGAGTTAGTTTAATATTGATGGATCCACTTATGAGAGGGAGATGCTCAAAATTCATAAGTAGAGTAATCTCACGTCAGAAAGAAACATAAGGATAAAGTAAGTTATATACAAAAATAAGACTCATAACACATTTTCTTAAGATTTTGGGTTGAGATAAAATATCTTAATTGTATATGGGCTTGCTTTGATCTGGTGTAATTTCTCCCCAACCCCCTTAGAATCCTTAATATCTTATATTTTCTCACTTGGTCTATACATTTATGAATCATGCCGATAGGTCCTCTAGTAGTTGAGTATTATCTTCTATGTATTATAATATATTACATTTTGTATCAACTTGAATGTGATGACATTACTTAATAAATAAACCTTACGATTATTCCAAGTCCAAAATAATCAATTTTCTCAAAATTTAATAATGTGCACTATAATATGAGAAAATATTATAAAAGTTTTACGAAAACAACATTGTCTATACAATGAAAACTATATTAATGGAACCCAATCTCATTCTAATAACATGATCCTTGAACGTCATTGGTGACATGTCTCTTATCAAAGGATCAGCTATCATCAATTCAATGCTAATGTGTCCAATGACCGTTTTCTTTTCCTTAACACTTTCCCTTAATGGTGGCATGCTTGTTGTTTTTGCCAGAAAAACAGCAACTGAATTGTCATAATGTATTCTCAATGGCACAGAAATGGAATTCACGAGTCTAACCTCATATATAGAACTCTTTGGCCATACACCATGTAATGTAACCTCAAAACAAGAAACAAACTCAGCCTCTATATTAGAGTAAGCAATCAAAGACTTCTTAGCACTCCTCCAAGATATGGCTCCATAGGCAAATATGAAGATAACATGAAGTTGGTTTCCATGAATCAACAAACCTAGCAAAATCTGAATTTGAGTATCTTGTTCCCTCCAGATTATCGTCTCATCTGTACACAAGGATGTAATCTTTGGTCCTTTAAAGGTACCTTAACACTTTCTTTACAGCCTCCATTGATCTAATACTTGATCACTCTGATATCTACCTAACATTCCAACAACAAATGCAATGTTAAGTTCCTTTCACAATGGAAGCTACGCTTGGTGACCAATCCTTTATCAAAAATCTCTCTAAAACTTTATTAATATAGTTTTCTTAAGACAAACCTAAAATACTACAAATTATCTATCTCGATGGATCTTAATGTGAATGACATCAAACGCATCACCCATATCTTTCATTTCAAAATTCTTAGAGAGAAATTGTTGTACATCATGTAACAAACCCCTATCATTGGTTGTAAGTAATATGTTATCCACATACAATACAAGAAAACAAATTTTACTCTTACTAACCTTCTGGTATATACTTGATTCATGATATTTTCTTCAAAACCAAATGATGAGATAACATCATGGAATTTCAAATACCACTTATCAGATGCTTGTTTCAATCAATATATGGATCTTTTAAGCTTGCAAGCTAAATGCTCACCATTACTAGAGGAGAATTCTTTTGGTTGTTTCTTGTAAACCTCTTCCTCTAGGTCACCATTTAAGAAGGCTTTTTTCACATCAATTTGACGCAATTCTATATTAAAATGGGCAAGCAATGCCAAAATTATATAAAGAGAGTCTTTTTTATATAAGGAAAAAATGTATCTATATAATTAATTCCTTTCTTTTGAGTAAATTCTTTAGCAATGTGTCTTGCCTTATATCTTTTAATGTTGCTTAATAAATCTTTCTTTGTTTTAAGTACCTATTTACACCTTTTGGATTTTACTCCTTTACATAACTCAATAAGATTCGAATCATCATTATTGTTTATGAAATTCATTTCTTTCTTCATGAAATTGTATCATAAATTTGATTCTTCGAAAATTATGGCTTGTGAAAAGGTTTTAGGATCATTCTTGGCTCCTATATTATATTCTTATAGATATGCAAGATAATCACAAGAAATGGTTGATTTCTTTGTGCTATTAGATCTCCTTAATATTTCACCAACATCCTTTTGTGGAGTCAGTTCTTCAACTGATTACTGAATGCTTTTAGGTAGTTCCTAAATAATTAGATCTACTGAATTATCAGTAACTTGTAAAATATTTTTATTGTCATTTATGTTAACTGTAGGCTATTCAATTTGAACAATTGATTGTACAAGGTCTATTTAAACCTAAGAAGCATTATGAATGACAATCACCTCATTGTTTGAGGTGGAAGGCTGCACATCCAAATAATCATTATCAGAAACTATATATTAAAATTGATCCCCCCACTAATCTAATTTATTCTTAAGAAACTTTGCATTTCTTGATTCTATAATGCTAATGCGATGTGATGAACAATAGAACCTATATCTTGTAGACGTTTCAGCATATCCAATGAAATACTTGCTTATGGTCTTTAGGTCCAATTTCTTCTTTTGTGGATTATAAGTTCTTATTTTAGATGGACATCCTCAAATGAGTACATGTCACAAACTCATTTTTTAACCTTTAGACAACTCAAATGACGTCTTTGAAACAACCTTGGTTAGTATCCGATTTAATATATACACTGTCGTTTTAAGAGCTTCAGTCTACAAGGACTTAGAAAGTTTGGAGCTACTTAGCATTCTCTGTACATTGTCCAATAATGTTGGTTTCTTCTTTCTGCCACATCATTATGGATCTCTAGATATAGTGTATTAGGCTACTATCGAATGCAAATGGACCAGGTGCTTATCCACCTTCACTACACTAAAAAAAGGAGGTTTTAGACACTTATACCTAGACGCATCTAATAATTGTCTTAAATAATCTAAGAATTGGTGGAGCTTTTAGACATTTATTTAAGATGGTAAATTTTGTCTTAAAATATTCTAAAAAGAGTCTAAAACTTCTAAAATTTCTACTCAAATTTTAAAGTATTTGAAAAAGAACAGTAGAGTATTCGAAAAGGCTTTAAGAAAACTCCACCTCTGACCTCTCTCGTCGTTTCATCTTCTTTTCCTTTCCCAACACTTTCTCTTTCATTTCTTAGTATATATATATATAATAAAAATATCCAATAAATATTCGCAAGTCACTCGACCATCTTTTCTTTTTCCTTCCCATTTCAATTGGATTTCAGATCCAATCTGTGAAGTAAATCACACGTTAGTAAAATCTTTAAGTTCAAGAAACTAGATACACAAGAAGGGGGGTTGAATGGTGTATCTTCCTTTTTTAATATAAAATCTTCAAAAAGAAAACTTTTCTTTCTTATTAGAAGAATATCACTACTTATTACGTAGATAAATTGCAAATTACTTCTCTAAAAGTTTCAACAACGTAAACTAAAGTAAAGAGTAGAGAATAGACAATGTGATTTTTATATTGGTTCACCCCAAACCATGGGCTACGTTCAGTCCTTTGAGTTCGTCTGAGTGTTCCACTATTCTTCAAATAATTACAAGTATTCTTGTCCTTCTAGAGCCTCTTCAGGCTATCAGCCTTTCCTTTCTCTCACTAGAAAATGTTTGTAAGCTTTAGTTACAGTAATGTAAACTCTATTCTAAGTAAGCATAGTATCACTTTTCTCTCGGAATATCTAGCTTTTCTAATTGTCTCAGTATTTCTGTCTCTGATCATTCTCTCTTTTACTTCTTCGACTACGACTAATATTTATAGTTTTCGTCTCTAACTACTTCTTTGTTCTCAATAACGACTTCTTCATTCTTGATAACCGCTTCTAGATAACCGCTCCTTTAGTTGAGTTCTATAACTAACTCTAACTAAATAACTGTCTGACATGCTAGTGTATCTGCATGGTATCATCTATGTCTTCTTTGCTTCTATTTTGCCTTTGCGTTTGCGCCTATGTCTACGTCTGTGTCTACATAGTCTTTGCATCTGCGTCTGTGTCTGCATCTATGTCTGCATCTACATAGTCTTTGCGTCTATATCTGTATCTGCGTCTATATTTGTGTCTGCGTCTATATCTGCGTCTGCATATTTAACACTATTGACAAAGACGTTCTTTTGTTTCTAACATTACTATTATTTGATTGTCATCAAAATTAGTCATCGTAAAGTCTTCTTGACCTAACAATCTCTCCCTTTTTGATGATAACAAATAATCATAATTTTAGACAAAGTGAATGAATTTTTATTCACTTATGAACAACAAAAGAATAAGACGAAAACACATAAGAAGACAACAACAATCAATACACATGCTTTCTTTATCTTTTTCTTCTGTTTTTCTTCTCCTTCTATTCTTCTTTTTTTTTTCTCCCCCTTTTTCCTTTTCTCTTCTCTTCTCTTCTCCCCCTATTTGTTATCACTCAAACGTTACCTCAGATGCTTCATTATTTCAGAAAACATATGCTGCATCTCTGTTCTGATCAACTTGAGGTCTGCTTCTGTT
>JANIIA010000006.1:13578542-13592234 GCA_027478495.1 Erythroxylum alaternifolium | reverse complement strand
CGCCACCCTCGCGGGGCACGAATTCGGGTATCACTGTCGATATCGGATTCGGGTTCAGCGGGAGTTGGGGTGTTACATAATTTCTATATTAACGTGTGATTTACTTCGCTTATGGCTCACTTGAGTCATCCTAATGTGATGTTTCTCAAGCCTTCTTCCCTTTTTTTCAATTTGAATGAAAATTTTTATTAACACTAGCATAAGCTATTACAACATTATAATGAGCTAGCAACCAAGTATTTAGAGATTCCATCTACTCTTCGTATTAGGAGTGAGTTTATTTTGTAAATTCTTTTTCATCATTGATACTTCTATTCCAAATTAGATTATTCTCAGCTAGTTGATGCTTTCCAATGGCTGCACCTTTATACAATATGTTTTTTCTCTCCAAATTAAGTAAATAGTTATGGTGAAAACAGTTTTAAAGAACTCCGAATTTTGCTTAAGTTCTTTAGTTTTCTTAATATCCTTGACCAAAAATTCATTACATTAATAAGTTTGGCAGAACTCCATTAGCATATGCAGCACTCTACTTCGAACACCTTTGGAATACCTACATAGGAAAAAGAGGTGTTTCTTGTCTTCCTCTGCTTCTTTGCATAATAAACAAATGGGACCATATATACCAAATCAGTCACATTTAGTTATAATTATATTCTTTATAACAAGGCAAGTAATAAAAGAAGCTTTGGAGTTCAAGGAGTGTTTCTAAAGTAGATCATACCATAGTACATCCTCCAGGCTTGTTCTATAGATTTTGTAGCAAGATTAATTAGTAAAGATCCCTTTAAAGTTGGCTATCCGAGTAACATTGTCCTCCTAATGTCAATGATGCAACTGAGGTAGATATGTTGCTAAAGAAAAGAATCCTCTAAAATTACTATTCCATTCTCAATGATAAATTAGTGAGGAGGCTTTTTAAGAATTATATTTCTTAAATAAAGAATTTCACTCCTCCATATTAGAGGACTAAGGTCAGTCCAATTGTCACACCAAAATGATATATTATCCCATATCATAATTTATTTTTCATCTATAGGTATAACAGATTCCTCAAGTTCAACATATAGATAAAGTTCCAAGAATGTTCCTTATTGCTACCTGCTAGAAGTTCTAGCTCTTAAGATAAAATTAATCAATCCATTTGATCCATAAAGTGATAGTTGTGCATTAGTGTGTATTTTTTTAAGTATTTAGCACGTGTTTCTTACACCATAGCTTATTATTGTTATGTTTTATGATTCATTTTGTATTTTTTGTTTAGTTTGATCTTTATTGTTGTTTTATGTTTGATTTTAATTTAGGGTAAGAATTGATTATTTTGATGTAGGAATGGAGGTCGGCAACTTTGAGATTGAGCTAGAGCTAAAAGAGGAGAAGAGAAGAGGAAGCATTATGATACAAGAATCCATGATCGTGGGAATCATGCCAATTTCCAAGATCATGGGATGTCTAACTAGAGGATATATGCGGGGTTCACTTAAGTTTTGGGTCTTAATGACTATATAAGAGATAATAACCCTAAAGGAGGTGAGACCTGCGTGTAGAATAGTCTCCTTGAGTGAAAAACACAGGTTTGGAGTCTTACGAAAGGTGGAGATTCA
Organism: Erythroxylum alaternifolium; assembly: GCA_027478495.1. NCBI lineage: Eukaryota > Viridiplantae > Streptophyta > Magnoliopsida > Malpighiales > Erythroxylaceae > Erythroxylum > Erythroxylum alaternifolium. The sequence continues at coordinate 13,590,630 of JANIIA010000006.1, read as the reverse complement.
AGGATCATCAATCACAATTGGGAAAAGAGCTTACCAACACTGAAATTTCTAGATTTGGGAAAAGAAGAGGAGGAGTTCTCTTTGAAGTAAATCACATGTTAGTAAAATCTTTAAGATCAAGAAACTAGATACATAATAAGGGGCGTTGAATGGTGTATCTTCCTTTTTAATATAAAATCTTTAAAAAGAAAACTTTTCTTTCTTATTAGAAGCATATCACAACTTATTACATAGATAAATCGCAAATTACTTCTCTAAAAGTTTCAACAAGGTAAACTAAAGTAAAGAGTAGAGAATAGACAATGTGATTTTTATACTGGTTTATCCCAAACCGTGGGCTACGTCCAGTCCTTAGAGTTCGTCTGAGTGTTCTACTATTCTTCAAATGATTACAAGTATTCTTTTCCTTCCAGAGCCTCTTCAGGTCTCTTAAAAAGTATTCTTTCACTATCTTAGCCTCTCCAGGTTATCAACCTTTCCTTTCTCTCACTAGAAAAAGTTTGTGAGCTTTAGTTACAATAATGTAAGCTCTATTCGAAGTAAGCACAGTATGAATTTTCTCTCGGATTATCTAGCTTTTCTAATTATCTCAGTATTTCTGTCTCTAATCATTCACTCTTTTTTACATCTTCGACTACGACTAATATTTATAGTCTTTGTCTCTAACTGCTTCTTTGTTCTTGATAGCGGCTTCTTGATTCTTGATAACCGCTTCTAGATAACCGCTCTTTGGTTGAGTTCTGTAACTAACTAAATAACTGTCTGAAATGCTAGTGTTTCTGCATGGTATCATTTATGTCTTCTTTGCTTCTATTTTGCCTTTGCCTTTGCGTCTGTGTCTGCATCAACGTCTGCGTCTGCGTCTGCGTCTACGTCTGTATAGCCTTTGCATCAGTGTCTGCATTTGCGTCTGTGTCTATATCTGCGTCTGTGTCTATATTTGCGTCTACGTCTATATCTACGTCTGCGTCTATGTCTACGTCTGCATCTATATCTGTGTCTACATACTTAACACTATTGTCAAAGACGTTCTTTTGTTTCTAACATTACTATTATTTGATTGTCATCAAAATTAGTCATCGTAAAGTCCTCTTGACTTAACAATATGTTCTACGGTTTCATTTCCTTTCTCTTTCTTTGTCGATCTACATCTGATTTAATCGCCTCAGTTCTTCACATCTTTTGCCATTCAATTTTTAATTTTTTGTAGAAAAAATTAATTTTAGTGGAAACAGATTGACACGATCGAAGAATTAATGCAGCCTGTCGATTTTATGAGGCAAGCCTTTCCTGTGCTAGCCGACGAGGATGTTAATGAGATGTCATCTTCATCGTCATCTTCCTCCTCTCGATGCTCTTCCACTTTCCTCAACACCGTCGCTCTCGGCAATGCTGCAAGTTCCGCTCTCTCTCTCTCCCTCTCTCTCTCTCTTTATTATAATATTAGATGAGAGATTAGATCATTCGATCTGTTGATTTAGTGAGTATTAATCTTGATAATTCCTATGGATATGCATGTTTTTGGTTGTGTGAATTTGAGATAAAAATGTGTTAGTTGAGGATGTTGAGCATTGGATATGTCAACAGCACGACGAGGGAGTTTAGCATTGGAGATATACATTAGAAGCTTTATTTATGTGTTATAGTAGAAGTCATTATTATTTTATTGGCTTAAAAATGTTATCTGAGTTGCAAATCGACTACTCAGCGTAGCAGATCTTAATTATCTTTATTGTGGTGTAGCTTATTGAGTATGCTCTATCGATATCTTAAACTTCTTATGTTGTTCATAAATAGTTATTTAGATCGTGATTAATGTGGTGTTGCTTGGGAATTGAATTAGCATTGATGTAATCAATTGGTAAGTGACCTCTTCTGTCTTAATTCTATCTTTGTCAATCTCTAAAACAATTGTCATTTAGACAACAAGAGAAAGAGATTTATGGATGATTATTGAACTCTCCGTTTTATGCATATGTCTATTTTATGGTTAATTTTTTGTTATATGATAAGACATCCTAAAATTTTACCTCTCTTTATTGTGTTATATAGGGTACTAGTAAATCTACAGTCCTGAATAGTCTAATAGGACATCCTATTTTGGTAAGTTTGGCTGTCTTTCTGTATTATTATTATGTTTGAGAGTTTCATCGTACTTAAATATGAAGTTTATTTATGTTTGTGATATGTATAGGAGGTTGTTATCATTAAGGTTACAGAACTTGCTCCCCAATCACAAGAGGATCGTGTGAAGATTGAGAGTCAAGTCTTTAATGAGTATATGTACTCTGCTAGTAATTCAAGTTCACGTATAGTTGGTTATGGTTTTGGGGTTACAAGAATCAAGGTGTTTGGTCTTGAAGGTCAATTGAAGGCAAGTTATTGTGATAGCTTTGGTAGTAGCTCAGGTGAAGTGGGATATGATAAAGCGCAATTAGATGCTGTTGTAAAACAAAATGATAAGATTATTTCCTAACTCCAGTGTAGGAATGAAGCACTTGAGAAAAAAACTGAGGCACTCAAGAAAAATGAGGGTTCACTATTAGAATTTCTTTTGATTGGGTTTGGCTTGTGTTAGTTTTGTAGTTTCTAAAACTTTCCTTTTACATTTTCTACTACTTGCTGATGATGTTGCATATAGTGGTGGTTGTTATGGTGTTCATTATTTTGGTAGTTATTTGTCATGGTAGTGGTTGTTATGGTGGTTGTCGTGTATTGGTGAATTTGTTATTATGTTGTTGTCGTGTATGGGTGAATTTGATGTTACCTGGGATAATTGATTTCCACTTTTATGGGAGCTGGGATTTTATTACAAATGGCTCTCTGTTGAGGTTGTAGCATGATTCTACTTCTTTTGCTTGTAAAATTGTCACTAAATTTGAGGGCATGTATCATGTTCTCGTTGTTCATTGCATATTACTGCTAAGCACAAACTTCTACAGAGAGCTGTTCCATTCGCTCTTTAAGTTCTACATTCTTCTTATTAATGTTGTACATCTCTACTTCTTTTTCATAAAGTTTTTCAAAAACTTTCTCTTCCATCAGTGAGATAGTTTGAACTTGGTTAGTTTGAAAATTCTCTAGGATATTCTGTCGCAAACATAATTATACACTTTCATGTAGTTATGTTTCAGACATATGGCAATAAATGGGATTTTATTACAAATGACTCTCAATTTCATGTAATTATGCTTATATTTTCAGTGCTAATAAATGAGTAATACATATTTTTTTATGATGCAAAGTAATGGTCGACTGACATATGGTTATGCTCTGGGTGCAAGCTAGTGATTGTGGAGGAAGAGTCTAGCCTTTATGCTTCTAGCTGCTTTCGTTATTTAGTTATGGACATATATGTAGCCAAAAATTGATTTAGCTACTTTCGTTATTTGGGAGAGCAACTGCATATAAATCTGTGTACTCCATATATTTATATTTTAATGGCAAGTTTTTTAGCTAATTTATACTATTATATACATATAAATCTGTGTAAATATACTGAAGCTTTAGTATATTTACTATAATATTTTCTACCTCTATCAGACCTCACGATCTTAATTTACTTACTACATTGTTTCTTTATTTCAACTTTGCATATTTTGAATGCATTTAATGATTTATTCTTGTTAAAACAAGTAAAGATACATATATCGTGAGTAATCATGTATAAATGAGATGAAGTATTTCTGACCATACAAGTTCATATCAGGACTACAAATATTTGTATATATGATCTTTAATATGTTTGAACTTCCCTTGGAACCTTTCTTTGATTTGTTGGTCTACTTTCCTTTTATGCAGTCTATACAAGTTTCAAAATCAATAAAATCTAAAGTACTAAGTACTTCATCATTTGCCAATCTTTTAATCCTTTCTGTAAAGATATGTCATAATCTTCGGTGCCATAATATGGAGGAATCTTCATTCATGACACATTGTTTTGTACTAGCATGAGCATGTGTTGCATTATAATAGGTATTCTCTTGTAAATTAAAATAGAAAAGATCATCAAATAATGTACCATTCCTAACAATTTCAAATTTATAATTTAACTTTAAAAATTCATCTAAAACTGAAAGGAATATCCTAAAGGTACAAGTTTTAAAACTAAAATCAATTTCTTAGATAAATTGGAAATATAAAATGTCTTTTCTAATTTTAAAACAAAACTAGTTCATAAAATTACAATCCCCAACAACTTCCACATATGAATGCATCTTATTTCTGAATAAGATATACTACTCACTTCCCCCTAGCTTCCTTTGGTTTTACAAATCTTGTAACTCATTTGTAATATGAATTGTACAACCAGAATCAATCCATCACGTGTCATGAAAAACTTCAATCATATTATATTCAAAGCAAACTAGTGAAATTAGATTACCTTTCTTTACAAGTCATTTCTTATATTTGACACAATCCTTCTTTATGTCCTTTTTTCTTGCAAAAGAAGCACTTGTATTCCTTCTTAATGTCAGCTTGGGTAGGTATTTGAACTTTTCTCCTTGAGTTGACCTAATTTTTCTTCTTTCCTTGAAGAGCCAAATGTGTACTTTGTGAACTCTCCGCCTCTTCCATCAACAATCTCCCTTCCTCTTGAACACATATGGTCATTAATTCATTTATTCACCACTTATCCTTATGTGTATTATAAGAGATTTTAAAGGGTTCGTGTGACGGATAGAAAGGTGTTCAAAATGTAATGCATGAAGAAAGAATCAGACATTTTAACTTCGAGTTTCTTTAACTAAGTTGTAATGTTTCTCATCTTCATGAAGTGCCAACACACACCTAGGACATCAGTGAGCCTTATGTATGAAAACTTCGTAATTAGGGTCTTAACAAGTGCTTTGTATGAAGTTTCAAATTACTTATTAATAGCCTTCAATAGAGCACAGACATTGTCATGTTCTGCAGAAACAAAAATGTCAACAAAATTTTAATTTTTTATGAACATCACATTTAGATGATTAGATCTCTCCAACGTTCATAAAGAGCAATTTCAGCTATAACGTTGGCCTCAGTTATCTTAGGTGGTTCATCCTTCTGGATATCATAATGAATGTCCATCTAACCCAAATGCAGAAGAATTCCCTCCTTCTAAATCTTATAGCTTTCACCCGTCAATTTAAGAATTTCATAACTTGTATCAAAGAAACAAACAATTTGAGTTGCATAACCTAAACATACATGCTACTTATCAATAAATTGAGGCTAACAAATAATATGTATGTTTTACCAATGTAAAACATATCTTAAAAGACATAAATCAAATAACATAAAAATTACCTGTAGGCTAAATTTTTAATTCAAACAAATATGTTAAACTTTATAATAAAAATATCAAATCATATTCCAATTCCTAATAACTATGGGAAAAATAAAAAATAAATTTATATTTCATCTTAATTAATCATTCAAATATAATAAAAATTCTTATAGGATAAAATTTATTATACTAAAATAATTAACTACAATTAAATGTTTCAACACTTTGTGTGATTAAGTATATGAACATATAATTTTATATAATTAGGTTTGCTTACTAAAACACTTTATCCAAAATTTTATTCGCAACGGAAAAATATAGACATAATAATTATGTAAATAAAAATAAATAACATGATTCATATAGCAAAAATAAATTATAAATATGCTATAAATTCATAAATCATTTAATTATGAACTTTTATCTTTGAATTTTTTTCTTAATTATTTTATACAAATATAATTTCAATGCACATTTATTAATATGTCATCTTTAGTTATGTTGGCAGAGACTCATCATGTGTCCCACATAAGTACAGGATCGAGCCTTTGAAATTGCATTACAAAGTTTTTTAGTAGACAAATGACATTGTTTGATAGAAGGGGTCACAGTTAGTCACGTCATAACGACTCAGTTCGTGACCTGTTAGATATCAAACAAACTCATATTAGAAAATACAACAAAAATGATTTTTTTAAAATGTGGGAATACTCCAAAACACTTAATTTGAGATTTCTACCTTTAATTGATAAAAAATTCCAAAAACGACTCTAAAGTACAAAATTTTGAATTTAAAGTTTTTTCAATATTCAAAATTCTCCATAAACTAAAAGCAAGGCAGGGGTTATTAATGCTTTGCTACTAAATATAAGCCAATTCAACATATATTCAACAGTAATATATGTTATAATTATAAATAAGCTGAATACAGAAGAAATTGATGTACCTCCTGCAATTGATATTCTTTCTTGGAAACTTTCGAATGTTCTATGTTTTTGGAATTCTTCTATGCTTTTAGTCTCAAATTGGTGGTGTATTCTTCAAATGGTAAAAGGAGCTTAAGGACCTAAATTTTTGTTAAGTGCAAAAATATCTCAATGTGCTCTCATCAAGCACATCGGTAGTTATTACAAAAAATAGGAAATTATTTTCTATTAATTACTGAACGTTAGACTATTTACGGGTATTAAAATTACCCAGAATATGAAAATATCTCATAAATATCTGTATTAATTGCATATATATATGTATATCATCTCTTTCAAACATTTTGGGTAGGCCAACTTGGTTGATTGTTGATCTATTAAACTCGTGTTTTATTCATTAGTCTTCATTATGATTGTTTGATCTCAAAAACATCAGGTCAGTGGCTTTGATAGATAGGAACCGTCATAGGACTAGTGTCCAATTTTGTTACATGAAAAGTTTTCTTAAAAAGATTTGAGGTTCGTGAATATTAACACTGTAGAATGCAAGCTTATATGATAGTTGAAGATTCTCCCTTACAAATAATGATCAAAAGGCTGCACATATTTCAAATTGTTATTAAAGTATCTCATATTAACTAAGTATGAAAATGTCAAAAGAATTTATAAGTGGTAAGGATCAACTACCCAAATAATTAGTTCTAATTATTTTGACAATGATTGACCCAAGCTCAATTCTTGTTAGTGGACTCTATACTCTGTCTATATTAAAAATTTTAATATGCTATCAAAGCATGTTTAGTCCTAATTATTAATTTTTCGGTTGTTCATCTAGATGTTCAGTCTTAATGGTCCAGTCCGATTACCACTACATTTATTTCAAGTGACAATTGGATGTTCAGTCTTAGTTGTACTTGAGAGGGAGTGTTAGAATATTCCATATTGATTAAACATGAAAATGTTAAAGGGTTTATAAGTGATAAATGTCAACTATCTAAATGACTAGTTCTAGGCATTGTCACAATAGTTAACTCAAGCTCAATTCTTGTTAGTGAACTCTACATTCTGTCCATATTAAAAATTCTAATAATTGTCAAACGTGAAACTTTTGTCAGATGAACGTCCAAATTCTAGAAATCTGTTTAAGGAAGTTCTGTTCTCTAATTATTGAAGCATATTTCTCGAACATAGGCATAAAAAACCTACCTGTTTTTTCTTACTATGTAATCTGTGGCTTACTTGGACCAATTATTTTACTTAAGTGGCTTCAGCTGTGTCCAGGATGACGTATTTAACTTCTCCTTCTTGGCCCTTACGATATAATCATATGGAAACGCAATTATTGTATATTTTAATTTTAAAGCTGAAATTTGTCGCTCGAGATAGCACATAGATTGGAAAAAATCAAACGGGAACATGAAAACAGAGAAGAAAAGAAACAACGTCCATAAATATTTCATTCCGTGTTGCGTAAGAGTTGGGCTCATATTGTAAGTTGGTTCTATACATTCATTTAGTAAAAACTGAGAGTAACGTAAACCTAATCATCTAATTTTAGCTTCCATAAGCATATACGTCTTACATTCTTTATAAAATTAAGAATATGCCTATATTACATTGTATATCAATTAATATGTGGATATGTTATTATTAAGTTAAAATAAATTATAACTACCTATTTTAAATTTAATTATTTATGCAATATTTAATTTAATTACATTGTATATCAATTAACTACCTCTTCTCTCTTTTTCTTAGATCTCTACTCTCTTCTCAGATCTTATGCTCTTCTACTCTTACCTTTGGCTGCTATTTCTGCTTTCTCTTTTTTGATTTTGTCCTATTGCTTGATCTGTGTTGTTTGTTTCATTTTCTATTTTGATTTTCTTTTGTAGGATTTTTTTCGATTAGCTTTGTAGTTGCGTGTATGCTATTGTAAGGTTCTTCTTTCTTCTCTTTCCTATTTGTTAATTTTGACTTTAGGAACTAGTATGTGTACTGATCCGTAGTGCTTGATAGTATTTTTGCTATTGGGTCTAAGATCTTGTTGTTATGTCTCGCTGCTATGGTTAAAGTGTCAATTTTTATTGAAATTTCTACTTACTTGCCTCAATTAGCCCCATTTTTCTGAACGTTTATGTCTTTCTCTTTGGTTCACTTCTTGTAAGTGTTGATTGATACATATTTCTCTTCCATATATGGTTAAAGGAGTTTATTCTATAAATTTTGTTGTTGAAATTTCGGGTCTTCCATTGTCTGTGAGTTCTTTTCTTACCATTACGGGTGGCCGACGATTTCGAGTTCCCGATCAGTCACCACTATCGTTTCAAGGAACGACAAGGTCTCCTCCTAATGTTCTCTTTTGAATTGTTCATGTCTTCAAATTTAATTTGAGATCTTTATTAACACTGACACATACATACATATATATACGTCTTAACTTATGCCCACAAGGAGATCAATTTGATTTTTCAATTTGATTTTTGTGTGATCTTGTGGTTTTGGATATGGGATAATGATAGTTGAGCTTCTTATTTCTCCCGATTCTTTCTATTGTTTGTATGTTGTTTTTGGATTGCATAATGGGTAAATGTACTTTTTCATATTCCTATTTTATGCCTGAAAATGTGAATTAAGAAAAATATGTCTTTGGATGTTTTATGGATGCGTGATTGTTGGTGTCTTAATGGTGGTTTCCATATTATTGATTGATTAAATCTAAGTTTGCCCAAATCGTGCATGATCAATTATGTTTGTTACTCTTTCGCCCAAATTCCATATGGTTGGTTTAGTTTTTAATTAAATGATGAAGTGATTCGTCATTTCATCATTAGTAACTTGAATAAAACCATATCATCAGTTTATAATAGCAAACTAGCCTTTATTTATTATGATGCAAAAGCTACTAGTTGTCCCTATTGGGACATCCAATATAATTGGAAAGCTACAGAGAAGATTAGTATAGACCGGCGTAAGGATCACACTTACAACTCAAGAAATGGTGACCAGAATTTGGTAACATATCAGGTATATCTGTCTTGCTATTTACTTAATAACTTTATCTTCTAAACTTGCATCACCTAAATGAAGATTTGTAGCCTTTTTTGTGAAGCTATTATTATTCTATTTTACTTATTTATTATTACTTTATTCTAATTATTTATTTTTTATGTATCTATATTTTTTTAAAATCTTCATGTCACATTTCCATATGGGTCTATCGAAAACAGCCTCTTTACTATGTAGGGGTAAGTTGCGTACTATCAATCCTCCCCAAACCCCCCTGCTGGTGCGGGATTCAATTGAGTATTGATGATGATGAAACTACTTTTAAATTAATTTATATTGTTAACGGAAGACTATTAAATTATGTTTCAAAAATATTATTTAATCTTTAAATTATGAAAATGTCATAAATAGTTTAATATAAAACTATCATTCATTGTAAATATGACTAAAGTTACATTACTTAATTATATCTAACTAATTACTTGATCATCAAATATTACAACTTGTAAAAATAAATATACACTATTACTTATAATTTTGATCAATACATTTAATATCTTTAAACATTATGAAAGATTCATTCAAACATTTTCCTTTTCCACTATTCTATTAAAAAATTAAAATTGAAATCATCAACAACATTGGCTAAAACTTTTTTATTTGTATTGAAAAATAGGTGGCAAGATCTCGATACATTTAGAGTCGAAAGTAATTTATGCTAGAAGGTGATGAGCTTCAAGGAGGTGGAAGATCAACTAAAAAGAGTGATATCATAGCACCTGAAGATCAAACCATTTCCCCTATCTTGTTCACAAAAGATCTAATAGAGATATTAAAAAAGATTTAGAGTAGACACTCCATTACAACTAGGGAAACAATTTGAAATTCTTAGTAAAAATTTAGTAAGAACTTAAAGATGAGAAAGACAGTTAGGCACTTTTAACAAAAAAGGAACTCCCACTTATAATTAGTATTTAACTCAATTTATTTTAACTTGTTGTTAGGAAAGAGGGAGGACTTTATATATTTTAAAGGATCTTTTTATACAATTAATATCCACCACTAATTTTTTAGATATTTTTAGACTTAAGATAATTTTACAAGGTATCTTCATACTTTTACAAACTACCTGGATAATTGGGAAATATTTCTTTAAGGTGTTTAGATATTGGAATAGGTACTTCTAGATAAAGATGTTTTTAGAAATCTTTTAGAATTTCAGTTATCTATTGGGTCTACAGAAGTGACCCATTTATATGAAATCCAAAACAAATATGTGTTCCAATATCCCCTTAAACTTGGTTTGGTAACTTTAAGGTACCTTTTAAGCTTAACGAAGATACCCTTCTTTAAAGTTTTTATAAAGATATCAAATACTAGTTTTAAGTCTTCGCTTACTTAATCTCTACTTCTTTTCTCATGATCTATTCTCTTATAAAACAGTGTCTTGTATTAGCAGCCATATACTGGACGTCATAAGTGGAGATGACAATAATAGTTTACGTCTTAGAACTCTAAGTGAAGGCAATATCTCCTATATAAAATAAATAACTAGCAGTATTTTTTGTATCATCAATATCTCCGACGAACTCATTAGATGGTGAATAGAATAAGTCATTATATAGTGGATGATTCTTTTAATCATCTTTAAATATATGGTCGTAGGTGACTCCATGTAGCAACTAGTAAGTCCAACTTCATAAAAGATGCTCGGTCTTATACATGTCAAGTAACGTAAGCTCTCAACAAGACCCTTGAATAGTGTAAGATCCAAAATTTTTCCTTCTTCATGCTTAGACAATTGGATTCCACATTCAACAAATGTCTTAATTTGCTTGCATTCATCCATTTTTAACTTTTTAAACATGTCCCTTACATAACCTTCTTAGGAGATGAATATACCTACCTCCTTTTACTTTACTTCAATGTTAAAATAGTAAGACATATAACCAAAGTCTGTTATCTCAAACTTCTTTTTCATTGCACCTTTAAATTCTTCAATAAACTTTGGATTTTTTCTCTTGAAGAACAATTCATCTACATATAAGTAAACAATTAAGATATCTCCATTTTGATTCTTCTTCACATAGAGGACATTGTGACACCCTAATACCCCCTGGGAGGATATTACGAGTGCCACATACACACAGAACACACTGAACACGAAGCATTTCGAAACATACAAAACACTTTATACATACATTATCAGATTCTCAAAATACATGTGAACAAAACAAAAATTAGGCTCCTTTGGCCATCGCGGTTGTCTTGTCCCAGTTCCTACGTCCCTCTTTCAGAACCTACACGGGGCAAATCCACCATGCTAAGCATATAGCTTAGTGAGTAATAACTAATATATGGATAAACTAACAACTTATCATATTGAATCATATAACATCATATACATGCATTAAACAATAAATCAGATATAATGTATTTCAGAACAGACTTTATAATTAATAGAATTGAATAGCACAAGAGGGTATAAACCCTTCAGAATCAGAACACAATAATGATTAAGTCATAATCAAACATATGTCAGAATCGCAAAACCAAATAACTACTAATCCATCAATAGAAGTGGGTAACGGGACTTATACAGAAGAGACCAAAGTCTCGACACTGAAGTGTCAATATTAGAAGACACCGAAGTGTCACAGACAAGACTGAAGTCTCGACACCTAAGTATCAATATCAGAAGACACCGAAGTGTCACAGAAGCAGCTGCAGACCCTTCTAGACATGCCTATTTACCCACAACTAGGAATTAACATAATCAAAATAGAAATTTTTGAAATTCAATTCATATATTTATAGCTTTGCAAATCATTCAATGATCCAAATCAATAGCAACCAAAATAGTCAAAGCAAAACTATCAAAATT
>JANIIA010000006.1:13567141-13578442 GCA_027478495.1 Erythroxylum alaternifolium | reverse complement strand
TTTTCAATAGCTTTCCTAAATATCCTAAATGTCTCCAAAAATGCATAATTAATAATAATACACACCAATTTAATTATACAAGACAATTAATCCATAATTCACCAAAAGTCTGAAATAAAAACTATTATCACCAAATAAAAATTTTGTAACACAATTTAATCCAAAATTCATACTTTATTCACATTAAAATCACTTATACCTAGAAAAATGTCAATGAATGCATGTATAATTATTGGTACGAGTTCAAAAAGGCATATGCACAAATAAGCAAAAAAAAATCAATTATGCCAAGCATACCATGCATTGAAATTCCTTAATATTTTAACCCTTAATATGGGCATTACAGACATGCTCATATGGACATTTTGTAAAGCTAATGCTTTGAAAGTATTTATCAATTCTACTATACTATGCCTTTGGTGCTTGCTTTAATCCATATAAGGCCTTCTTCAACTTCAGCACACTATATAGACTTCCTCTTCAAAGAAGGCACTCAAGAAAACAAATTTTATCTATTGATGAATCTTTCATTTATTTTGCTATCAAAGAAATGATTAATCTAATTATTTCTAAATATGCAATAAACACAAATACCTTTTCATAATTAATTTTGACTTTTTTCTTGTATCATTTTACCATTAAACTTGCCTTGTCTCTTTTTATCACTTTTTTAGCATACTTCTTTGCATTGTAAACCCACTACTCCAATTGCCTTTTTCATTTTTAAAAGTGTTGCAAGCTATCACGTATCATTTTCTTCATAATGGTATTAATCTCCTCATCTATAGCATTTCTCCATTCTTATTTTGGGTTACTTCTTCAAAACCTATTTGTTCACAATCAACAAAAAGACAAAATAAATCAAATCGTTTTGATGGTCTTTTATCTTAATTATATACTTATAAATACATATCTTTCCTTTCGTGCCTCTCTTTCTTCTAAAAATGATGGTGGAGAGTCAATGTGAGATAATGACCTTAGTGATGTGGGAGGTGTAGTGGGCTCTTGTACTTCTTCACTTAGTTGCTCTTCTTCCTTATATTTAACCGTGAGAGAAAGGAAGTCATATTGTCTTCTTAGGCATCCCATTGTCATGTACCTTATTCATCAAACTTTAAATCTCTAAGAATGACCACTTTTTCATTTTTATATTGTAAAGTTATCTGAACTTTGATCATAACCAACAAACACGAGCTTCTCATTCTTCTCATTAAGTTTTGATCTCTTTTCATTGGGTACATGGACTTATGTTATATCCTAAGTACCTTTTTAATATGTAATATCAGATTTACATCAATTCCATGCCTTTTGTGGTGTTCTTCCTTGTTCACAACTTATTTGTAAGCAATTGAACAAGTTGACCACCCACTGTATGACTTCGGTCCAAAACTCCTTAGACATCTTTTACTTTTCAACATAGTTCGAGCCATTTTAAGAAATTTTCTATTCTTCCTCTCCATTACTCCTTTTTTTGGGAGATTTTAGAACTATTAAGGGATGACAAATTCCATGCTCTTCATAAAATTTGATGAACTCGCTTTATGTGAATTCTCTTTCTCTATCATATCTTAAAGCCTTGATCTCATGTTCACTTCCTTTCTCAACAAGTTCCTTTAACCTTTTAAAAAGACCAAATGCCTTTAACTTCTCCTTCATGAAATATACTTATGTCCTTCTTACAAAATCATCAATAAAGAGGATGAAGTACCTATTTTTACCAAAGGAACAAGGTGAAATTAAACCACATATATCGGCGTATATGAGTTATAGTAGTTCCTTAGCTCTTATAGTGACCTCTTTCAAAAATCTTCTTCTTTAATGATTTCTAAGTGAGCATCCCGATATAATTGATCCAAATGATTTATGGAAGACAATTCTTTCACCATTCCTTTCTCACTCAACAACTTTATTCCTTTAAAATTAGATGTCTAAATCTTAGATGCCAAAGTCAAGAAGGGTTTTTGATATAAGCTTGAAGGAATTTTCCCACATCATTTTAGACGTTAATTAAAAAAATTCGACTTATTATCATTGGCAATTTAGCTATCATTATTTCTTTAATCTCTTATTGAAATATTATGATCTTTAAGGAGAATATCATAGTCTTTCTCTAAAGATTTGGCCTAAACTTAGTATAATATTTTTAATATTTAAAATATAATATGCATTTGAAATAAACCCACACCTTCCATATTTCAAACATAATAGGATGTTACTTTTGCCTTTGATAGGTATCTTGGATGTATCTCTAAATGTAACATTGTTGCTTATGGAGATATCAAGCTTTACAAACATATCTTTTTTCCCATATATATGGTTGCTAGTGCTAATGTCCAAGTATCAAGTATTCTTTTTTATTCCTTCCTCTCCTTTATAAGCCAATAATAGAATGGACTCTTGTTGCTTCTCCTCCTCAAAACTTTGAGATTTCTCTTCAACATTGTTAGGAACATTTCTACAATCTAAAGCGAAGTGGCAAATTTGCGACAATTAAAACATTCAACTTGAGATATTCCATACTTTTGATCTTCATTATTTCTTGGTATGCTTCCTCCTTGACACCCTCTTGTAAACAAGTTGTTGTGTCCTCTTCCTTCATTGTTGGATAGTTTGAAGCCTCCTTGTCTTTAGCTATTATGTTGTCCACTATAACCTCTTACTCTTTGGCCTATTTGGGTGCTAAAGTTCCTTTCTTTCTCATTCAAAGTGAGCTTGGTTTAAATAACATGCTCTAAGATCTCTAGCTTCCTCTTTTACATTCTTTGTATTCTTCAAGTGAGCATTGGAGTTATTTAACAGCCACAACATATAAATATTTTGTTTCTCCAATGGTAACTACAATATGCTCAAATTTTGAAACTAGAGAACGAAGAATTTTCTCCATTACTCTTGCTTTAATGATGATTCCCCATTGTTTCTCATTTGAATGACTATGATCACAACTTTTGTAAAATAATTACTTATAGTTTCATTATTTTTCATATGTAAAGCTTTAAAATCACTTATTAAAGATTGTAGGCATGCCTTTTTTTTACTTTTACTCTCCTTTGCATGATACTTAAAGCTTATTCCATACTTCTTGGGAGATGTTAAAGGTTGAGATTAACTAAAAAATCTCATCATCTATAGCTTGAAAGATGAGGAAGAGAGGTTTCTTGTCTATCTTTCTTGAATCCTTCAAGGTTAACTTTTGAGGTTGAGGTAAATTAGTCTCATTTTTTTTTCTCTCAACGTAACCATTCTCAATAATCTTCTAAAGATCATATGCTCCAAACAAGCCTTCATTTTGATGCTCCAATTATCTTAGCCTCATTTGGAGAACTTCGGAACTTAAAAGGTCATGTCACTTGCCATCTTTTATCATAATGATCTTGGAGCTCTGATATCAGTGTAGTGGAAGGTAATACACTTCTAATGAAGGTGAAAAATAAGATTTAGAGTGGATACTATTAAAACTAGAGAGAATTTTGAAATTCTTAATAAAAAAATTAGTAATAACTTAAAGATAAGAAAGACACTCTCATGAGAAGAACTCTCACTTGTAGTTAGTACTCAATTAAGCTTATCTTAGCTTATTGTTACAAAAAATGGAGGACGCTATATTACCCATAGGTCTTTCTACATACCTAATATCTATCACTAATTTTTTAAAGATATTTCTAGACTTAAGATATTTGTTCAAATTATCTATATTATTTAATAAAATATGTAGATAATTAGGAGATATTTCTTCAAATTGTGAAGCGGTACTTTTAGCTAAAGATGCCTTTACACATCTTATAGAATTTTGATTGTACTTTTTATCCTTTAAATTCACATAAGTGAAATATTTCTTTACAGAATACATGAAATTCAAAACAAGTTTATATTCTAAAAGTTTGTTGGCACCATCAAAATAAAAGGTGTAGGTTGTGGGAGTGAGATTGATTCATCCTAGTTTTACCCAAGACAAGCAATAAATTGTTTCGTGCAAAACTTTCTTTACATTTCAACAATGTTGTTCTCCTCTAAAATTTGTTACCAGTAATAATATTTATAATTATTTATGGATAGAGCAGATTATCTATCTTATTTAAATTTTAAAGTAAAATTTAAATTTTTAATAAAAATTTAAAATAATCTTCAATTTTAATTGTTGAAATATAAGATAACTATTTTATTTTATTTTCAAAATTTTTGCATTTCACAAATATTTATTTATTTCAATATTTTGGTGAAAAAATATATGTTAAAATCGGTGTGGATGTAAATTGTAGACTATAAAATGTTAGAAATTTTCAACATCTTAAAGATAAACATACTTTAGCATCACTGTATCATATACCTAGAAATATAAGATTGGGCTATTTTAACTTGATGCAAGGATAACATGACGAAGTGAAATTAAAATAGTCAAATACTAAAGTTAGAAACGCTAATTTTTTTTTAAAAACTCATCACCTTTATTTATTTCTAAATTGAGTTGTTGTATGATATCGATATAATCATTTGAAATTAGAGCGTGACTTATGCATTGAACTTCCCGATTTTTATGTCTAGTTGTTGTTTTGTGTTTTCTTTTTCTTTTAAAGTGAAGATTTTTTATAATTAGAGATTTAGTTTTTACAAGCAATAACAGCTTTGATTAATGTGAAAACAACTTGGAATTCTTTTGTTATAAATTTTCTATTCACTTTTATTTGTAAAATACCTTATTAATTTACCATATAAATCAGATTTTCTTTTTTCTTTTTACATAATATAATAAATTTATATTTTATTAAAATAAAACACAACTATTCATAAGTCTGAAAATGTGAAAAAAATTAGAAATAGTTAGTTATTGATAAATGTAAAGTAAAATATGAATTTTGAATTTAATGTTCTATATAACAGAAAAATTCTTATTAAAATTGAATGCAAGAGGAGTTATTAGATAAAGCGCCCTTGGAGAAAAAAATTGAAATAAAAATTGGGATAAATGGTAAGCTACTTAAAATTTGATTGTCCCAACTATACAATGCAGGACAACTCGTTCCTCCGAAACGAACATCAGGCCCTTTCGTGGGAGTTAGTACGACCGGCCTGAGAGACTGGATCATATTGCTGCTTGTAAGTTGTCTGAACTTTTTGATAGCATCATTGGCATTATTAGTGGAAGTATAGCTCGTAAAATGGAGCTGATTTGTCGAAATCTAGCAGAAAAGGAAGAAGATTACAAGTGGCAAAATTAGTAAACTTTTAGAATTCTTATCCAAACTTATATTAATTGTTAAGTTCGTAGGGTTCTGCTTCGGAGAACGGGACCACTAGCTTGTTTTCTCTTTGGCTACTACATCGTCCTGGTCAACTACCGGTTCGATTAAAGATTCCACCCCCTTTCCTATTTCTTCTACCTGCGTTGTCGATACAAGAGGAAATTAAATACACAATTAAAATGGAGACTAAAACCTGTTACGGAATATTTTAACAAGAAATCAATGAATAGATCGTTGAAGCAATGGTTCATTGTCGACTATAGAACTGACATGCTGCTTGTTGATTCTTTCTTATAAGGTGAATTAGGTAGGAAGGGAATTCACTTTTCTCTTTGTTTTCTTCTATAAAGCAAGTGCAGCTCGCAAAATAATTAGTTTTTAAAGATGGCAAGCAACCAATAGGACGTGGACACTTTCTTGCTAATCTTCAACGTCACAGTCGCGCATTTCTCGTGTAATATAATATTTAATGACCCAATAAACGATGATTTCCTTCCTTAAATTCAAGGTAGTTTGCGAACGTAGAGAACGAGGGATTAGGTAAGATACCTTGTCGATGACTTCTTCCGCTAGATGGGCACCTTTTGCTGTTTCCTCGGCTAGATTTTCAACGAACTCTACTGCTTCTTTAATCTCACCTTCTGGTAGATGATCGGCGACCGCATCTGCCACCTTCTCTACTTCTTCGGCTACCTTCTCTACAATGTCTGCAACTTGGTCTACTGCTACCACGGCTGATTCTACCCTGTCTAGACATCCAATTCCATGTTAAGTACATTAGAACGGATAAAAACATGATTGAACAGATATTAACGTACATTAATTAACGGAGACCCAAGATCGTTAAATTGAGGTCATCTTTTATATGTGTGTTCTGATTGGTCAAGTTAAGTTTCCAAAACCTTACCTTTTAGATTCATCAGCGGCCACCATTTTCCTCTCCAGAAGGGTAGGATTGCTGATATTACCATTCCAATTATCCATACTTTCCTGCTAGAACAGATCAGCATAAAAATTCTATTACAAAATTTAATTGTCAAGCAGTAGAAGAACAGAAAATCACCGTATGATATTTATAGCCTGGGCAATCATAAAGTCAACTCACCAAGAACCAGGGAAAGGATCGGACGGAAGACTAGGTCCTGCTCCAGAGCCACTCTGGACAGCCATGTCCCTGTTGTATTAACTTTGCATAAGAGCTCGTAGCTAATTGAAGATAACAAAATGATAATGATAGTCTTAAGAATTTTCTGGCATTTGGCATAAGCTTACATCTTTGTATTGATTGCATTTCGCAATTTTAGGCTGGTGCAGTAAATTTGTAACCTCTGACGGCCCAGAAATTGGCATCCGTAATCATTCTTTAAGCTTGTCAAAAGGCATCCGAGACGACGAGCGGTATCTTCATAACTGCATCGGTTGTTGAAACCCAAGATAGTGAAATTGATTGGAGCAATAGATCTTGCTGTCAACATGTTGTGAATGCTTACTTTATTTGGTGCTACTGGAACTATCAAATCCTCTAAGATCACAAAATGTCTGAAGCGAAAGAAAGTTAAAGAGTAATGTTTGGTGCAGAAGCGTGCTTGGAAGGAATATTTTCGGATGATATGACTTGGCGGAGATGATACATGCTGCTTTTATAGATTAGGAACACTACAGCACTCTTCGTTAGGTTTGCAACTATTCCAAGGAAATAGTTTAATATTTCCAGGAAACTTCCCATGTCCTTGAAGGACTTGGGAAAAAATGAAACCACGACTTTTTTTTTAATTTGAACACGTTAGTAAAACGCGTGTAATTTTCCAGTTTACAAGTAATTGGTCCTAATCCAATGTCACGTTGAATTAAAAAAATCAGATATCAGAAAAGCATTCAAGCGATGACTTTCTACTTAGTAAACTTAGTTGACGAAGATTACTTGTACAAACTGGATTGGATGGTAATTACCAATTTACATTCATTACAACCAATTAATTATAGAACCTAGCTTCTTAGTTCTTAAGAAAGGTTGCTTGCAGGACAGTGTTTGGCATGTTACTACGTAAGGAAATCACTTATTAGAAAAGCAATATACAAGTTATTGAACATAGCTTTTCAGTTCAAGTGGTACCAAACCCAAGCTTGACGAAGTCAGACCGGAAATATAATGGTTTTGTTTTTTATGGAGCCTCGGCTTCCTTGTATTCACATTTTTTACGGGCCCCCATGTAGTTTTTACTCCCTTCTATGCATGGATTAAAGAGTTCGTTGAGCGAAAATTGACTTCTCATTATGATTTGTATAGCGGTGTGTTCTGATGACTTTCAGTTGAAGAAGGTTTAGTCCGCTTAATGTGGATAAATTCATTGTGACGAATGACTGTTGGGGAATCTACCAATTAAATTTTCGTGAGTTCCAATTGAAAAGAGTAGCAAAATAAATACATTTGTAAGTAATATAGATGAACTCCCTCGTGAGAGGGAACGTTGAAATTTTACAAATCGAATTATCCTACATAAAATATACTGTAAATAAGAAATTAATCATTTATATATATTAAAAATATATAAACTAATGTTTAGAGCAGGACTTAGGCACATAGGGGGCACATAGGAAACTTATAACTAATTTGATTTTGCTAACTTCATAATGTAGTTTTTGTTGACATTGGTTTATTTTCACGAAATACGAAAGTCAACTAAATCCAATTTAATTTTGTCTTCATAAGAAACAATTTTATAGAAGAGATGATATGAATTGTCATATTTTAAGTGAGCAAGAACTTTGACAATAATGTTTTTATTTTTTCAATAAGTTTTATGATAAAAAAATTAAACTTGCTTAATTAACATACAAGTTAGTTCAATGCTAGCAAGATGATTGGTACTGGATGATTTGAACATGGAATTGCAAATAAGTTTTGGAAGAAAGGTCGTGAAGCTGGACGTAATAGCCTAATTGTTTGGAGTTGTTCTTCTAACATTAATAATTGGTTTTCTCACAAATGTGCAATATACTAGAAAATGTAACATATAAGTGATAATACATAACAAATGAGAAAGTATATAATTCATAATGAAAAGCACTCAAGTAAATTTTGTTTGTGTACTACTCACCTTAGTTACTTGGTTTAAAGCTTATCTTCTACTTTTTGAGCTTTGGTTTTGTAATTGCATGAAGAGCTAGAAAGCAAAACATCACAAGAATTTAATCATTGGGCAATTTTATAATCTTTTGTGAAATGTGGAATGTAGGAGCTCTTATGGGCCTTTCAAAAAAAAATCTCAACAAGAACAAATGTTGAACATGTGGTAATGTCAATAAGTGAAGGACATAAAACATTAAAAGAAAAGGCAAGTTAACCAATTTTGTAATAACATTTTGTCTTAAACAGAGTTCTGAATTCATATTTAGCTCATTAAGATTTTCAAGCATGCATGTCTCTTTTCTTAATTCAATAATGAAACACCTTACGAAGCAATGGATACATTTAAGAATATTTTGTCGAAGTGCCATCATTATGGCTACAAGTTTAGATTTCTATAATAGTCTAACATACCCAATAAAGTAGTGATCGACATAGTAGGTAGTGAGAGAATTAACAATAGAACTCCCAAAGCCACAAATGAACATGTCAAAGAAATGGCTATAAATAACTACCAATGGCAAGCTAGTAGGAAAAGAATGAAAAATCGAGCAAGAGTATATAATGTGGAAGTAGTGATGGCATTGGACTAAGACAGACTCAAGTCCCCTGACCTGAGCTTGGCTTGAAAATTTTTACAAGGGCCTAAGCTCAATTGAGGCTTGAACAAGCCTAAAGCTCATGAGTTAATCCAAAGCCCAATCAGATTTGAGTGGCCCGAATACTAATCGGACCTGAGTTGAGCCTAATTATTTTTTTCCAATCTTAATTTTGAAAAGGAAATCATTTTACTCAAAATGACATCACTTATATTTGATATGTTCAAGTTTCAAGATTGGTCGGGCTAAGTAGCCTAAGATTGAGTCGAGCTTTAAGCTTAAAAATTTAAAGAAGCTTGAGGTCAATCTAAAGTTCAGTCTATAGTCGACCTAGGCTTAGGCAAAAATTATCATCCATATGTGGGGAGGCTTTGACCAAAAAACAAAACCTAGACACACTAGCGAGACTAGCTTAATTATTGTGTTATGAATTATATGAAAGAGGACATATAAACTGTAAATACCAAGTTAAAAACCTAATAGCTGAGAAAGTTGAATACATGGATTATATTTTGTGTTTCTAATGACAAAATAACTCTTATAAAATACCTAAAATTTAGGGTAGAGAAATTATCCAATTTTTTTTGGAAAAATTAAGGTGCTCATAAGCAATCTCTACCTAGATTTGATCATCAATAATAGCAAAGGGATCAGACAAGGAGATCCTTTATCTCTATAAATCTTTGCCTTATTGATGCAAGCTCTCTATAAGATCACTAAGAACGTAGTTGTAAGGACAAAGGACTTTAGATATCACTCAAAGTGTGGAAAATTTGAACTAACCAATCTTAGTTTTGCAGATAATCTAATATTACTCTCAAAAGTTGATGCCATCTCTGTTTCCACACTGATTAAAGCTCTAAAGATTTTCCAAAGAGTCTTAGTATTACTAGTAAATTGTTTCAAAAGCAATATATTCCTATTCGAGACTACTTCAGATCTTTAACATCTGATTTCAACCGTAACTGGTTTTCAATTATAAGAATTCCCAATGAAATACTTAGGCATTCTCATCTCTCCACATAGATTAAAAGCAAGGGATTACACTAAACTACTTGATAAAATATAAACCAGAATTTCATCTTAGAGCTTTAAACACCTTTCAAGAGCAGGAAGAGTTCAACTTATTAACTTTAAACACTATCAACAACTATCGGGCTACCCACTTAGCTTTTCTAAGTTCAATCTTGAAAGCCATTCACAGTATGTTTAATAGCTTCCTATGGACTGAAAATAAGGAGAAAAACTATAAAAATATGGTGAAATGGAGAGAAATGTGCACACCTAAGAATCAAGGCGGTTTGAAGATTTGCTCCATTAAAACTATGAACTCAATCTTGCTCACAAAAAGACTTTAAGGACTAACAGATAACAAGCAAAAATGAGGCATATATGCACTGGTTTACTTTCAATAAGGAATGTTGACTATTTGTTAGCCTAGACTTTTTACTCCTCTTATGTTTATGTTATATGTAAAGTAAATCTTAACTTAATTTGAATTTAAAGGTTTTTTTAGGTTAGATTGAGATTTATCTACACTTTCGTAAAATTGTCTAGAGATTTAAGTAATTGATGAATAGGAAATTAAGCAAATAATGGTGATATTTCATTACTTAGATTTCAACCTTTTGTAAAATTGAAACTTGTTTAGATTGAATTCTTTTGTGATTGATTTGCTTAAGAATAAGCAAAATTCTAACTGTGGAGGTATTTGATGCATGTGAATTGCATATATATTTTAATAATTATTTTGCTATATTTTTTCATATATTAATTTTGTTTAATCATTTTTTGTTATGTTTTAGGCAATTGTTGAAGATGTTACTTTGGAGTGAACTTTGTCAAGAAGTGAAAAGTTTTCCAAGGAAAATAAAAAAATCTCAGTTTTGGAAAAAAACACAATAAGATATATATCCATATACTAGTTTATGTTCTTCTAAAAAACTTAAGATTAAAATCACAAACAATTACATGGGTGGATTAAATTCATGTTGCATAAAGTTGTAGAAACAGTCTAAAACACAGTCATGGACATGAACATGATTATGCTTTTGTAATTCTTTAGAAATTAAAGTTGAGAAATAGTGCAAGACATGGCTGGCTGTGTTTATGTGCAAAAAAGATATAGCAAAAAACATGATTAGGTTCTAAGTGTGTATACACCCCCATAATTCCCCCAAATGAGAAGTAGTGAGAAATAGTCTAGGATATAGTCGTGTCCCTACCTATGCATATTGTTAAAATTTCTTATAAGTATATATATATACATGAGACATCTTTCCAACTCCAATCTCAGAAAGCGGCATTCATTCTCTACTTCTTTCTTCCTTATCGAATC
>JANIIA010000006.1:13509444-13522973 GCA_027478495.1 Erythroxylum alaternifolium | reverse complement strand
TTAACTTAATTCTAACTCTTCCTTTTAATCCATGCAACCACACGTAATTAATTATATACCTAATTAAACTCTAAAAAAATTGCTAATTTAAGAATTCTAATTTATATTCATGCTTGCTAATTTAATAAAATAAATTCTAAGAAAAATTTGAGATCCAACAGGTATCCTGTAAGGCCCTTATGGATCCATGTGTAGGACTTTGAAAGGTTTAGTGGTTTGTATTTTGTGTTTAGGGAAGGGTTTCTGTGTTGTTTTGCAATAGGATAGATTTGATAGTTGGATAAATTGGATTTGAAAACTTTGACTTCATTGATATGCTGCATCTTTTCCTTAGAAACATGTCCCAGTCTACTATGCCAGGTATTAACAGAAATAGAAGCACTAAACATAACATTTTTGGTTCGGTAGAAATGTAGGGAAGGTCCTCTTAAGGTTCTTGAAGGTAATAAGTTGTCCTTTGCTAACTCATACAGCCCACTTCTGGCTTTGAATAACATTGTTAGTCTATAGGTCTTGCAAAAACAAGTCATTAGAGATGAAAATGGCAGCAATGTCATTTTGTTTCATAAGTTTGTGCACAGAGAGTAGGTTATTGAAAAAGTTAAGAATATGTAGGATTTCATCGAGGGTGATTTTGTCTCCAATAGTTACTTGACATATGTGTTTCACTTGTTGTTTTATGCCATCTGGGAGTGTTACTGGTTCATACAAGTTGTTTATTTCATGTTCATGGCAGAAACCAAGATTTGTGACCATATATGACGATGCACCTGAATCAACCAACTATATGCATTCATTTTTTGCACTATGACCAATATTGTAACTCATGCTATTACCTGCAAAATTTGCAAGCCTACCAAACTTTAACTCACCCATGGCCTTTCGTTTAATAGTTTTTGATATCTCCTGTTGAATGAAGGTGGCTAAGCCTTGTGGGATTTATCCATTCTTTTCATTTTGCTCACTGAGTTCCTGTTGTGTGTCTGCAGTAGTATTAGTGATTGCAGCTAGATTTTCTTTGCTCTTTTAACTAATTAGTTTTTTGTACTAGTCAGGCATACCGTGGATCTTAAAGCAAGTTTCGATGGTATGTCCTGTTTTCTCACATTTTTCACAATACTTGTCTTCTTTCTTGGTGAATGGTTTTTGGTTGTTCCTGCCACCTTTCTTAGTATTGAAGTTGGTTTGCCTTGTCATTATAGCTACATTTAGGTTACTATCGTGATTAACATTTACTGCCTTTTGCCTCTCCATAGTTTGCATTATGGAAAAAGCTCTATTAACCATGGGTAATGGTTCCATTAGCATGACCTGGTTAACTACATGTTCATAATACTCATTTAATCCCATCAAAAATTGTACCAGTCTATGTGTGTTTTCCTTGATAGTAATAGCTTTGGCAGCATCACAAGCATATGTAGGTATAAGACTTAGGCTAGCTAAATCATCCTAGAGTTTCTTTAGTTTTGTGTAATATGTGGAAATGGTAAGGTTACCTTATTTAAAGGAACTAATTTCTCTTTTTATCTGATACAGCAATGGCCCATGGGCCTCACCGAACCTCTCTCTCAGTTCTTCCCAAAGCTCTTTGGCTGTGGAGAATGACATGAAAGCATCACTTAGCTCTTTGATCATAGAGTTGATGTTAGCCTCGGGTCTCGATTCGGACATAAAATTTTAATAAATAATGTACGGAAAAATAACATATAATTTATGAATTCACAGTGGGACCTTTTTTTTTACAAACTAATACTAAGAATAAATATCACAAGGACATGATATAAATAATAAACGAATTTATAAAAAAATTAATGAAATCTCATGTGAGACTACAACAAAACACTCACGGGTGTGAGTTCACACCCGTGAGACTGCAATATAAACACTCACGAGTTTTAAGTCTCATACCCGTGAGACTTCACTACAATACAAACACTCACTTCAATAAAAACACTCATGGGTGTGAGTTTTAAGTCTCACACCTGTGAGACTTCACTAAGAACAAGCACGGCTATGAGAAAAATTTCTCACAGCCGTGAGAGTCAATAAAGGCAATGCATGGGCGTGAGAGAAAATTCTCACGCCTGTGGGAATCAAGAAATTTTAGCTCTGCAAAAGTCGCACACCCTCACTACAAACTACCACAACTTTTAAACTACAAATCCAAAAACTTCAAACTTTACGTCAATGAAAAGCTAAGAAAAAGATCTACAACTTTCATGAAGACACTTTTGTCAAATTTCACCTAGATCAGTGTAGTTTATTCCTCAAAGTTTTAGATTGTATTTTGTAACCCATAATCACTGTTAACATTAAACATGTATATATACACATACATATAAAACCAGTAGCTTCAACACACAACCCGGAATCCAACTTT
This sequence comes from Erythroxylum alaternifolium, assembly GCA_027478495.1. Classification (NCBI taxonomy): domain Eukaryota; kingdom Viridiplantae; phylum Streptophyta; class Magnoliopsida; order Malpighiales; family Erythroxylaceae; genus Erythroxylum; species Erythroxylum alaternifolium. The sequence continues at coordinate 13,520,593 of JANIIA010000006.1, read as the reverse complement.
CAAATTTCACACATACAATTTCTATAAAACCAATTTTACTTAAAGAAGATCCATCCTAAAGGTCATCAAGCAACAAAACTTCATAGTTACACTAACGTTTGACAGAACATATCATTTTAAACTTATGCATATGAAAATCCTGCAACTTTTCTGTCAACTTCACTAACAGAGTTTTTGCACCACTTCATATTACAAATCCCAAAAATCACATCAGTAGCAAAATGTAAAACACAATCATGAATGCTCATGCTTGAAATGATTCTAAGTGCCAATAATTTCTGAACTACCTGGATAAGTTATAATGATAAAAATCCTTGGAGTCTGCCTAAGTTTTGAAAGATTTATTGCTGATATGCTTTTTCTTCACCTAAGGAGTGGAAAAATAGTGGGGTAAGCTAGGAAGCTCAAAGGCTAATACGTTTATAGCCAGTGATAACGAACCACACACAAGCAATATATATATATATATCTATATAACGAACCACACACAAGCTATATATATATATAACTTACTAAACTTAACAATCATATTCAAAATTTAAGACTTTCATACATATTTGAACACATCATCACATAATCTAGCACATATTTTTCATTCAATCAACACAAAATATCATTCAAGTATTTTCCATATCTAACAATTTAGGATGCAATGCACAAACAAAATGGCTCGTAAGAATCCTATAGAACGAAATGGCAAAATCGAAGTTTACACCATGAACGAAATGAGTCTATTTTTTGAGCTCATGTGACATAAACAGGCAGCCAGGAGGATGCTTTAAGTCAACATGCACGTGACGAATGAAATGATATCTCTCTTACCAACATAAGCAAATTTCATATACATATATATCAAAATCATATTTTTCATGCTTCAAATTTCTGCTTTTCCTTAGCATAAAGTAATATAATTAAACAAACAAGCATGATATAAATTTAGGGAATATTTTTCCCAGTTTCACAATGAGTCAAGACAAACATTTATAGCATTCACGCACATAAATATTTTTACTCATCGTCACAAAACTATAAACATATTACCCACTTATTTTATTTGATACTTCCAAGATCAAGTTTGCTCTTCTCCTTGCTCTTAACTTCGGCTAGCTTGATTCCCTTCAAACATACATATATTTATTCATTTAATCAACATACATGAATAAGCTTCCTTAAACCTAACTATCCATGAATGAACTTAAGCTTAATCTATTCTTGATTTTTCTAACTCAAGGAACTAAGATCTAACTAAAGTTATAAAAATCCAAGAAAATAAAGCTCTTGTTCTTCTTCTTTCTCTCTCTCTTCATTTTCATCACATAAAATCTACTTTCTCTACTTACTTAATCTATCAAAATAAAAAGAATAGACAAAGAATACCTAAAAACTCACCTAAACCTTTCCTTCTTCTTCTTTTTCCTTTTTCTTTCTTTCCTTCTTCTTCCCTTTTTTTCTCCTTCTTGTCTCTCCCATGACACTCTCTCTTTCTTTTGTTTTCTTTAACTCTCACAACTCCTTTGCTTCTTTGTCTTATTAACTTAAGATAAAATTTTTTGATTTTCCAATTTTACCCTTCCTTATTAAATCAAATTCGTACTAACTCCTCCACTTTATTTTTTAATTCTTTCTTTTTAATTCATGCCATTATATGAAATTCACAATATACCATATTAAACTCCAAAAATTTTCTAATTCATAAATTCTAATTTATTTTCATGCTTGATAATTTAATAAAATAAATCCTAAGAAAATCGAGACCTAACATTTCAGCTCCAGTCGCCTGCAATGGCATCCATCTCGAGTGACACCGACCACCTCTGCTAGGTCATCCTTGGTGGCACCTATTGACATTCTCAACCCTCCCTCTCTTCGAGTGCAATCATCTATTGATGTTAAAGTACAACGGGTACCATCTCGCTTTATTGCAAAATCGTCTACTGAAAGCTCATCCTCTGTTTTGGAGGATGCCACTGTCGACCCTCCTGCTCTAATACTCCAGTTGTCACTAAACTGAAAACTACTCTTTTTGCTAACTGACACCTTATGAAACAAATTGATCATAAGTCAGTTCGAGTGCCTCGCCACCAGTCGCTTGCTCAGATTTCAGTGGAGCAAGCTCTGCACCATAAATTTTATTCTTTGACAGCACAATAGAAACAGGAATCTTTTGCCACTACTAGGTTTGTTCGTGATCATCCTATCAATTTAGCTTAACATCAATAGTTTAATTTGGATACCTTATTGCTTGAGCGAAATTTGTTAACTACTGTATTACTACGTAAATATTTTGATGATCAATTGGTTCGAAAATTTTATTACAATTTAGATAAAAGTGTGTTGGATGTGGTTACTATGATGTTTTTATCTAGTTTATATGTGGGGAAATTTAATTAGATTTGATCTGACTTTGTTGAATGAATTTTTGGATTTTGTTAATTTGATTGGGGATTGGTATTTTGCGGATTATTTTTTTGTGATCAATAACATGTTGGCTAGTGTTTTAGGGGCAGAAAGTTGTCCTTTTGGCCATCTACTGTTGCATTTTATGCTTTCAATTTCTCTCAGAAGTATTTTGTCATTCATAAACTTTTGTTGGCCAATTAGGTGCCAAGTACCCACACTGTCTCTATATATTCTGCTCAAGCTAAGCTTGTTTATGCGATAGGTATAGAGGTTAATTTTAATTTGGGACAGATAATTATTGGGTCTATGTTTATGGCTATTAGTAAACAATAGTCATTTTAAGTTTTACTTATTTAATTACTCAATTTATGCAAGCACATGGTGTCTCTCAGGTTTATTCTGATGTACTTAAGTCTGTGTCCTTTATGAACATCTCTCCTTTAATTTGAATGTTAACAAGCAAGCTCGACTGATAGATTTACTATATTCCTTTTTTGGGTTATTTGCACCGTCTGCTGCATCCAATGTCAACGCACATGCTGCCTTATTTGTTAAAATTGATCGGATTGAGGGTATCTTTCAGGTGGGCATGGATGCTCTTCACTAGCTTAAGCAATGAGTTCTTCGGTCAGCCTCTTCCCATGACTTTTAGCCTATTTTGGCTTTTTTTTCACTAAGGATTGATAGGATTGTTTATACATTTTTCCATCTAATATTTTGTGCTTTGTTGATGACTGTTTCGTATGAACTTGACGATTGACTTAGACTCTAACATTATTTGGAATTTATTATTATGACTATTCAATTCAGGGGAAAGTTTTTATTTCTTATACTTAAGGGTAGTTCTTCATATGAAAAATAATGCCAAAAGGGGGAAATTATTAAGCCATTTTATTTATTATTTTGGGCAATATTTGTAATTTGACATATTTGATATATCTTTTATGATAAAAGAGTTGAATTGTTGTTGAATTCCACTATCTTTGATTATATAGTATTTTTGGAAAATAAGATGGTGTGGAAAGAAAAAATTCTAATTGAAATAGAACCCTAGAGAAGATGGATTTGTTGGAGATTAGCATGAATGAGATTCATTGGAGATTAACTGATTGCTGGCTACTACCTTTTTTTGTACACGTGCATGAACAATTGTAGAATTTGATCTATCAGTTGTACATGGAAAAATACACAGTCAATTGAAATAGATATAATAGTTACGTTTTCTTTGTCAGTTTCGATGAACATTATACGATCTATTCATCATTATTGACAGCTGTGTTGTTGGTATATTTTTAGGATGAAATACAAGTCTGATTGATAAGTATTGAAGCTACTGTGTGTGGGTTTCTTCAATGATTAGTTTGAAAGATTCATAACAGATTTTTGTTGGACAAGTTTTCTCAATCATCCGTTAAACTTAAAGTAATTCATATACGTAACGTTGAATGTGTCGACTTAACCATTCATAAGTGGTGCAAAAAGGACTTCAGTTACTATATTGATATGATCATTATAGATTGAGTAACTCTACAGGATAAACCTTCAAAATACCAATATCCACCATCGTGGCAATAGGCACAAGCTTCTTGCAAAGCATACAGTTTTTTGGGACCCCGAAAATTTAGAGTCAGTATAAATTCTCTCTCCAACTTCACACCTCAGAATGCACCGTTCTTATAGAGAAAGAGGACCGAATTAATTTTGATTTTTCATTGGGATTAGTTTTTGTTTGTATATCCTTAAGAATTTCATGAATTTCATTACTTAAAGAGGCTTCACATATAAAGGAGTGTCTTTTGACTCAAGTGTTTCTTTATTTATGTCAATATTGATTTAACCACTTGAGAATTTATTTTCATCTTTATTATCATTTATTGTTGCAAAAATCCTCTGTCGAAGTGAGCATGAGGCGGTCATACTATTGGGTATAAAATACTTTCACAGGGTATGAGTACGAGTGAGTAGTGTCAATGGGTGAATGTTGTCGACTAAGTAAAGCCTTGTGTAAGACTATTGTACTTGAGTGAGTTTGAAGTCAGGATAGTGGTAGTTGTTTATTATTGCTATAGAAAAATAAGGTTTAGGTTGGATTATGATAATGATTATATCTAAAATCTGTTAATTGAATTATGAGTGGACACTACTGTATGAGATGTTTATGTGAGGAAGTGGATTTTCACAAAAATTTTACTCTTTTACTAATATGAAAGAACATATAAACATCCTTTCTTAAATATTCCTACCTTAAACTAACCACGCCAAAGAATTCTCCCGCATCTCAGACAAATTTATTGACAAATCTAACTCGTCAAAGAAGGGCACATACCTATCAAATTTAGAACATTGCCTACGTAAGTTCCATGTAATGTACAATAATATTAATCTTCTATACTCAAGTTTTAGGAATACAGGTTAAAGTTGATGTAGATGAGTTAGTGATTAACAGTAATTTAGTGGAATTCTAGGTACATCTTTTTTTAAAAAAAATTAAAAGGAATTGTATTAGTATTAGCAAAAGCTAAAACAGACCATTACAATGAGTCACTTAATCTGGCTACAAAAGCAGAAACCTCAAAATAGAGTACTTCAATTGATTATAGTAAATCAACTTGGCTAAGTGTCTGTTTTGAATTATTTGCAATAAAAGCTACACTTATCCAATTTACTAGATTATCTACTTGAGTCACTTTGAAAGGTAGAGAATTTGACCATAGTAATGATGTATATGATTAGTGATAGTTTTCTATTGAGCACCCAAAAAGGACAGTCTATTAATATATGTAGCCTTTAATTTTGTCTTAAGGAAGCCTACCAGAATTGGCTTCCTATCCATTACCAATTCTCTCATCGTGGACTATTTAGGAGGCTCAATTAACCTTTTTGTAGTCCATATGTGAATGATCATTTAAGAGAAATACCCATTCTTTTTGTTTTTCCTTTTTGCTGATCTTCTTTTGGGAATAGGGGAACGCTTATGAAACCTTTCTTCTAGTGTAACAAGTCTATCATTCTCTGGTTATCTTGGCAATAGATTACTTGTTGGATCATCATCCAATAAGCTAGATTCATCATCTAACTCTTCTTCCATTGAATGTGAATTTTGGGTTGAAGTTATATCTTCCTAGTTATTAGGTTCCTTTAACAAAAAGGTGTGTTTAGATGCTTTATTAGGCTTCCTACCTTCAGTATCTGGTGTATCTATTACTGAGTTACCGAGATTCTCATTAACAACAATTTGTACATCCATAGCCTCATCATTATCCACTGAAGTAGATTCAACCCCCAATAATTCATCTCGCCATCCAATTTGAAAAAATTTTCCTGTAGGAATCCATTTCTTGGTTGAATTATGAGACTTCCAAGGATATGTCAACTTAATTTTCAGATTTTTCAATCTCCTCTGTTTCACCCAACTTGAGAATTGGCATATGATTAAGTAGTATAACATTCCTTTTGACCTCCACACATATTTTTGCATACCCAATTCGCTCCATCCTAGATGTTTAAGCATCCATATAAAGAGGTTTACCTAAAGAGCTTGCTAAAAAACTCAAACCTTTAATTGTCCAAAATTCTACTAGCAAATTACAAAACTGCACCTATATAGGAAAAAATTTCACACATTCCCTGCCAAATGTTGTCCTAGGTTTCCACTTCTGAATAAACATGGGTTGGCCTTCTATATGTCAAGGTCCCATTTCCAATATTTCATTCAAATTACTATAAACAACAAATTGAAAGAGAATAGTGCCATCATCTATAAGTAAAGTTTTTTCCAAACCTTTCTTACCCCATCGTGCATTGGCCTAGGCATTGATGATTGGAAATGTGGGTCTCTTACTCCTAAAAGAAAAAGATCCAACTAGGGTAGTAGACTAAGCCCTCTCTTCGGATTACAACAATTTAATCGATGGACTGACGAGACCATCCTTCATAGCATCTTAGTAGTATTTCAATTGTATTTTAGGCTGCTGTAATTGAATTTTCTTTTTCCAAGCACTAATATTGAGGGAGGGTTTTTGGGAACTTATCCCCTTTCCAAATGCATACTTCTGACAAACCTCACAGGTGCACAGGGAGCTCTTCCATCGACAGGGGTGAACGTGCCCCATCCTCTGCCACGGAGCTCGCATGGGTCTCAGCAAGGAGATATGGGACTTAGCTTTACTAAAGCTCGTTTGGGTCTCATTTATCTGGAGCTAATGAGCCTCGTCGCTCCCTAGAGGATAGGTTCACGCCTTGCTCCTCTCTTATCTGCTTGTTTCTCACTGTAGCGACTCTCATGTTCAGATCTGGACGAGGGTCGCTTACTCTTTAGATCTGGGTCACGTTGCAACTCCCACTATCGCACCTCCCTTATATCTAGGTCCCGCTCCCATTATCGCACCTCTCAGGTTTGGGTTTTACTATCACCGCTATCGTCGCCCAAGTTTGTCCCCAATTTTAGGTACATTTTGAGAAGGTTAATCATGACATTTCATATGAAATGGGTCTTATTGGCTCTTATCCTTGGCTTGAATTTTGGTTACGTCGAGTCAGACGACAGTGAGCTCTTTATCTGTTGCCAAACCAAAAAATGTAAATTGAGAAAAAATATTTAGAGATAACTCTCTACATAATTAATTAATGAAATATAAATTTATTTTTATTTATTTTTACTTAATTATAATTCACGCATATATTATTGTAAATGTGGTGTTTTTCATCAGTAATAATAATAGTAAAGTAAATAAATGTGAAGTTATATTTGCAGCAAAATTAACAATTTAATTATTTAATTTATATAATTTATAATTCTAATTAATGTTACAAATTTAAATAAAATTATAAATTTAAAACATAATTTACGTAAATTTATGTAATATTACTTTTGTAGAAAAACTATATGTAGTTTACTTTTCTTTTAAAGTTACAAATGAATTGATAAAATCATGTCTTAAGATTAATTTTATTATCATTATATGAAATTTTGATTACTGTACAATATTATCAAAATAAATTTCTTCAATTATTTAATTACAAAAAATTTAATATAAATTCAAATAAAAAAGTTTAGAAAACAACAAAAAAGGTATAATTAGTCTTTTCACTTTTAGCATCCAGACACCACCTGTCCAAATTACGAGTCCAAATTAGAAAAACCTCATGAGATGATGAAGCGAGTCCCAATTTTGTCAATATTGTCGAATACACTTTGTTTCTTAAGAAACACCTAATCAAACAAGATCATTGCTTGAAGACGACGTCTGATACTGGACAATGTCTGCCTTATATAAAACCTACATTTAAATTAAATATTGATTTGATTCAAATTAACTTAATTTAGTCTGGTTGAATTAATATAAGCTTCAAATCAGTGGTTTGATTTGTGTCAAGTCCATAGTCCGAATCGAATTTAAGACTGAAAGACAATCAAAGAGTGCACGGTTGCAAACTACCAAACCTTAAAAAGAAAAGTGAGAAAAAGATAGAAACCATCGTTTCAACTACCGAATCTTCCACATTTCAGTTAAAATACCCTTGTTTCGGTTGCCATTTCTGTTTCCAGCCAGAGGAACGTTAACTTGAAAACTAGCTTTAAACCAAACATAATAATCTAAAACTAAAAAAAAAGATGATTGACTAATGCTACCTGCTCCTAATTTAACAGCTAACCTAATAACTTTTACCAGAAGTAGTTATCACCTGGAGTGACACCATTCATCTTCCCAACTTCTGTTCCTGCTTATATTTTATAGCTCTAAGATGTTGAGGTTTCTCCTAATGTCTCCGTTAAATTCGTGCAGCCTGAAGAAGGTTCTCCAAAATTTCTAAAGAACAGAGCTGAAATAATTTTCCCGCAAACTCCTGACGAACGAAAAAGAGCCTGATTTAGTAGTTTGTAAGCTACACAATGGCTTATAGAAGAACCTGGAATGTAAACGATGTATTTAGGAGTTCCATCAGCAAATATTTCCATATATTCCGTCTATTTGAATTGTTATAGTATTAATTTTCTTTCAAATTAAAAAAGAAAAATTTTAAATTCCCTTCATAATGACGTTTCTAAGCTTCTAATCTTGATTCTCCTGTCCAAAATGCAAGTTAATTAGTTATGTAAGTTTATACCTTTCCACTCAATCAATTGGTTACAATTTTATTTATGACATTATTATTTTCATTAATAATGGTTTTTCTATCTTTATATATTTTGTTAATAATATTTAATGTTCTTTAATTTGCATTTATATATTATTCATAAATTGTTTCTAGTTGTAGTTTTATCAAGACAGGATATTGATGAAACGATAAAACTAGAACACGTTACATTTTTTCTTATGAATAAAAAATTGTTTTCATAAATTAAAATATGAAAATACTTCGACAAATGTGTGGATATTTATTAGAGAATAAGTTCATTAACTTGACTCGCCCAAATAAAATATTACTTATGTACCTATGAATTTCTTTATTATGATGGTTATATAATTGATCCTTAAATGTAAGATTACCAAAGTATCTCATATGAGATTTAATACGTTTTAATATTGTTTATTACCTATTTTATTTAGAGTAGCTCACTCAGTAGTATTGAGATATAATATGAACCATATGGAAATAGTTGAGTAAGTTAATAAAGGATTTGTCACTCTAAAGTAATTAAAGAAAATGTTCAACTATTTTTGATTAGTAATAATTTAAGAAATTCTTTAGCTTGATTGAATTATTCAACTGGAGAACAATAAAAAAATCCCATCTCAAAATGCTTGTGAACAGAGAACCTTTTAGATTAATGCCCAATGTGATGATGAGGTTACAGTGACTATTGGGATATGTGTTGAGGGGTTGTCTACAAAAATGAGAAGCGATTCTATTTTAGAGTTAAATTAGATCCATAACAGACTCAACAACAAAAGTGGAGTACTGGAAACACTGAATACCATGGAAACAGAACCTGCAATGGGTTCTCAGGAAAACAAATGAATTCCCAATTCCAATGTAGAGACAACTAAGGAAGTACCAAACCTTGATACCACTAATGGTAAGCCATTACCTTCTAATTTGGAGGAACTAGAATCAATCCAGACTCTGGTTGTTGCAACAAGAAAGAGTGCTAATAGGAAAAAAGGAACGAAGAAAAATAAGGGGATCATCTCCTCATAATGTCTTTTCTGATTTGGAATATATGGGACCTAAATGACCCTAAGAAGAGGTCTGTACTTAAAGACCTTATTAAGGTGAAGAAGGCATTAATAATAAGATTGCTTGAAACTAGAATAAAGGATATGTCTACCTTTAATGCTCAAAATTTTTTGAGTTCACAATAGAGGGGCTTATCTAATCATAGGTCCTATTACAATGGGCGGATTGTATGTATGTATGACTCAGGTATGATGAATGTCCAAGTTGAAAGTGATCAATATATGCACTTATTATGTAAATTTGTAGGGCAACCTTCGTAGTTTGTGCTCACTCTGGTTTATGCAGCCAACTTTTCTTTCCAATGTTTTTCTTTGTGGAGCTGTCTGAAAAGGCTCAATGACATTACTTTCGATCTTTGGATTATGGCTGGAGACTTTAACTGTATTCTCAATCTGAGAAAAGCAAAAGGCAGAAGGCAACACTCAATACTCTATAGCTAACACAAATGAGCTCACAAACTTGCTAAGGGGGTAGAGCTTACAAATTTATGCTCAAATGGACGATTACTCACCTAGTCTAACAACCAGCAAGGGGCTATGCTCATCTGAAAGAAGCTAGATAGATGTTTGGATAACTCAAGAATGAATTTCCCCAATCCTTTGTTCATTTTGGGGAAAACTTGACTTCAGACCATTCCTTCCTGCTCATTCACTGCTAGGTTAAAGAAAGAATAAAGAGAACTCCCTTCAGTTTTTTCAATGGCACTACTCAATTGGAGGGGTTTTAGGACATTATTCATAGCTACTGGCAACAAAATTTTTAAGGCTTTAAACCGTATCAGTTGATGTAGAAACTGAGAAGGATAAAAGAAGCATTAAAACGGGCTACTAGTAGATATTTTCCTAGAGAACCGGTAAATACTTCTGCTACGAAAAAACAAACCTGAATATGTCTATTCTCCGTAATAGAGTTCAGCAGGCCCAAGAGAAATGCTACAATCACCCAAAGGATGTCAATAAAGAGAGCTAGAGTGTAATCTTCTCAAAGAGTACCAACAGTCATTGGACCTTCACCATTCCATCCAGAAGCAAAAGGCTAGATTGAACTAGATTAGAGAAGGTGATGCTAACACTAAATTCTATCATGTTTCTTTCATGGCTAGAAGAAATGTCAACAAAATCATTAGCCTACAGGATAGTAATGGAATTACTCTTTTTGACTTGGAGGCCTTACTTGAAATGTCGAGAAAGAGAAACTTCTTCTCACAACTGATGGGACTAAATTTGGGAAAGATGCCAACTTTCAGTATGAAGAGGATGTTAATAGGAGTCATTTCAGAGGAGAGTAAGGCAGCTCTGATTACCCCCTTCTCCTTGAAAGATATCCAATCAATAGTTACACAATTACATCCTTCCAAAGCCCCAGGATTGGATGGTTTCATAGCATGATTCTTCCAGCAGACTTGGGAAATCACTGGATCATTGGTGGCTGAAAGAGTATTAGAATTCTTTCAGAATTCCAATATGCTGAAAGAATTGCATAATACCTATATTTGTCTAGTGGCCAAACACAAACAACCAATGAATATAGGGGATTTTCACCCTATCTCGTGTTGCACCACAGTTTA
>JANIIA010000006.1:13055487-13074102 GCA_027478495.1 Erythroxylum alaternifolium | reverse complement strand
GCATTCCATCATCATTTTCACTTTTATTACTCTGATTACTATCATTTTCGTCATCAGAATAATATTGTAGAACCTCTTCATGATGGTACCACTGCTTGTAGTTTCTGTTTATCCCATTTAACATCAGATGTTCATAAATTAATTGTCTTGTCCTAAATAAATTATTGTTGCATTTTTTACAAGGACAACAAACTGCTCTTCCTTCATTAAAGTGTGTAAATGCAAAATCTAGAAATTCATTAACTCCTTTCTCATATTGTGGCAATGCTCTATTTCAAATTTCCATCCAAGTTTTGTCAATCGTCATTTCCTACAATACAAATTAATTAAATGGGTTCAGCAAAATTTGACATAGAACTTGCTATGATGGGGAAGTTTATAAGCATTAATATTTTCCATATAAACATTAGGCATTAATAAGAAGAAATTAAAATACACAGATTAACATTAAAAACTCAGTTACAGAAAAGACAGAAGGTGACAAGATAGAGAGTTAAAAACCTGATGATCTTCGATTGGTATACACTAATTAAAATCAAACACCCAACTGACGCAACTTATGCAAGTCTTCTCCCAGGCCAGCTCTCAACTCTTCTGCCGCCTACCTTTCTCGCTTCACGCAAGTTCCTATTTTGTTCCTCAACTGATTTTCAATTACACGCTACTATAATGTTTTCAAATAAAATGCTGCACTTCATTCCTCTTTAACGTCTTCTTTTAAACGACGCCATTCACTCTCTTCACGCAAGTCTTGTATATTTTGTTCCTCAACTGTTGTTTTCAAATAACACGCAACTCTATTGTTTTCAAATAACACGCTGATGTTGTACTTCATTCCCATTTTAAAGCATTTTCATTCCTCTTTAACGTTTCTTTAAAACGACGCCATTCACTCTTTTTTTCTATTTTTTAAATTTTAATTATAGTACCATTACTTTAATAAAAATTAAATTAAATTAAATTTTAATTTTAATTATTACTTTAATAAAAATTTAAATTGAATTATAATTATAATTAAATTGAATTAAAGTAATACTTAAAAATTAAATTAAATTTAAGTTTAAATTGAATTATAATTATAATTGTAATTGTAATTATAATTTTTAGTAAAGTAATAATTATAATTTAATTTAATTTAATTTTTATATCAAACAAAATTAGGTCTTCATTTAGATTAATAGGAAATATTTAATTAATTATAATTCAATTTAAAATTTAATTTAATTTAATTTAATTTTATTTTTAATTTTAATTTTAATTATTACTTTAATAAAAATTTAAGTTGAACTATAATTATAAGTATATATAATTTAATTATAATTAATTATAAATATAATTCAATTTAATTTTTTATTAAAGTAATAATTAGAATTAAATTAAATTAAATTAAAATTTAATTAAAATTATATATAATTATAAAAATTATTATTATTAAATTAATAATTAAATTAAATTTTTTATATGAAACAAAATTAGGTATTCATTTACATTAATAGGAAATATTTACTAATTCAAATACAAATTATCATTATAAAATATTTAATAATTCAAAATAAATAAAGATAGAAATTTAGAGAATTTTATAAGACAAATTATAAGTTTACGTTTTTATTAAACATTAATAATAAAAGAAATAATCAACTAAAACTTCTTATCTATATCTCTCATAAGTCACAATATATTGTTAATGAAATTTGATTGTTCGATAATTAATTATCTAACATTTTTATAAGAAGTAAAATCACAAGGTTATTATATGTTATCTTTTTTAAAGGGAAAAATATACATTAGAATTTATATATTAAATTTATTTTTAAGTTATTTATATTAAATATGTGATTCATAGAATGTTGAAGGAAATTAAAACACTTTAAAAGAACGCGATCCTTTACCAGAGACTAGATTATTGCTAAATAGTGAATCCTTTACCAGAGACTAGATTATTGCTAAATAGTGACGTATTAATCTATTTATAGCCAATACGACAATATTACGGAGCCATAATCAACTACTCGTTGACAACTATCGAGCCTGAGGTGCCAAACAATTGAATTTGGAAAAACTACACAATAGCAGCGTTTAAAGTAGCGTTTTCTTCATGTGCAACTGGAAAATTAATTATACTCTCTTAAATAAACAAAAAGCCTAACTAAAAGTCCTGAGTACATGATCGTGCAGTAGCATGATCGTGCACTCCTGAACATTTTTTATTTTTTTAATTTTAATTTTTATAAAATTAATAATAACATAATTATAATTATTTAATTTAAAATTTTTATTAAAGTAATAATTAAAATTTTTATTAAATTAAAACATGCATGCCTGTACATTTGCATTTGCAAATGCTCACCTAATGCACGTATTGCATTTTTTTAATTTTAATTTTTTTATAAAATTAATAACAACATAATTTAATTTATTTTTTATTAAAGTAATAGTTAAATCTAAAATTAAATTTTTATTAAAGTAATAATTAAATTCAAATTTTAATTTAATTTTTTATTAAACTAATATTAGTATAATTAAAATAAAAATAAAAAATAAAAAGCTTACGTATTGAAGTTAATTTTAATTATACTAATATTACTTTAATTATACTAATATTACTTTAATTTAATGACAAAATCATTTTTTAACTTAAAAATTAGAGAGTAAGTATTGAAGATTCATGTCTGATGTCTGAGTAAAACTATTAAGTAAACACCTAGTTTCGCGTGAGGAGTTCAGCCTGAAACAATAAAGTTAGTGGAAGAAGATGGACCGTGAACAGTCGCGTTATATTGGTGTTAATAAATTTCATCTGCGCAGTTCTCCACTCTCTTCATTGCATATCTTCACCTTCAGTTTTCTCTCCACAGGTAACAGGTAAACGACCATTCACTCTTTGATTAACTTATTCTTTTACGTTAGTTTTTGTAGCATTACTCTGTTAATATAAACTTGACAGACTCCTTTGACGATAGAACTACTCATGTATTTAGTTAATACGTGAATCTTGCTATAAAATTGACAGACCTTGTTCACTTTCAATGGGTTGCCTCTGTATTATACACCTTTTCACAGCAGTACCAAGAACAGAGCAACAAGTCACCTTGCTCACCTTCAATGGTGTCATGTAACGATAAAGACTTCTGATCCAGTTGATATGTTTCTGAGCTACATCATCATTATCCCCATCCCAATGTGTGAAGTAGCCCATTTGATACAAAATTCCAGCTCTGTGTGAGTATGGGATACTAGACTCTGAAACTTGATTCATTCTTCCTCCAAAAGGCGCCAAATACAGAAATCCTGACTCCACTTCGTAGAACCTTTGCCACATCTTCTCTAGTGCAGCTTCTGGTATGGGTTCCTTGACAAAGTTTGACTTTGTCTTTGTTCTTCCTTTAAGTAGGGTACAAGTGAGTAAAAGATACAATGATGAATTTGGCGAAAAATCGGTGAAGAAGAGGTTAGACTCGGCCCATGTCATTTCAGAACAATCATCTCTAACTAAACCCAACCTAGGAAATCTCTCTTGCATTAGTGGAAGAAGGTTTTCTACGCTGTCGAGAAAATTTCCAAAGAAGGTAATGTTTACAGATGTGCTTCCACTTGACTAAAATTAGTTTTGCCCATCATAGCTAATATGTAAAGATCTTTAGGAAGCTAATTTTTGCTACGGTCTGCCACTTATATGCAAGTTTGGTTATGTTTTGTTTCGAGGACCTTTGGAACTTGAACACAGTCGCCTTAGGAGGCACTGAAACCATGTTCACCTTCCAAGCCACCACCACATCGTAGGTGTTTCCTCCGCCACCTCGGATGGCCCAAAACACATCTTCTCCCATTGAGGCTCTGTCCAAGAGTCTTCCATTAACATGAACCAAGTGTGCATCAATTATGTGATCAGCACCAATGCCATACTTTGGAACCAACATGCTGTAGCCTCCACTACTGAGGTGTTCGCCAATTCCAACACTTGCGCAAACTCTGGTAGGAAAGGCAAGGCGTGGGTTTGTTTTGACAAGTTTGTGATAGAAGCAGCCAAGAGTTGCACTAGCTTGCACCCATGCACTGTTATTTGCTTCGTCCACATCAATCTTTTTCATGTTAATCATGTCAAGTATCACGAATGGGAGAGCAGAAACATAGGAAAGACCCTCATAGTCATGCCCATTGTAGCATTTTAGCTAAAATTAATACGTAGTAATTTGAGATAATTGTAATAAATAATTATCTTGAATATTAAATTTTCTAATTTTATATATTGGAATTTATAATTTATTACATTTTGGTGATTTTTATATATTTTATATATAATAATAATTTTATTTTCTTGTCGAATAATATCTTGGCACTAAAAATCTGTATCACTTGTGACAACTTCTATTTTATGGCCAACAATGCAAAATTTTTTATTGATAAAGTAATTAAATTGTAAAATTTAATAATATTATTTGTGACGAACACGAACACATTAGTCATAAATTAATTGTAACATATATTCTTTATTTAGTGACAACATTATTGTAACATATAACTTTCATACTTGTGATGAAATCTATTAGACAATATAGCCACTGATTTAAATTTCTTTTACAGCTAATGTAATTTCATTGATGAATTGATAGTTTTATTTGTGACAATAATAAACACATTAGTGACAATATTTTTTGTAAGAACCAATTTTAATTTTTTGGACGAAATGATGTTGATACTTTTTTATTAAATTAATAGTGACCAATAAGTAATGGACAATGATAAAAAATTATTAGTGACAAATATTTTGTCACTGCTTATAATTATTTTAGTGACAATATTGTTGTAACAATAAAATTAAGTACTGTTACGACTTTATTCGTCACTACTATATATTATTTATGTCCATAAACTTGTCATAAATATAAAAAGTTATTGTGACCATATATTATTGTCACACATTCAATAGGTTTCAGTGTCAGCACTATTGTCACAACACAATGAAGTTTTGTTACGACTTAGTTCGTCACTAATTTATATTATTTGTGTCGATAAACTTGTCATAAATATGTAAAGTTGTTGATATCATATAGTATTGTCACACATTCTATAGGTTTTAGTGTCGGCACTTTTGTCACAATACAATGGAGTTCTGTTACGACTTAATTCGTCACTACTTTATATTATTGGTGACAACAAAATTTGTCATAAATATGTAACATTTTTATGACCATATAATTTCTTCACACATTTCACAAGTTTTAGTGTCAGTATTTGTGTCACAAAAGTGTTGTATAATTGTGACCGTTTCTTAAATTAGTCACTATTTCAATAGTGACAGAGGTATTTGTGACGAGAGGTGACGACTACAAATATTGGACACTATTAATAATAGTGACTAATATTACTTAATCTAGTGACAACTTTTACTATCACTAAAAATACAATTTCTTGTAGTACAACTTAATAGCTTATTAATATCGTTTATCACCCCTTTAGGAAGACTGATATAATATAGACCCAATAAGTATATAGATTGGATAGAATGGAGAGCATCAGTTGTAATCTTCCACTATAAGATAAACAATTATTGCACCAATTGTTGAGTTTCAATTTTATGGAGTTTAGGATAGGGGAATAGTCCTTCTTAGTGAGCTTCTTCACAGTTATGGAAACCCCAAGGTATTTGAAGGGGAGTTGTTATTGATTCACCTTTAAAGATGATAAATGCACTTGTACTGGGATTAAAACTGGTAGAAAGAATGAAGGAAATCTTGTTGGGGTTAAATGAAAAACCTGCAATGTCTTTTAATTCCTCTAGAGAGTTGATAAGTAGCTTAATAGAGGTGGAAATACACTATACAGAAAACCAGATCATATATGAAGAAGAGCCAGAATATTTTCAATTTACCATCTTTGTAATGATACTGGGATCTGGGTTCTTTTGCAATCTTAAGCTTAGTGAGTCTATGAAAGATCTCTATGCAAATGACAAAAGGTGGGATGATAGGGGATCACCCTACTTAAGAGGATTGAGTAAGTTATAGAAAGGATACAACT
Source organism: Erythroxylum alaternifolium (assembly GCA_027478495.1). Classification (NCBI taxonomy): domain Eukaryota; kingdom Viridiplantae; phylum Streptophyta; class Magnoliopsida; order Malpighiales; family Erythroxylaceae; genus Erythroxylum; species Erythroxylum alaternifolium. The sequence goes on along the minus strand of JANIIA010000006.1, from coordinate 13,068,081 downwards.
TTGAACTTAAGTTATAAAGATTTAAGGCAGTCTTGAAGCTTGAAATGAGGAAATGATGAAGTTCCAACTCAAGGAATCGAAAGCCTTTGTGAAGTCAATATTCAAAGCACAACTCTTGATAGATGATTTGGAATTATAACTCTTGAATAACCATGAGCAATTATGATATTATTGCCAATGCTCCTACCTTGAACATAAGTACATTGCAAAGGATTAATGAAAATCATCTTTCATATATTGGTTATCTTATAAATCATATTTCAATATGCAATGGGTCTATAATGATTCAAACTTTAAGGATTAGAGACCTTTGGAACTAGATAATGTATTTTTATTTAGTTCTATAAGAATCTATTAGATTTGAAGAATTCTAAGATATAATTTATTACCAATTTACTAGTTTGATTCAAAGAGTTTTGAAAGAACATAGCATTAAATCCATTTGGATCTGGAGCTTTTTCAGGAGAAAAGAATAAGGTAGTTAATTTGTTCAGTCATGATTTCTTTAATAAATTCTTTAGAGTTGTCCTGACAGAGTGAAATTTAGAGAGCATTGTTGAGCTCACCAAACATTGGAGAGGCTTCAAAAAACATTGAGATTTCCCTTATAATTAGAAAGTGCAATAATGTTATTGCAATTCCTTCTAGCTTAGATTGACCTAAAAAGAACTTGGAGTTCTTTTCTCCTTCCTTTAACTAACTAACTCTTGATTCTTACAATAGTTGAGAGTTGTAATCTTCTATGCACTTACATATCTCCTCAATTATAGGTATTCTTATTCTCTAAAGGAAATGTTGTCTAAGGGGTTTAGTGCCAATTTTTCTTTATATATGTCCAGTGCATTTAAGGCCTCTTTTCTCCCTATACCATTGGGTTAATCATCATTCTCTACAGCTTGATTGGTTCCATTTTTAATTGCTTTAAGTTTAGTTGAAGATTGATAAGCAAATAAACCATTAAGATCAAATATTATTCCCATATTTAAACCATCAATAAAGTCAAAATGCTTTAGTGGTGAATTATATAACCTAAAAGGAAATTTCCTTTTATTTTGATCTTAATGCAAATTTTGGAGTGATCTGAAGTGAGCTAATTCCTAGAATTTTCATGGCTAAGAGGAAATTGAGACATCCATATAAAGTTCATCATGTGCCTATCCAACTTTTTTGGTTAGAACTATTTACCGAATTGTTTCTTATTCCAGGTGTAGAATTTCCCTAAGTAGTTTAGATTAGACAACTCCAACTCTTTAGTAAGTTGAGTTAGCTCCTCAAGGTTAGGATTAGGATTCCTCCTAATGCCTTACATTTCCATTGGTGAAAGAATACAATTAAAGTCTTATGCAATGAGCTAAGGACTACAGATGTTGTTTACTATCTATCTTAGGTACTCCTATAGCTACCTTCTTTGAAATTCTAAATTAGAGGCATAGATAATAGTGATACAGATAGGACCTTGAGATTGCTTCAAAAAGATGTCACAATGCAAGAACTAGTCAAAACATTTTTAGTTTCTAACAATAAAAATAGTGGATCCAAATAGATAATTATCCTCCTATTAAATTGAGCCTTATTGTTGCTAATTGTTATCCAATTCTTATGCAAAAATGAGATCCCTTTTATAATTGATTTAACTTGAGTATAGTTTTGAATAATCCTAAAAAATTAGGTTTATTATTGCTTAATAAAGTTATGTTTGTAACATTCTATATGAGTAAGTTTATAAGGGAGGAGGGAAAGCAAGCTTTTTCTTCCTAGCTTTCTTACCTGATCTACCCTATTAGTACTTGAATTAGATATTGAAGGGGAGTCATTATTGCATAGATTTAGGCCTTTACTACATCGACTAGGTTGTATGGTCTCTGAAGGAGAAGATTTGTTGGTAAGCTAAGTCTCCATATCCACTAATACACTTCCTTGAAAGTTATTAGTTACCTAAGTAGGAATATCCTCCCCCACCTTGACTGCTTCTATGGGTGGAGGGCTAGAGGGGTTTAAAAGGCTAAAATGAGAATTTAGGGGTTCTATCTATTTTGATGGAACCATAACATCTTTTATTCAAACAGCAGTTGATGTGGTAAAAGGAGTAGGTTTTACTTCTACAAGATATTGTGTTTCCTTATTCTTAGCTTTCCACACGTACATTATCTCCTTTTTCTTAGGCCCCCAAAAGTAGGAGACTTTGAGAGAGTCTTTAAAGATTTTCTTAGTTTAGTCCCTTAATCTTAATAAATTTTAGTAGTTCACTATCAAATCAACTTCTACACTAACTTTAACATGGCTTATCCTTTCTAAATTGGTTGTGTTCTTATTAAGACTAATAAGTTTCCCTAAGGAGCTTAAAATGTAACTTTACACCCCCCCCCCCCCCTTCAACAAACCAACATTCTTAAGGAACCCTATATCTATTGAACCAAATTAATATAGTTATTAGATGATTTTTGTTCAGTGAGATGCTAGGGAACCCTTTAGTGATAAATAGGGGTCTATCATAAATATGCCAAAGATTAATTTCCTTAATCTTTTAAACATTCCCTAAGGTTGTAATATTGAAGATGAATAACTCGTCTTCACTTATGAAAACTTTTTAAGACTAAACTTTTTTTCCAATTTGCAAATACTCATTATTGGAAAATAGGAAATGATAATCTTTTTTTTTCAGAATATAACCAATTAAATTTGAGTTTCATTTCTTATCTCTAAGTAGGAGAATTTTGATGAGAGCATCAACAAGAGAGGGGGAAGCTAGATCACTAGCCTCAGTTGAGGGCAAGGATTCTAAGGTTGATAGAGAAATTTTCAAAGGATTGTTAAAGGTTTGGAGGAGGAAAAAACTAGATATAAACTCAATAAAGTAGGATCAAAACTAGTTTCCACTAGGTTATTAGTACTAGAATATTGAGTGGAAAGATTGATAAGAGAATATTTTCCTATAATGGTAAAAATGAACCAAAAGGGAATTAGCAGGAGGAAGGGAAATAGAGGTGTGTTCCCAAAATAAGCAATGAAACCAAGGGAGCCAGGTTTAGGAAAATTAGGGTATAAAGGAATTTAAAGAGAGTTGAGAGCATTCTTTTCACGTGTTGGTCCTTGACATATAAATATTGTTCTTTAAGAATTTGTAAGACTTTTGTTAAATGCTTCATATGTTTTTGATAAATTTCTTATACATTATATATCATAAAATGTTAAAATAAACTTTTTTAGATATAGACATTTAGTAATATAAGAAGATCATTAGTTAAGTCAAAAGGCATATTATACATGCATAATAACCTTATATGTTCTAGAGGCTATTTTATAGATGTCCTCCACCAATACCTCATAATAACCTTATATGTTCTAGAGGCTATTTTATAGATGTCCTCCACCAATACCTTTATTTGAAGGTATTCAATCTTTAAATTTATTTTTTACAATATCTCATCTATTAAAGGAATAAGAAATTTATCCTGTATAGTTTGTCTACATTGTTATTGTTAACTTACAATCTTCAAATGTTTTCTTTCTTCCTTGTCAATATAATAAGGAATGGAAAAAGACCTTTACTTTGTTAAATGATCTATTACTTAAGTATTTCTTGAACCAACTCCTCCACAGCTCTCTTTTGAACTCCAACATATTGATATGGTCTTAAGTTAATAACTTATGTTATCTTCTTCAACACAATATCATAGTCATGTATTCTTGATGGTGGCAAACCATTTAATTATACAAAGCAACCATGTATTTCTTTAATAACACATCAAGAGTATCTTAAAAATTCTTTAATAACTCTACTTTTGTCAATTCCATCTCTTATCATTTGATATATACATTATGGTAATTTAGAATTTTGCATTTGATAACCTTTTGGTAACAAATAAAAGTGATAAAATTTATTACATCCCTTTATTAACCTAGTTACCTATTTAAAAGAGGTCATAATTACTCCCTTCTGGCCATTTTGCAACTTAATTACCCTTCTTTTTCACTCAAACTCCATCATACCTTTCCTGTAGTTGCATATTACATCTTCCAAGAAAACAAAAAAGGAGCCATGTCACCACCCCTAATAATAATTAGTACATCTACCATAAAACTTCTATCATTTATCATCCAACATTTTTTACATGTTAGATTCAATTCTTAATTTTTCTCTAACTACGATGTTCACATGTTCAATTTCTTCAAGTTGACATTCTTCTCTATTAATAATCTTTTCATCAACAAAAATATATGTACTCTCTCCATCAATTAGAATACAAAAGATTTTACAATTATATCTACTAATTACCTTTATTTGATAAATATTGAAAAAAGACATACTTGTTATTCTTTAAAAAAGAAATGGCAAGATGTTATTTTTGATCCACCTCTTTTGCTATTTTATCTTTGTCAACTTCATCCCTATCTTTTACTATATACATATGCAATTTCCTTTTATGAACTTATGACCAAGGATAAGTATTTCATCACACCAAGAGTATATCCTTTTTCTCCTTTTTTTTATAATTCCTTGTTTGCATCTCTAGTCACCTTAACCTCTCCATTTTTCAAAGTTACAGGTGTTTGCAGTTTTGGTAAAAGGCCTCTAAAATGATTGTGCTTGTTTTGGAATCTTTAGAGGACCTTTGTGAATTTCATAACAATGTTGAGACACCGACTCTTGCAACTTAGGAAGGTTATAAAATAATTGCAAGCTCATGGAGTTTCGTAACTTACTAGGTATCCACTGAATTTAATTGATCAAAAGTCAATTACATTTATTATTCCAATGGCTAGCTTATAGTTCTCCCTTCTTCACTAGACACATGTCATACTAATTATAAAAAATTGCAACAAAACATTACCATAAGATCAAAATACTATCATATAATTGACTATACTTAACTCTTAAGCTCTATATCCTTTTTCACATATCACAACTGTATAACTTATTTGTAAAAATGGATGTGATCATATGAATGAATTATTTCTCATCATATTTGAATAATTTCAGTGAATATTTGAACTTCTTTTGTCAAGGCATTACCCTCTCACCAGCGATGGGGTAATCAATTGTTTAAGAGCTAAAAAGTTAAGTTTGAAAATGAAATCTTTAATTGCAAGAAGATTTTTCTTTGTTGGACAAGATCATCATAGTGAGTAAAATAACAATGTTTTGAAAATTATATCAGATATCGAACTAGTCAAAGGAAAGGATTAAGATTTAAAGGTTCAATCGGTATTAAACCATTATAAAATCGACAAATAATAAATAAGAAGTAAAAATTGTAAGACTAAGTAAAAATAAAATATTTTATTAAAATAAAATATGCATCAATGTCTATTATTAGATAATGAACTAATAATAAATCAAACCTGATAATTCAATCTAAATCTAAGTCTAGTATAAAACTCAAAATAACAAAAAAATCAAAATTGCATTTCTAAAGGAGGTTGTGTCTCATCATCATCAAAAGTTTCGAATTCTCCAAAAGACTTATAAACTACACTTTCATCCAAAGTATTTGCATTGACTTCTTCTACTACATTCAAATAAATTACAAATTAGTAATGTATGAAATTATTCTCAATTTTAAAATTGTAATAATTATACTTTAAAATTAAATATGATCAAAATAAGATATGAATTGACCATCAGTAGATGTTCTTAATTTATTCATTATAACAAATGCATTTTTTTCATAAATTGTTTTTTCAAGTTCTTTATAATCAAGATCAGGTGATAGTTCTTCTTCTTCAATCTAAAAATTAGTATGGTGAATACAATCAATATCAACTAGATTATAAGTTTTCTTTTTACTAAGCACTCTGAATACATAATAAAGAAATTATAAAGCCAATAATAAAACATAAAATAATGAAAAATAAAAACAAAACTATAAAATACATGTTCTTTATTCTCATATTACATTAAGTCTTTGATTTTCCAAATGATTTTGTTTCTTTGTATGAATACGTTAAAAAATGCTCTAATTACGTTCATAACCTCATGCAGAAGCTAATTTACTAAGTAATGTAATAGTGAGTTTTCTCAATATTGGAGCACTTTCACTAAATAATCTCAACTACTCATTTGTATTTTAAATTAATAGTTATGAAAAATAAATATATATTTATTAATAAGTAAAGAATGAATTAAAAGTATAAAAACTTACCATACCACATTTTTTTAATCATAAGTTATCTCTTTATTGATGATCTAAGAAAACTCCCTAAAACTTCACGATACAATTTAATTTCATTTTTCACTTGTTATTACTCTTCAATAAAGAAAATACATTTGCATTTAATCACTGAAACAAACCACCTATAATATTATTTGTACATGTGTATCCATTATATAAGAAACAAAGATTGAGAAAATAAGTTGCTTAATAGATCCTTTGAGTAAGATGCTTATCCCATCGTTGGTCAAGAATATCTATATAAGGCTTATGCAATTTCTCCTTCCTTTAAAAAGATTTATAACTATTTTGTGAGTTATATATATATACCAAAGATGGCTTCTCATCTGACTCAATAATCCTCAACAATCTTATAAGAGAAGCCACAATCTTTACAATGATCAAACAAGCTTCCCAAATTTTATTGTCTAGAATAATAGCTCAAACTTCTCTTCCTTTCACTCTCCTTGATAACTTATGACTTGGAAAATGTTTACTTGTCAAAAAATTTTGAAGCATTTGTTTATATTCATAAACACTTTTTAAAGTAATAAATATAGTTCCAAACCTGGTAGCAACAGGACGCACGATCTCAACCCAATCTTTTTGCTTTCTTAACTAAGACAAAAATGTGATATGATTATACTTTAAAATTGTGATCTTAGGTGCATGTGAAGAAAAACTAAAAATATGGTCCATACCACAAATATTTTTTAAAATAAGATTTATATAATGAGCGGTGCATCGAGACTAATAATTATGTCCATGCTTTGATTTTAATAAGTACCCAGCTAATACATAATTAGCTGCATTATCGGTAAAAAAAAAAGAGTATGCATTAGATAGAATCTAAAGTTTTAGTGCAGTTGATTTCATAACTTCTAGTTTTCTGTTTGGATGTTAAAGTTTATATATCACTGACAATAAATATATATTATATAAAATTTAAAGATAATTCTCTTACATAATATTTATGAGCAAAATATTAATAAAATTATTTTATTTTATTTTATAAAAATATATAATTTAAAATCAATATTTATTTAAATATTAAATCAAATTTTATTTGAAATTTATATATTTTGAAGATATTTTAATTTAATTATATTTATTAATAATTGTTAAGTTTAATTTCAAAATTTAAATAAAATTATTAAGTAAAATAAAATTATTCATATTTCTTATTAATAATTAATTTTAGTTAATTAAATATATAATATTAATATATATTTAGTTGATAGTAAATCAGATTATACAAAAATAAAAACTTTTTTACTGAATTTGAAAAAATAAAATTAAAACGAACGAATAAAAATTATCAACGTATGTATTATCAAGAGAATACGGTACAGTGCTACATGGTTTTCGTTTTTCAAAACTACGTCTTTTAGCTGCGATTGTCAGGATTGAGATGTCTATAGTTTAGGTGGTAAGCTTCCGTCTGAAGTCTCCCATTGTCGCTTGCATATGTTGGATAAATGGATTCTGTATTGTAATATAGTTGCATTATTTGCAAGTTGTCTACTATGATGGAAATCAATTACGCTTGAGCACTTCCTGCCAGCATTTGTTCTTTTGACCGTCAGAATATGCTATATTTATTCTTTCACTTTATTAATAGTGGTAAAGCATTAAAGTAGAATATGTATTTGTATATTGTATTAAGAAATAAAATACTAGCAGCCATGAAGAGCATGCAATAATAAGTATCTCCACAGTTACAGCTAAGCTTCCGGTGGATTGGACAATTATGGCTATTATATTTATACCTGACACCGAGTTAATGAACCAGTTAGAACGCAGCAACGTTTAAAGTTTCGTACCGATTAGAAGGTATTACATTAATCGAAAAATGGTACAAAATTTGTCTCATTGGAATCGGCGATTTTGCATATCGTAATTAGCAACCGATATTTAAAACATCGGCCCAATATTAATTAGTACTGTAAATTTAAAAAAATAGGGAAATTATTTTACAATTTTTTAAAAACAAAAGAGAGAAAGCAATAACGAGTAAAATAATTCGGCTTGGAGAGGATTAAAGAAAAACTCACCTCAATGCCCTCATGCCAAGATACGGGATCCTCTGTTTATTTTTATTCTGTCTATGTTCAATTAATAAAATATTGTAGTTTCGCTTATATTTAAGCGACGAATCACTTAAACATATATACTTGGAATAAATTATACAATATATTTGAAATAATTTATTTTGATTTTAACAACTTATTTTAATTGAGTAATTTACTAAAATTGTTTAATTAATTTATAAATTATAGAATGTTATACATAAATACTAAACAGTTAATTTTATTAGACATTTTTAATAAATAACTAATTTTACTAAACATTTTTAATAAACAAAATATTTTTAAATTTAATTATATTTATTAATAATTATTAAATTAATTTTAGATATTAAATAAAATTTTAAATTAAATTAAGTTATTTATAATTTAAGTAGTAATTAATTTTAATTTATTTAATATATAATATTAAATTAAATTATTTAAATTCTTATTAATAATTAATATTATTTCAACAACCCTTTTAATTTTTGAATGAAATAAGTCATTGTGTTTCCTAATAGTTAGTATTTGTTGGAACAAAAAAAGACCCGTAATTGTGGGCTCGTTCATGAAAATAAAAAAGAATCTTATCGGAAAAATAATAAATAATAAAATAAGTAAACAAATATTTTATTTATTTTTTCATTTTATCTATTTTAGTTAAATGAAATTTAAATAATATATATTTAATTGATGATAAATTAAATAATATTTTTCAGGTTTTGCTTCTAGTTGATTATTTCTTTATCACAAATTTTTATTATAAATTATAATAATTAGAGAATTAAAAATATTTATTGCTCTTTTTACTTGATGTTTTGATGTATTTATTATTTATTATACGATGAAATTGTAATATTTAAGATATTTCCTCGTAAATCAAGTCAAGTATGCTTGTTGCGTGATTGGTATTGATTAAGTACAGTCTATGGATAGTAGCATAACCCAACAGTAAACATCATCAGTAATTAGGACACGAGTCTTCAAATGATAATCGATGTTATCTTCACAATCAATATCCCAAAAAGAGTATAGATGAGAACTTGTTAGAAAAGGACTTTTTTATCTGATTCATTACGTATCTTTTCTTACTACAATTGCATCCTCCATGCTGATAAATTTCTCTGCATTTTAAAGGCTTATTCACAATTGATTGGCTATATCACATATTATGATCAGTCCTTGCGTTGAAGCTGTAACCTACTATATTTGAATTAAGGTCAATAACTTGCATTGCTTATTTTCAAAATCCTTGCCAATATTAAGCCACCATTAATTAATTAATTAATTAATTAATTATATGACCATTAATTAGTAGTTTTCTTGTTAAATAAAGAAATTTTATTTATTTATTTTTTATAATATTAATGATTATGAACATATATACCTACTAATTACAGGTAACTTTTTTTTTAATTATACATATGACGGGAATGAATTAGTATCCGTTGTATATATTAGAGAATATATAAAATCAATTAAGTTGATCTTATACAACAGCTTAAGTTATTGTGATGAAATGGTCACTTAACATGATATCAGAGCCTCTGTGATCAAGTGGTCGTGAGTTCGAATCCTACCATCCACCTATAAAATTAAGCACAAGGTAAAATAGGCATGTGCAAGTTTCAAGTCCAAAGGGCTTTCACTTGAGGGGGTGTGTTAGAGAATATATAAAATCAATTAAGTTGACCTCACACAACAGCTTAAGCTATTGTGATGAAAGTGTCACTTAACAGTATATACGACTTAAATTATGATATCTTGTATTTCTTGAGTTACTATTTGAACTATAATACACAGTGAATTGGAATAAACTCTTTAAAAAATTGTTTAGGGTAAATATACTTCTTCATTATCTTTCCATTTTTTTCATTTATCACCTTTCAATTATTTGTTGGAGGTTCTCATATTATTCAACCGAGACTATCCTGAAGGAGGCTTTCGCTTAAACTTTTAACCCTCAACTCTGGATTCGGAAGAAGGTTTTACATGCATAAGTATTTGAGCAAATTTTCTGAGTGTTTGAACTTTTTTGGTCAACGCCATATTCAGAAGTAAATATGTTGCGCTCTTCAGTATATTCCCGAAAATCCTGCTTATAACGAATCCCTTTTGGTAAAATTTATAACTTTTCTGCTTGGTAATAAAAATTCATTCCAATAAGTATGTTAGGAATAATGCAGTTGACTCCATGCGACCCTTTCAGCTTTATTTTAAAAAATAAGTGGATGACATTTGTTAATTGACTGGTAGAGTGGGAAATGTAATTTATAGAAATAAAGCTTTTTAGACTTTTAGACTGGTAGATTTTTGTTTGTTTGGTTGGTTGTCTCCTTTTGCTTTCATCGCAAAAGGAAGCCCAAATTCTGATATATATATATGGTGCGGCCGACCGAAGCTAGTGCGCAGGACCATGCCTTTCGTCTGCTACAGTTAAGTACCAAATCAGACAGCCAATATCAATTTGGCGTACACATTGCAGAGATATGCCTAGATTGTTATCACCACATTATAATATGCACTTCAAGTCCCCCGTCAAAGTAAAATTTAGAAAAATTTGATAATACGTAATAAGAGATTACTTTTGATAGACTCAATTAGAAGCAATTATGTGTATACTAAGCTTCAATTATTCAGAAATGTAGTAAAGACTACATCAATTTAATAAAAACGATAATTATTATGATCTTATTGAGTTCTACCACTCTTTTGGACAAGCTGTAAATCCAGCAATTTAACTTATAATTTTGGCGCTCGTATTTTTTTGACTTACTTGAAACAACTGAATTGAAATACATACAAATTCAAGCTCACACCTAATCTTTAAAACCGAAAGCAATCATATTTTGAGTGTAGACTGGTAGAGGTTGAACAGAAGTGCACGTTGATATTCCGTTAGCCGCAACCATCAGGGTGGGTCTAGTAGTGTCTCCCACGATGACAAGTCAAGTGGGCAAGTCATTAATCTTTTTGTCAGGATCTGCTTGATTGATCAAATTGAGGTTAGTGACGGGCCATCTTAATCAACTTTAAATTACATAAAATATTGGATGTAAGAACATCCATAACAAACAGTTCTCAGCTGTTTTTACAAATGTTTATTTTTTATTCAGGGGTGTATGACTAGATAGAATGTCGTTCACGGGTTAATGCTGCACCACATTCTGTCTGGTGTTTGTCCCTCTTAATCATGATAGGTTTTACAAAGGATGTTATTATTGTAACTCACTCAAATGTAACAAACATTCCGTCGCCTGTCATGTCTCAATGTAACTTTTTTCTCCCTATGGCTCGGCATCTCTTCTTCAGACTATTTGAAATAATAAAAGTACTTTACTTATAAATATGAGAATATATATATATCATTTTTACCTTTATTTTTTAATATTGTAAAATGAAAATTTATGCAAGATCTCTCACTTCGTATATTTATTAGAATTAAATTCTAACAAATACAAAAGACTCATCTATCTTACAGTGGCGAAGCTCAGCTAATTTTTAAGGGGGCGAATCAAAAGATTTATAAAAACTCAATCATAAAACTATCTTTATAGACTTAAAAATTCAATTCAAAAATTACAAAATAATATAAAAGCTAAACGAAAATAGTCTTCTTACATAAAAATATAAAAGTCTAATGTCTTACATAAAATAAGATAGTCATTTCTTTTTATTGTGTTGAAGTTTTGCTCGACGAGTCTTCATAGAATTAAATTCATCAATGATTGATTCTGTGCTAAACTTCATTGCAATTTCCTTTTCAATGTAGACAGGCAAACAATTATTTAAAAATTTATTTTTCATCTTATTCCGAAGCCTTGTTTTAACTATCTTCATAACTAAGAAAGCCCGCTCTGTAGTTGCTATAGACACAGGAAGAGTCAGAACAAGCCTAACTATTTTGTCAACGAGTGGATAGATAGTGGCTTTTTTTTGTTTCCGCCAATCTTTGACATAATTCTTAAATGCCAGATAATCCTTCAAACCCATGATGCATAGGAATGTCGAGTTTGAAGTGCTAAAATTGCATTCTAAGAAGTAATATCTCCTACTCAGTGAAATCTCCGGGATAGAACTTCTCAGCAAGTTTGCATATTTGATCAACATTAAAATATCTAAAACTATCTCTTGGATCAATGGCAAAACTAAGAACAAGTAACTCCATTGTTCGTTCGTTAAATCTGTTGTTTAGTTCCTGCAACTGATAATCAATTGTTACAACAAACACATCAACTCAATAGTAATGCTCAACAGTAACTTCATTTTGTTGATTGCGGCATCGACCACACCTTGCAATATATTGAGCATCCATATTAGGAATAGTAACAATAGTTGGAGAATACTCTAACCACGAGGGAAATTGTGCAAAC
>JANIIA010000006.1:13012719-13029505 GCA_027478495.1 Erythroxylum alaternifolium | reverse complement strand
AAAATAGCAGTGTCTATTCTTTATTTTTTACTTCAATTTATTTGGTTGTTAAACGATTATAAAGAAGTTACTTACGATTTACCTAAGTAATAATTTTCGTATAAATTTTGTGATATCGTTTTAACAAGAAAAAGAAGTTCTTAGCGAGATTCTTTATTCACAAAAAGGATACAACAATTCAACCCCTCCTTCTTATGTATCGAGTTTCTTGTACGTAAAGTTTATACTAATGTGTGATTTACTTCAACCCCACCCATGATTTAGAATTGGCAACAGTAGGTTTTGCATTGAGAATATGTAGGCATTACTTGTATGGTGTTCCCTGTAGGATTTTCACGAATCACAAGAATCTGCAATATTTGTTTGCTCAGAAGGAACTAAACATGAGGCAGAGGCAGTGGTTGGAGTTAATAAAAGATTATGATTGTACGATAAAGTACTACCCTAGAAAAGCCAATATAGTGGTTGATGCCTAAAGTAAGAGACCTACCAGTTCGATAGTACAACTGAAGACGATATATCTTCCACTTCTAGTAGAAATGAGGCCTCTAGGAGTGAGATTGGATATGACAGACTCAGCAGAATTAATTGGTACCTTTCACGTTCATCCCATCCTGGTGGATCAGATTAGAGATGGACAATAAAAAGATCCATAGTTGATGAAATTGAAGACAAAAGTTGAGACTGGGCAAAGAACGGATCTTATAATTAAGGAAGATGGTATAGTGATAAGGGTGCAACGGTTATGTTTACCGAATATAAAAGAATTAAAGAAAGAGATCTCAGAGGAAGCTCACTCCTTAACTTATGTTATGCATCCAGGTAGCATGAATATGCATCATACTCTCAAAGAAAACTATTGGTGGAGAGGGATGAAGAAAGAAATAACAAAGTTCGTTTCTAAGTGTCTAACCTATCAGTAAGTAAAAGCAGAACATCAAAAGCTTGTGGGATTAATACAGCCCCTCCCTGTCCCAAAATGAAAGTGGGAGCAAATTACTATGGACTTCGTAGTAGGACTTCCATGGAGTCAGAAGGGCCACAATGCTATATAGGTGATAGTAAACAGGTTAATAAAGTTCTCATATTTCCTTCCAATCAAGAATGATTATCCCTTAAACAAGTTAGCCTAGCTGTCTGTAAATAAGAAAATGAGACTCCAGATACGCTGATCTCTATTGTCTTAAACAGTGACCCTAAGTTCACATCAAGATTTTGGCCCAGATTATAGAAAGCCTTAGGAACACGCTTGAAGTTTAGCACTGCCTTTCACACATAGATGGATGGATAGTTAAAGAGGACTATCCAGACATTTGAGGACATGCTTAGTGATCGCAAGTTTCGATATGACAAAGTTTTAATATTTTTAAACCTTGATATTCTGCAAGCACACGGGTTGTTCGTGTAGTACCTAAGATGTCGATCGCACGAGGAGAGTTAATCTAATCCTAAATTATAAGGCTAAACTCAATTCGCAATGATTCAGAATAAACAAAACTAAATAATAAATTATTCAATCACGTAATTAATGCCAGTAATCAAATTCATAAATATAAACAAGATAGCAATTGTAGCACCCAATCGTAAAACAACCTAAAAACTACCAATTGAGAGAAAATCAATTTTTTATTGGTCTTTAATGAAAATCTAATTGATTATGAGTTTATTGAATTACCGGTTCTAGACGGTCCTAGGGTTGATTACTCACTCTTGAGTTATAATCATTGACCCTAATTATTAACCCTAATTAGATTATGAGAAACGGCAACCTCTCAATTCACAATTTATCACAAAACCTAAATTAGATCTTAAGTTGTCCAAAAAACTACCAAAAATCTATGCAAGATATCTCGTTACATAAATTTACCAGTTTGATTCAATTCTTGATCTATTAAATTACCTAACTCTTGTTATCCCAATTTAATGACTTTTACTCTGTTCACCCTCTCAATTTCCTACCAAATTATGAAGTGGAGAAATTAAATCACAAATAATTCAATTAAAAAAGACAATCAAATTTCATTAACATCAAAGACAAAATTCCCGAAGGTGAGTTTAGACAAATCTCAACATTCAACAATCATATTCTTAACGATTATCCCAATTCTATACCTCAATAAAATTGAAATAAAATCGAAAAATATGAGTGGAACGGATTAAAGAGGTAGTAACGGTGAGAAACCTCCTATTGCAGGAAGTACTTCATGTAGGCTTCTTCTACATGTCTCTCTTCCTTCTTTTTCTCAATCTCTCGATGAACTCTCTAGGGTTTCAAAATTGTGGCTGATGCAAAAGCTCTCTCCATTGTGTTCTTCATGTTCTTTAAACACCTAGGCAACCCTAGGGTTTTTTCGGGGTCGAAACGGTCCGAAAAATTCCTAAAAACTTGACTTTTCCTCTTATTTGCACGTCTAATCGACGTAGGCCACGATCGTGGCCCTATATGCCATAACCGTGGCTAGCATCAAACCTTTCTGTCACAATCATGGCCCAAATGCCACGATCGTAGGTTGTGGTAGAGTCTTTTGTCACAGGTTCATGTGTTTTTGTCACAATTGTAGCCTATTGTGCCACAATCGTGGGCCATAGTTTCAGTCCAAAAATCTCCGAAACTTCTCCGTTCTTCGATATTGGCTCTAAAACACTAACAAACATATCGAGGTACTTCAAAAACATAACATTTAAGCTCAAAGACTTATACTAACTTATAAAAACACTTAAACATATAAACTAACACAATTCTAACCTAAAAGCATACTAAAAACTCAAATTATCACTTAATACATAACAAATTAATCCCTAAAACATAATGCAAATTACACCTATCAGCATCCCCACAATTAAACGTTTGCTTGTCCTCAAGCAAACAAAACAACAAACACATAACAAACACACAACATAAAATGTAGTAATGACTCAGTGGCTTCAACTTCATGAAATAAATTTAATCTTAAACGCAATCATTCAAGTTATGTCATTAACATGCAAAATCTATGTCTAGGGGCTTTGAACTAAATATAAAAATTAATCGAGATCCAAGTGTTAATTTATTTACCCTTTTCAATTTCACACAAAATTAATAATTCTTCGGTCATTCATACTTTGTAACTATTCCTAAGTATAATTTCCTGAAAAAGTCAAGCTTATTACAAATCTAGTAGGTTTTTATTAAAAACAAATTTTTTTATTTAATTAAATTTATTTATTGAACATGGACTTAGTCTTTTATGTGGAGGAAAACATTAGTAATGAATGTCGACCCGGTTACTCGACTAAGCCATGTTTTTATTATATTGCTTAGTTGGAATGTCATTTTAGCTTTTTGATATAGAGGCACACATTTATGATGCATGTTGATCTGGTTACCCAGCTATATCATGTTCTAAACTAGCTACTAGCTCTATTCATAACCTGAAGGCCAGCAAAATAGTTGTTTATTTAACAAAGCATACACTTTTTTTAATTATTGCCTACCTTATTGTTTTAGCTATTTGTTTCCATAAAAAATACTAGTAAAGCTACTTAAGTTGAAAGGTCTCAAATTATGAATGAATGTGGCAATTTAAAAGGTGACAAAACTTAAAGTAAATTTTAATTAAGCTGTATATTTATCCAAAGACCCCAATTTACTAATTTTCCGAGCTAATGATTATACACAACCTAATAGAATATGTTCAAAATTAAATTAATTTCAGTCCATCTAAGCCATTGACATATTCAAATAAGCCACAAAATACAACCTAACAACTATCATACTATAGGCTTCTTCTCCATGTCTCTCTTCCTTCTTCTCTTTCTCAATCTCTCGATGAACTCTTTAGGGTCGCAAAATTACGGTTGATGCAAAATCTCTCTCCATTGTGCTCTTTATGTCCTCTAAATATCTTCGCAGTGCTAAGGTTTTTCGGGGTCAAAACAGTCCAAAAAATCCCTTGAAACTTGACTATTCCTCTTATTTGCGTGTCTGCCTGATGCAGGCCACAATCCCTGCATGCCACGATCGTGGCTAGCATCAATCCTTTCTATCAAAATTGTGGCTTGTGGTAAAGTCTTTTGTCACGATCGTGTGGGCTGGCTCAACTATTTTTGTCACGATCGTGGGTCGTAGTTTTGGCCCGAAACTCCTCCTTTCTTCGATGTTGGCTTTGAAACACTAACAAACACATCAAGATACCTCAAAAACATAATATTTAAGCTCAAATACTTATACTTACCCATAAAAACACTTAAACACATAAACTAACACAATTCTAACCTAAACACATAATAAACACTCAAATTAACACTTAATACATAACAAATTAAACCCTAAAATACGATGTAAATCACACCTATCACTTAGGTCTTGCGTTATGGAGTTTAGGGGGAGTTAGGACATGCACCTACCACTAATAGAGTTTGCGTACAACAACAGTTATGAAGCCAATCTCAGCATGGCCCCTTTTGAGGCACTTTATGAAAGAAATGCAAAATAACAGTATATTGGGATGAGGTAGTTGAAAGGAAAATGATAGGTCCTGAGCTTGTATAGGTGAAAACTGATAAAATTCAAATTATTCGGGATAGATTAAAGATAGCCTAGGATAGACAAAATAGCTATGTGGATAATCATCATAGGGATCTTGAATTTGAAATTGGATAGAGTATTTCTCAGGATTTCCCCTTGGAAAGCTGTGCTCAGATTTGGGAAATGCAGTAAGCTAAGTTTGCGTTATATGAGGCCATATGAGATCTTATAAAAAATTGGATCAGTGGCGTATCGATTAAAACTACCAGATGAGCTCGTAAGGATTCATAATGTCTTCCATGTATCTATGCTTCGCAAGTACCTAGTGGATCCTTCACATGTAATCACTCAATAACTAGTGAACCTAAAGGAACATTTGACTTTTGACATGGAACCTGTACAGATCCTCGATCGTAGAGAACAAGTTCTGCGTAATAAGATTGGCTAAGGTATTTTGGAGGAATCACGCAATAAAGGAAGTACATGGGAGCCTAAGTAGCAAATGCGTGCAATGTATCCCCACTTTTTTTGAACATATATGTTTGGCTAAATTTTGAGGACGAAATTTGTATAAGGAAGGGTGATTGTAAAACCTTGAACCTTTCCTTTCACTGAATAAAATTTTTTATTTTCAGTGAATAGTATTTTTGGATGAATAGTAAATTTTGGTTATACCTAACCTCGAAATAATGAAAAATATCTGGAATAAGTACTAGAGTTTAATGATACTGAAACGGATCGAAAATAAATCCGATAGGATGGATTTCGCGAGTTTCGAAAGTTTAGGACTAAAATGCCCTTTTTAGAAACTAATGGGTATTAATGATTTTAAACCCATTCAAAAAATTTTAAAGCATCCAATCAATCAATATTGACCCTAATTTGAATTTTTTTGGGGTCAATTTGATGATAAGACAATTGTTGAACATTTGGGGATTTAATTCGATTAGTTGGTGAATTAAATACATTCAAGGGCAATTTGGTCTTTTTATGCATTAAAGGGCAATTTGGTCTTTATGGTATTCATTAAAGAGAAATTTGGTCATTTTACATTGTGTTATTGGAAGAATGAGTCATTAGAAGAGAACCAATAGGAAGGTGAAATGTGGAATCCATTAAATGATCATTAAAAAGGGTAAAGCAAGACTTTTGTCTTCATTTGATCGATAATCGTGATAGTGTTTAATAGGAAAACGTAAGAGAGAAAAAACAAAGGAGAAAAGAAGAGAAGCAAGGATGAAGGTCATCCAAGAAGAGAGGAAAAAGAGGGCTTCCATTGTTGATGAGTTTTGATGGAATTTTGGAAAAACCTTGATCAAATCTAAATTTTCATCATTTACCCAAAAGATTGGAGAAAGAAAGTTGTAAGTTCTCCTAACGTAAATTTTTGGTTTTTAAGGGTTTGTTTTGAGTGAGAAAGATTTGTTTAAGATCAGTGGTTTCTTAGTTTTACTTTGGTGTTTCTTTACATAGAATTGATTGAATATGACAAGAGAGGAACGTGTAGTAGAATTTTGTCTCAGGTTAGTTTGAACCAATCCCACTATTTTGGCCATAAATTATCCTACAAACCTCCAAATTGAGTGATTACAATTGGAGATGAAAACTAAGAAATATTAATAAAAATAAATAGATAAACCTAAACCTAATTCTAGGTGAATCATATTGTAATTTGATATTGAAAATGGTGATCTCATGTTGCCCTTGTGTTGGAGTAGATTGTGATGTTTGGGGAATGATTCTTGATTTAGAACTTTAAATGGCATGATTTTTGATGATATGGAAGCTAGAGACATAGGGGAATAAATGTCTAGAAGACTCAAAGCCTAATTTGAACGTTTACTATATGAAAAGTAAGGAACAAGTGGAGGTATAGATTCTGGACATAGTTCATAACAGTGACTCATCATACATGATCATGATATCATGAATTAAATTAAGTGAGATAGTGTTTTGAAGAAATTGATAATTCAGAATGGGTAAAATTTGGTTTTTAAGTGACTTTTGAAGTTAAAATTAGAAACAGAGAATAATAGGTTAGCTTACAATAGTAAATAGAAATATGATTAATGTACGTGTTATGCGATTAAATACTACTCTCGAATTTGGTTAAACTGAATTTATAGTGTTGATGTTTTATTTTAGAATTTGGAAATAAATGTCTAAGTGAAATGCGCTTGTGTAGGTAAAGGAAAGACATCGAACACGTGAGTGTGCTTGGTGATAATGTTGCTTAACAGTAAGTGTATTTTAAACGTATTTTATGAAAATGATTTCTATTTTATCTTGAAGTGAATATAGATTATGAGTTTTATATGAATGATGCATTATAAGTGGATATTGCTAGTATAATTTTATGTTTTTAGCAATATATAAATTGAAGTTTGAAAGATAAATCTTTTATGAGTTGAGTTTGCATTGAGATGATGTTATTAGTTGATAAAAAGGAGCTTATGGTATACCGATAGGTTTTATACATATTAATATACTGGTATATAATGGTTATCTTAGTACGGATAAGTGATGTAAAACCAGCTCCGTAACTAGTGATTAACCAGTTATAGATAACGATGTAGAACTAGCTCTGTAATTACCGGTATAAAGTGATTAACCTAACATGGGTAAGTGATATACAACTAACTCTATAACTAGTGATTGACTAGTTACGAGTAAGCATTGCAGAACTAGCTTTGTAACTACCTATGTATAATGGTTATCCTAGTGTGGGGTAAGCAATGTAGAACCAGCTCCGTCACTAGTGGTTAACCAGTCACGGGTAAGCGATGCAGAACTAGCTCTGTGACTTTATGCCTAAAGGTACCACATCGCAAAGAAGTTAGTGATAGGCTATATTGTGTACGAAATTTATGACATTTTTAATGCCACCACTATTTGTTTGAAAAATGATTTGAGAAACTTGATTTCGAGAAGCATATATGTTTCACATTAGTATTGAATTATACAAATTTAGATGAATTGGTTTTAGGGAGGTTTAAATTGTTAATTATGATTTGAATAGAAAAAAATTTTAAGCACTCACTGAGCTCATTTAGCTGACACTCTCTTTTATTCTTTTAAATGAAATCTCCCACGAGCACGCTCAGGGCTTCAGTAGTAGAGACTCCACCACACAACTAGTCAACTTTGTCACGTGCTTTCATGTAGGCATTTTGCCTTGTAAATTTTTTTAGGAACATTATCATTTTTATGAATATGTTTTGGACTATATTTTGTGTAAAGAACGCATTAATATGAATGTTTTAAAGTTAAATGCATGAATATGTCTAAGTTTAATTTTAAGATTATTGAAGTGATTGTTGAGATTGCTTGTGAATGGACTTAAAATCCAAACTTTGTAGTGGGGATTATAAGATCATTATAAAAGTATTTTTGAACTTTTACAGAGACTTGGAAAATTTGGGTAGGTCAAAATAAAGTCGTTGTGCTACCAAAATTTTTAATAAAAAATGATTGACACAAAAAAACTCTACTACTTATATTATTTATGATACATTAAACTTTTCGATTAAAAAGTCAATAAGCTTAACTTCACGAGAACTTTCTAGCTAGTTAAGATATCAACTAGAGGGTCATCGTGGAGTGCCAGGAAGGCTACCTGGTCATTTCAGGATAGGGACCTATCAATTAACTTAGGTTCTAATGGAATATGACTGCATTATAGACGCGCTTAGATGGACTATGCATAAAGATGGCTTGAAATGGCTAAACTAAAGGTTGATCATGGCAATTGTCTTCAAGAGGAGATGATGTAATAACTCATGTTTTGAACATGGAAGTAGTGAGTTAAGAAAGTTGGAACACTACCTAACAAAGTGAGAGCATTTATTCAAGTAGTGGGAAAGTGGTCAAAACAACATGGCAATAGAGTTGCAATCTTCTAAACATATTTCCTATGGGCAAAAAGGAGTTATTGGAATAAATTGGAAAATTTTCCACTAACCTAGTTGAGTTAGTAGATGGTAACTATCTACTTACTCGGTTGAGTTAGTGGAAGAAATGGTAACTCCCCACTAACTTAGTGAGTTATGAGAGAAAGTGAGTAGTTTAAGCTTACTTTTGTATTGTCTATTATGAATAGTTTAATAAAAGATTGGCTTTTATCATATCTCTCTCTTGTTCATTTCGTTTAATTAATTGGTGCAAAATACTTATGTGTTAAAAGTGTGAGTGAACAACTAAACACAATTAGCATGAGGTGTTAAAAAATAAATGAACTTATTAGTCAACAATCATAGAGAAAGCTAAATTAAGTTTTGGTTAACTTAACCTTCTCTACCACACAAAGACACATGCAATTTTATTCAATTTCATTATGCCCAAAAAGGCCTTTGTGATAACTAGTATATCATTGTTATTCTACTTATTTTATAATTATTTACTAATTATTAGTGTTTATTGTTATCATAAATAATAAGGATATTATTTTTGTAAATAAAATTTTCTTTATTTAATGATAACGGTCGTTAACAATCACTAAACAATGAATACCTAATTGGTCCCCTAATATATGAAATACATTTTTTGGAATTATATATAATCCCAACTAGCTTGCCGTTCTTCATTCTTTCCTTTTCCTTTTTCTTATCACTGATGCTCTCCATCAACTACTGTATAGTAACTATACTAAATTTTAGCCAATTTTTAAGCTTATAATAGATTGCTATATAATAATAAGACCCAAACTTGTATGACACACTTTTTAATTAAGATTTAACTAACTTGTAAAATATACAATAATAAACAAATTCTAAAAGAGATCACCTCATTAAATCTATTATTTAATCTCTAAATTAAAATTAAAATTAAAATTTGAAAGGGATAGTAACTAAACAATTTCAAGGTCTTCATTAAATGATGCATTATAATAAAGTTTCTTAATGCCTAACTTTAGCTATCTCATATTTACATCTTACCAAGATTCTGATGCTCTTCTGCACAATCCTCTTATGAAATAGTAATAATATCAAGATAATATACATCAATTAGAAAAAGGGAAAACAAAACTAAATATAAAATTCTCTAATCCACTACTACTACAACACATTGCATCAATGGTTTCCAAGTGAGACCCTAAACATAACTTATATGCATAACCTATAACTATATATATCATATAACATACAATTCACACACATCAATTATGAGTAAACCTTCATATTTAGCAAATTAGTTGAAATTCCTAATTTACTACAAACTTTAAGTATGGTTTTATAATTCTTTCTTAAAATTCAAAGAATTGGAGCATAAAAACATATGCATACATTACAAGAAATTGTATTTTTAGTGAAAGTAAGAGTTGTCACTAAAAGCAGTAATATTAGTCACTATTATCAATAGTGTCCAATTTTTGAAGTCGTCACTTCCCGTCACAAATAGCTCCGTCGCTGATGAAATAATTACTAATTTAAGAAATGGTCACAATTATGTAACAACTTTTGTGACACAAATACTGACATTAAAACTTGTGAAATGTGTGACAAAACTATATAGTCACAATAACTTGACATATTTATGATAAGTTTATCGTTATAAATAATATACCGTAGTGAAGCATTAAGTCGTAACAGTACTTCATTTATTATGACGAAAGTGCCGACATTAAAACTTATCAAATGTGTGACAACACTATATGGTCACAACAATTGTACTTATTAATGACAAGTTGGTCGACACAAATAATATAAAGTAGTGATGAATAAAATTGTAATAGTACCTCATTATATTGTGATAAAAATGCCGATAGTAAAACCTATGGAATGTGTGACAATACTGTATGTTCATAACAACTTTCATATTTATGACAAGTTTATCGACACAAATAATATAAAGTAGTGACGAATAAAGTCTTAACAGTACTTCATTTTATTGTTACAACATTATCGCCAATAAAAGAAATATAAATAATGACAGAATATTTGTCTCTAATATTTTAATAAAAAAGTGTCAACCTCATTTCGTCACAAAAATGAAAATTGGTTCTTATAAAAAGTATTGGCACTAATGTGTTTATTATTATCACAAATAAAAATATCAATTCATCAACGAAATTACATTAGTTGTAAAAGAAATTTGCATCAGTGGCTATATTGTCTAACATATTTTGTCACAAGTATGAAAGTTATATGTTACGATAATTTTGCCACTAAATAAAGAATATATGCTACATTAAATTTATCACTAATGATTTCATGTTTGTCGCAAATAATATTATTAAATTTTACAATTTAATTACTTAATCGATAAAAAAGTTTGCATTAATGGCCATAAAATAGAAGTTGTCACAATGATACGGATTTTTTGTGCGAGGAAATTATCAGGAAAGCAAATAAAAATTATTAATATATATAAAATATATAAAAATCACCAAAATGTACAAAATTCTAATTTTCAATATATAAAATTAGAAATTACTCTAGTATTTTCCAAATGTGCAAAAATAGCTTAAATTTGTTACATTTTTGTGGCTTGCTTCTCAATAGATGTATCCTGAGCTTGAATCTTCTCATTAAAAGCTTGAATATTTTCATTTTATTTTTTTGTGATTTTATTAAATCTTGAAACTTCATCGTCTAAATCACTTGCATGTTTCTTTGCAGCCTCAGCTTCAGCTAGAATTTTTTTTTTTCTTGGGATTTAGATGTTATCCCTTTAACACCTAAACCATATGAATAGCTTGACTTTCTTTTTAGGACAAGACTAAAATACTCAACGAGTGGTAAAGGTGCAGACAAAATCTTTTCTTTATTTTTCTCTCCCTCTTCTTAAAGCTTATTCTGCATAATTAGATAGGATTTGAAATTTTAGTAAAGTAATTTTAAAATTGTTTTAAAAAAACTATTTTGACTATAACTTTCATACCATTATTTCTTCTCCATTTGGAATAGACCAAGTTCCATTTGGCTTTTGTCATGATACCTTCCAAAATTTAACAACATCGAGCCACTCATTTGAATCTTTATCTTTCTAAAAATAAAAAAGAAAAAGAAAAGACAAAGAAATTTAATGATTAATTGGAAAACAAATATCTTTGAGTCACTTTCCATCCTATATACTCAAATTAACGATAACAACAATAACCTTGACTATTGCTAGCACCATTAGCCTCCTCATGTCATTATATTTTGTGCATTACCTTTTTTCATCCATAAAGATCAACTAAAAGTTGCCTTTTGTTTAACTCACAAATAGTTAGGAAAGATAGTTCTACAAGAAACGCGTGTTCAATTGATTTATATTTTTTTAATTGCTTTCGCTGAATTCCCTTTGATAGATGATGATCTTGTTTTGTATGAAAGATTTGTATAGGAGAACATTCATCAAGGCCTATTATACTTTTAAAATTAGGAAGACGTAATACTAGTTTTGATCTTTCTTAAAAATACATAACCTTGACTATTTCACAGTTCACCCAACTCAAAACCATAAGCATATTGTTGCTTTATATACACTCAAACAACAAACGCAACAAAGGTGATACCTTTAATAGTACAAACACGGTCAATATGCACTCCCTACTAGCATTACAAAGCACTTTTTAACATACTAATTTTCATTTTGTTTAAAATTAAAAGAAAGACGGGTCAGTCACAAAAGTTCTTTTCACACTACGATTCTCATATGTTACTCAAAACAAGATGAAAGCTAATATTACTCATAAGGAATGTGGTTGACATAATAAAACTTAAGAAAGGAACACAAACCTTTCAGTGATGACTGCAATGGGAACCATAAAAGCCGTGACAAACAGAAAGCGATATGCAATAATAATTCTCAAACTCATTCCATCATTTACTGCCAATTTGTAAAGCATATTCACTCCACAGCTTGCAATCTGAACCACCACCATTAGTATTGTAGGCATCAATCCATGTACCATATTACACAGTCTCACCATCCTCACCATTCTTTGCTTTTGCCCTTTTCGACTGATCACCAACTCCAAGCACAACAGTTTTTGGTGTTAAAAAGGAAGTGTCAGAAACAATCCAGAATGTATAAAACCAAGTATACGAACATCTTCCTTCTCCTTAATTAATTTATGTTCAAAATGGAAGAGAAACGAAGAGACAAAAGTTACAAATGCGTTCAAAAGAAAGAGAGAAAAGGATAGTCTTTATTTGTAGGAGAAAGTGCTATGTTTTAAATGGCAGAAGAATGGTCTGAATAGGAAAAATCAAAATATGAAAAAGAGCATTAACCTTTTTTATGTAGTGTTTCAATGGTAATAAATTACATCTTCTTAATCTATGTAATACTTAATAGATTTAATATTTTAATGTAAACGTTAAATAGTTATACTTTTTCAAATTTTTTGTTTATGTTTAACTTGAATTCTTAATTATTAAGTTATCAGTGAAAATAAAAGATATTGAGATAGATATATTAACTTTAGAAATTCTGATCAAATTGAAAAGTTTAAATTCAAAAACATTTATATATTTACATACAAATGTATAAACTAATATTTATTAATTATTAGTTTCTTAAAAATTATCAACAAAGTTTGTAAATAATTTTTCCTTATCAAATGAAATAGTTACAATCTATCACATGCAAAATTATTCATTTTTTTTACATATACTTTTTGTGTCACTTGTCTCGACATAGTTAAAATTAAACACTATTCTAAAAGGAAAATTCAAAATTTTAACTCGACTCCATTGAAAGTCGAATTTGTTGGTGATTAGAGGGATCATCATCAACGGATTATACTTTTCACGTGATTGAGAGAAGAAAAAGAAAGAAACGATGTTTCAATTTCTAACATGAATCAAAGCGACAAGTGGATATGAACAAACAGTGACTGGAATTCACAAACCGAACTTAGAATTATGACTGACTTTGAGATTGGCAATTGCAGGTAGCTCGAGTCTTGTAAAAGTAGCTTCTAATTTTTGCAGATTAAAGCACTGACATGTGCTTCTAAATTTATCGAATGAGCATCAATTAAAATCAATATATGTACTCAATACCCTTTGTGTGCCATTTAAATCTTGGAACAACTGAGCCGGCAAGCAACACTTCTATTTGTGAAGCTAGTTGTTTGAAAGAGCAAGAAAGCTAGTATTTATTGCAACAAATGAGATTATAGCTGTGCTATTTTATCCTATTTCATCACATGCGTTGCTTTCAAAGCACGTGCAGTGGTTCATACAGTTCCATTATACCTCCGAATCTTTAACGTTAGAAACTTTTTAATTTAGTTGATAATAATTAATTATATTTTAACAATTTTAGTAACTTACCAATTAAATTACGTAAATTTAATTAGATAAAGATAATAAAATAGTCTTATAAATAATTTAAATTAATGAGTAAAGTAAAAAAAAAAGACCTAATTATCAATTTGCCTTGATCAGTTTTAGTTTTAGCTGAAGGAATCGGAAATAAGCCATTGGGCTTCAATAATGGATCAAGAAATCTTCTTAAAGGCTTGATCTACCTCTTTAGTGACCATTCCTCTCTTTGTTCGCAACACCCAAACTAGTAGAACCATTGGAAATTGGACGAATATATGGATATCAAATGTGGGACAGATGAATTCTCCTTCAAGCTAAAGCTTCTTATCATGTGACCCAAGTTGAAACTAAACTAAACTAAACCTTCTTGTCATCAACAGTTGGAGGTTTAACACAAAAGACAGAAATTTGAAATTGAAATCACAAAACAGTGGAATTTTTGTAAAAGGTAATAGAAATACAAATAATTTGGATTATTTTGGTATTTTGATAGGTATCATACAACTAAATTATCACGGGAAAATAATATCATTTTATTCAAGGTTGACTTGTAGGATGTGTATCATAAAGGTGGATATAAGGTTAACAAATTTGGATTTCCTATGGTAACTGTCACACGTAAGTTGAAAACTGATGAATTATAATGAACAAGTTTACTATCACTATAAGAAATTGTATTTTTAGTGATAGTAAAAGTTGTCACTAAAAACAGTAATATTAGTCACTATTATTAATAATGTCTAAGATTTGAAGTCGTTACCTCCCGTCACAAATACCTCCGTCACTACTAAAATAGTGACTAATTTAAGACATGGTCACAATTATGCAACACTTTTGTGACACAAATACTGACACTAAAACTTGTGAAATGTGTGACAAAATTATATGGTCACAAAAATGTTACATATTTATGACAAGTTTTGTCGTCACCAATAATATAAAGTAGTGACGAATTAAGTTGTAACTGAACTACATTGTATTGTGACAAAAGTGCCGTCACTAAAACCTATTGAATGTGTGAAAACCCTATATGGTAACAACAACTTTACATATTTATGACAAGTTTGTCGACGAAAATAATATAAAGTAATGACGAACTAAGTCGTAACAAAGCTTCATTGTATTGTGACAATAATGCCGACACTAAAACTTATTGAATGTGTGACAACAATATAGTCACAATAACTTTTCATATTTATGACAAGTTTGTGGATACAAATAATATATAGTAGTGACAAATAAAGTCGTAACAATACTTAATTTTATTGTAACAACAGTATTGTCACTAAAATTATTATAAATAGTGACAAAATATTTGTCACTAATATTTTTTTATCAGTGTCCATTACTTGTTGGTCTCTATTAATTTAATAAAAAAGTGTCAACATCATTTTGTCAAAAAAATTAAAATTGGCTCTTACAAAAAATATTGTCACTAATGTGTTTATTATTATCACAAATAAAACTATCAATTCATCAATGAAATTACATTAGCTTTAAAAGAAATTTGCATCAGTGGTTAT
The DNA here is from genome assembly GCA_027478495.1 of Erythroxylum alaternifolium. Lineage (NCBI taxonomy): Eukaryota > Viridiplantae > Streptophyta > Magnoliopsida > Malpighiales > Erythroxylaceae > Erythroxylum > Erythroxylum alaternifolium. The sequence continues at coordinate 13,014,215 of JANIIA010000006.1, read as the reverse complement.
ATTTTCTAACAAATTTCGTCATAAGTATGAAAGTTATATGTTACAATAATGTTGTCACTAAATAAAGAGTATACGCTACAATTAATTTATGACTAATGTGTTTGTGTTCGTCACAAATAATATTATTAAATTTTACAATTTAATTACTTTATCAAAAAAAATTTGCATTGTTGGCCATAAAATAGAAGTTGTAACAAATGATACAGATTTTTAGTGCCAAGATATTATTAGACAAGCAAATAAAAATTATTAGTATATATAAAATATATAAAAATCACCAAAATGTAATAAATTATATTTTTCAATATATAAAATTGGAAAATTTAATATCCAAGAAAATAATTTATTACAATTATCTCAAACTACTATGTACTAATTTAAGTTAAAACTCTCTAAGCTAAAATTTCCTGGCTATTCTTCATGATGAAGTTCACTGTCGATTTGTTTCCTACTAAATAAATAAAAATAAAATTAGTTAATTAGTTTATAAAATATTAAGCTACAAATTTAGTACTAACATTTTATAATAATATAATGATAATGATAATTATAAGAAGTTATACCAACTATTCTAGATTTTATAAATTTATAAACTTACATGAGTAGTTGGGGTATTTGATGTTGTGGCAGTTGATGGATCTTCAATTAAGGCAGAAGAATTGAGTAACAAACTAGGAATTACTCCAGTATTTACCAAATATGGAAAAACAGTTGAAATTTGTTTCATTTCTGTGGCTTGCTTCTCAATAGCTGCATCCTGAGCTTGAATCTTCTCATTTTGAGCTTTAATCTTTTCATTTTGTGTTTTTATTATTTCAGTAAGTCTTGCAACTTCATCGTCTAAATCACTTGCATGTTTCTTTACAGCCTCAGCTTCAACTAGAATTTCACTTTTTTTTTAGACTTAGATGTTATCCCTTTAACACCTAAACCGCATGAATAGCTTGACTTTCTTTATAGGACAAGACCGAAATACTCAACGAGTGGTTGAGGTGCAGACGAAATTTTTTTTTCTCTCCCTCTTCTTGAAGCTTATTCTGCATATTTAGATAGAATTTGAAATTTTAGTTAAGTAATATTAAAATTTATTTAAAAAATCTAATTTGACTATAACTTTCATACCATAATTTCCTTTCCATTTAGAATAGACCAAGTTCCATTTGGCTTTTGTCGCGATACCTCTCAAACTTTAACAGCATCGGGCCACTCATCAAAATCTTTATCTTTCTAAAAAGAAAAAAAGACAAAGAAAATTAACGATTAATTGGAACTTATTTTTTTAAGAAGAATATAATTTTAATTTTAAGTAAATAAAATTTTACTTTACCATTCCATATGCAATTTGTACAATTTGTATCATAAACTGATTTCACCTCTTGATTTCCCATATTACTTGTGTTTCTTTCGCTTTGCTCCTATACATTGATAAATAATTTATTTTTAATAAAAGAAAACAACTAAAAAAATAAATTAAAGTACTTAAATTTTAAATTTAC
>JANIIA010000006.1:12874012-12911989 GCA_027478495.1 Erythroxylum alaternifolium | reverse complement strand
ATCTTGTGGTTTACAATTACTGCTTTATTATTTCAATTCATGTGATGCCATGTGGAGTATTGTAGTGAATGCACGTAACGCTCCCTTATCATAGGATATGTATCGGAATGACCTACGGGCATCCTGGTAGGATATGTATCGGAATGACCTACGGGCATCCCTGTGCGTATACCCTACGGTGAGGGAGTGTTACATTCAAGCAGTTAAAAGAATCTTTCGACTATGGATTTTGGACTATGATATCCAAAAACTAATTCATTTGGCAATGTGGGCTATTGTGATGCAGATTATGCAGTTGACAAAGTTGATCAAAAAAATACAAGTGGTCACTATCAATTTCTTGAAAGACTTCTAGTATCTTAGTCCTCCAAGAAGCAAAATTATACAGGGCTTTAGAAGACTGAAGCGAAATATATAATAGTTGCTAGTTATTATGCTTAAATCTTATGGATGAAGCATCAACTATAAGATTTTTCTCTAAACTTTTCTCATATTCCTATATTAAGTGATAATACAAGTGCTATAAATCTTTCTAAAAGTCTTGTGCATCATTCTAGAACTAAACATATAGAAATCAAACATTATTTTCTTAGAGATCATGTTTTAGAAGGAACTATTAATCTTTTGCATGTTAATACTGAGAATCAAGTAGCTGACATTTTCACCAAGTCACTCGCTAAAGATAGATTTTGTGTGTGAAGAAAAGAGCTTGATATATGCAAACTCTATGATATTATTTCTGCATGAATATTCTCTGCTACTTATCTTTGCATTTCATTCAGTAGGCTCCTTCTATTATATTTCCTTAGAAACTCTCTCTTGGTTTGGTAGGCCCCTTCATTTTAGAAGGCTTCTTTTAGTTTAATAGAACAAGATTACACATGTACTAAATAGGTAATTTCCTTTGTTTTGTCATTACAACATTTAAAGAAGTGCACGAATTTTTAAAAAGCGGTATTACAAATATGTCAAAAGATACACAAACGATCACACTTCCTATATAAGAGTACAATCGTTCATCATCACACGAGATCAACGCTCAAGAAATGCCTAGTATACTAGAAACAAACCTCTCTTCTCTACTCACCCTAATTGTTCTTCATCGCTCTTGACTCTCTACTTTCCAACTTTCTGGTTTCATCTCAAATCTTCTAAACCTTATCTATCTCTCTTACAATGGCATGAACCAGATCAAAAGGATAAAAGAAAAATCCAACTTCTACTGATAGTCATGATGAGGCACACATGTTACTGAACCCCAATTATCAAAAGTACAATGGGTTATAAATGATGTTGATTCAGATGAAGAAGCTTCTCTGTTGATAAGACAATCACAAACCAGAGGAAGTCTTGCAAAGTAAGCTGAGAAATTTTTTGAACAGAAAGAAACCACTAATGCTGAAAAGGAAGATGAAGGAGAATGCAGAAAAAGAAAAAGGGAAGACATAAAGAAACGAAAAACATCTATGACTGAAGAAACTATCAAGGACTTATTAATAGAAATGTGTTGTTTCATAAAAAGATTGTTCCTAAAGAAAACAGAGCTAAGAAGATAAAAATAGCTGCACAAAAAGGAAAGACATCAATACCACCAAAGATGTTTCAATCAACAGAAGCTGAAGTCTGCTATAAAATTCAGTATAAGAAAAGAAAGGTGGTTGCCGGGAGAGTCTTGCCTCCCATGATGTTTGATAACATAGGTATACCTTACTTTGTTTCAATTGGTTGGGAAAATTTCCTGAAATTAGATGAGACAGTATATGATGAGCTAGTTAGGGCATTCTACACACATGAGAAAGGAAGTAATTGATGGAAAGCTAGCCATTGTTTTATAGGTATGTGAAAGTGAGATTCTAATTTCTGAAGAGATTTTAGGAGATATATTGGACATAGCTTCTATAAGGAGAACTCATTTTCCTTGTCATAAATGGGATGTTGATGATCTGGGTTTGGGAGAAGTTGTTAAATCCATCTACTATAATGTCGAAAATACCCAAGATGGGAGACCATGGAGCAGGCAATTTGACTTAATACCATGATGCCTTGCATCGTTACCAGCTACTTCTATTTTCCCTAGGAGTAGTTCTGTTGAAAGGTGCAATTTTCTAGACACTTATGCAGTGTATAATTTGTTGAAAGGAAACAAAATGAATCTCCCTGCAATGATCTTAAGGTTTATGATGGATAAAGGGAATCATAAGAATATCACTAGTTGTTTATCGTATGAGATGTTAATCACTAAGATTTTCCACTATTATCGAGTACCTTTTGCAAATCTGAGTTGGTATGCACCGGCTAAGTTTCACCCTTCCATTCCTTACCAGTTTGGATACAAATTGCAAAACAATGTCTGGGTGGAAAAGAAACCTGAAAGAGAAGCAAAATATCCTAGGCTCTTTTCCAGGTCAATGAGCTAATGTTCATACTCAAGATGAAAATAATGCAAATCTTCAATAACAGCTGAAGGATATTGAATCCAATAAAAAAATGAGAACAAATAGACAACATGTAGAATCAACTTCTTGACATGCATATTTTGCTCAAAAGAATCCTTGAATCTCTTAAATAATTCTGTTGTTATTTGCTTTCTGCTTGGCTTATTTATACTAATGATTTTGTTTGATGTAATATTTACTCTTTCCCTCTATTTCATTTTTTTATTTCACTTCCTCCCTTCTTTACTATATTTTTGATAATGACAAAAGAGGGAGAGTTTATGTGGATATATTTTGCATATATATAAGATATGATTTCTCGATGCTGTTAATTACATCTATGATTGATTATACTGTTGAACTTATGAAAATCTGTGATATATAAACGATAGATTCCTTTCTTAAGAGACAGACTCCTTCTAATTATGTCTGAATATAAAAAAGTCTTAGGTATCTTTCGAAATCATCTATTATATTTTTAAATTTTGAAAAATATATCTATTATTGCTTGTCATCATCAAAAAGGGGGAGATTGTTAGCTCAAGGATTATAATTAACGATTTTGATGATAACTGTATAATATTTCAAAATTTAAATTAGATTTATTTCCTTGTATGATTAACGATCTTATTTTCAAAAGGAAATAAAATAATAAGAAATACGCTTTCTTTCTTATAGGAATCTTCATTATGAACTTACTTTATTAGTAATGATTTATTTGAAAGAATTCTACTAATTATGAAGGACGTATATTAACCATATGATTACTGCAAGATTTTTTGGTAAAAATGACATAAAAGTTATTAAGATTCAGTTGACTAACGCCGCAAGATGAAGCAACAGTTAGTTGAAAAAATTGACTATTTAAGGAAGTGCCAATGCAATTGTGAATAAGAATGAAATGATACAGAAGCTTGCGAAGCTATATTGTCAAAAGCATATACATTCTTAAAAGTGATATCTTTGTAAACAATTCTCTTGTACATTAGAAAGTGAAATTCTGTTGAGCGAAATTATTGAAGCTCATATCGAGCAAACTTCATTTTCATTTGAGAGCCTATAGAGGCTAGTAAAATACTACTAGTGTGGAAGGTTGAAGAACCTTGAAAAATATTAACTTGTGAGCTTGGAGAGGCTCATCAAATTACTACTTGATTTTATAGTGAAACATTCAAGTTGAATACTTAGAGACTGGACATAAGCTTAAGTTGTAAGCCAAACTAATATAGTAGGTTCTTTCTGTTTTCAACTTGCTGACGGTTTTTTTCATTTTATCATTTTATCAGGTGCCTTCTTTTTATTGTTTCAACATGACTCGTACTTTAGTGGCTCCTTTTGTTTAACTAACTACTATTGTTTGACAGACTTTTATTATTTTAATCTTTAACAAGTCCCTGTTTTTATACGAATTGAAAGTAACTTGCGAAAATTTTTTAAGTCACACATAATTTATTCCCCTCCCACCTGTCTTCGCTTTATCATGTGCTTCCATCAAGCTTTTTCATGTTTTCTTCGAGCCTTTGCATCTCAGAACCCCTTTTACCTTTCGCCATGGATTCCTTCCCTGAATTTACTGCTCTAATACCAATTATTGTGTAATTTTGCTACGATATCGTAACTATTGCATTGCTTCCGTGAAGTTGCCTGTATATTACGAATGAAGAAGAGAGAGAGAGAGAGAGAGAGAGAGAGAAGATTTCCACAATCATAAGAGAATATTTGAGAGGAAATATTCATGACAGCCATCGTCGTCGTGTTTAAATTCACGTGATAGAAGGAGTACAATGGTTGCTGGCGTAGGATTACATTCATAGACTTCTTATTTAAACGTCCCGTTTCATGTATAATAATAACGTTGTCGTTTCTATTAGTTACTTCAAACTTTTCCGGCGGATCCGGTCTCTTTTTTTGGAAGTTTCTGCAACATGTTTCCATATAGGAGTGTCATAAGATTACTTATGTAAGCAAGATATTAGCTAAGAGGCATCGATCTTTATCTATATTCAAGAAAAAGTTTTTGGTCGTGGTTACAGCAGTGAAGTACTAGCATCTACCCTGTGATTGAGAGGTTACTCATCAAAACCGACCACAAAAGTCTTAAAGCATTTACCGATGCAGTGGATGAATTCTGCATTTCAACCATCATGTCTACTTAAATCGCTGAAATAAGTTACAGGATAGGCAGGGAAAACATCCTGACAAATACATCATCTAGGATAAAGTTCAGATTTGTTTATTATGGTCCTCTCGAGGATTCAAACTGATTTATTGATATAATTTCAAATAGTTGAGAAATGGATTCAACTAAGGGAGATACTAAAATGGAAAAGGGAGAATTGTGGTTGGGCATGATGATGCATTTGAGAACTAAATTAGTGAAGTTGGGTCCACGAGGAACATTGTAGTAGGCGTTCGGTAATCTTAGCAACACTGAAGAGGTTTTAATGTTGTAATTGATGTTTCATGGAAAAGGAATGTAAGGGGATGTAAGAAAACCAATTAGGCAATGTCAAGTTAAATACCCGACCACGGTTTCCATACACTTCTCTAACCCTTTATCGAAAGATTACTAGACAAATATTCATGTCGACTTTCTATATAAGGATTAGTTTACTTTGTTATGAAGTGATGACCCAGCTGAGTCAGTACCACATGTATTCCTTGGCATAGTCTTGCAAGGAATACGACTTAATGTCTCATATTTCGTCGGTTAGCTGAAGCTCTGAACTGCATTTTAGATGTATATTTAGGATGTATGACATACCGTACAAGGTGATATCAGTGGCTGTCTTTAGCGGTACAACACCTCATTCCTTTTGAAACTTTTATATACGTTTTTCCTCCTACCTTACACGTACCCTACTTTACTGAAATCCCAAAATGTTAGCAGTAGAACAAAGATTTACCTCCAACAGGTATATATAGAATTCTAAGAATACGGTCAAACAATCCAGCCAACTCATTTTTCAGATATATTTTCTCAATCTGCTCTAGAATTCTCTTCTACATTTCTTTGAATCTTCTTCTTAAGTTCATTCTTCGAGTTTCACTCTTTTACCAAAATTTTTGCAACAGTTATTTGTCTTTCTAGGCAAAAATAAAACAGATGGAAAGAAACAGTAGAATTCAAAGTAGACAGCCATGATTTAAAAAACCAAAATTTTCATTATATTTAGTTAAAATTGACTAATGAAGCAGAGGGACGTAATGCATCCACCTTATAGAATGGTGCCAGCAAATAGTGTACTTGGTTATTTTCAGAACTTCCCGACATATCGATCTTAAAAAAGAACTCCATGTCAGGCTTCCAGGAAGACAAAAGTTTCTTACAAACTATATGCAGCATATTCAGATTCCATCCTGTAGATATATCCACCCCACATAAGTATCTGTCAATCTTCGATACATGCATTAACAGATACATTAACATCTGACATCTTGTGCATGTAAAACTGCGTCAAAGAGAGTGATAGAGAAGAGCAGAGAGAGTAGACAGTGGCCTCTACTTCACCTGCACCTACTGGCCAGCAAATATAAATGTCAATAAGCGAAGCAAACCTGGAACTAGACCCCCCGATTCTATATTTGTTCAGGACAACTTCCTTATAAGTATCAAATATTTCTTACTTTCATAGAGGCATTTGATGCAACACAAAATGGAACCGCCAAATTGATTTCATGACAAGAAGTAGAAGTGTACAGATTGTTCCCTGTTCTCCATTCTGAAACTGTTTCCTAAGACAGAGAACAGCGTATGGAAGGAATATAAGGGGGAGAAGAAAGGGGTACAAAAATGCAGACGCATGTCTGGACCTTCCAGAAATCATGTCCAAATGCAAGCACAAAGAGCATAAAACAATTTAATGACTAGATAGAGGGTATGAAATCTCTCCCGATTCAGTGTCAAGAGATTCATACCTTTTATTTACCGAACCTGCAGAGGCTGTGTATTGAATTTTGAAAAGTATATGTTTCACACTTCTTCGTAAAAGTCGTCATCAATCATTGTTCAGTTCAGGATTTTGTGAATGAACAGCAGTATTAGCATGATTAAGGAACATTCAAGCATAAGTCGAGGAGTCAAAATTTGTTCAAAAATGTGCTGCCACCTGTAAGTTCAACCAGTAGACAGCTGCTCATAAAGCCTGTTATCATTCCATGAATATTTCATCACAGTCTGAATAAAGTTCTAATGAAATTCTCAACACATGCAATAAAAATGGACATATAAACGCCAACCCAACGGCAAATATCGGCAGGCCTTCAAAATCAAACCAATGCAGACACAGAACTGTCTACAAGACCTATACAAAGTTAACACGCCAACTTTCAACAAAAGTTTCTAATACATGATTATCAACAAAAAAGCTTTCAGAAGGAAGAGTGGTTGCGACAGGCCTGGACATTAAGCGCTTAAGAATCATTCACATTATCCAGCCCAATCTGGTTTAAGGCTTCCAATGAATGAAATAATTGCTCGATTGACTTTCTAGGTTATGGTCCATACTCTGATGCAAACATGGTTATTGAATTCCTTAAAACTCTTTAAGATGTACATGATTCTAGCAGCATTACTCTTGCCACCAGAGTGCCAAAGTTAAATGAGAATCAGATCTGATCTAAGGCTGCTCATGTTAAATTAAGCAAATAATAAAAGCCTACACTGGATTTAAGAAGCAGAAGCAGAGGAAGTAGCCTAAAAATCTCGTACAAACCATAAATTGTAGCTAGAGAGAAGATGGAACCATAACTGGATTTGTATAATCCTCTACAGAACAAAAGTCACAGGGAAAAAATGAGTAAGGTAACAGACAGATCTTGAACAATAAAAACTTACCAATTTCCTTCAGAGGAGGTGGCACTTTCATTTTGTATCTCCTCCTTAGCAAGTTCTTCTAATATAGCACGCTGGCGTTCATTTATGGCACTAAAACCAGAATACAGCACAAAAGGATATTTTTTCAAGTTCCTTTGATACACAAGCTGCATCCATAGTTTCCACCACTATTGCATACAAACATTTGGCATAGTTCTTTTTATGGCACTTAAAACACAAATATACCCTAGGTAAGTCTCTAAATTCCGCAAAAGCTAAAAAGTATGAAACTATCATGAACAAGAAAATGCTAAAAAACTCAGGTTACAACCAATAGAACACTGAGATCCAACATAGAAGTTGTTCACTCAGCATTGATTTGGACTTTCAAGATGGATGATTTAACAATCATCAAGGATTTTTTGTCCTTTTAGCAATTTGCATCGTCCCATCTCATAATATCAAACAAGTAAACAAGAAAGTATGGAATAGGGGTTCATATGGTTAAAAGACCAAAACCTATCAGCTTTCCTTCTTTGCCAAAATCATGTATGCATAAACTGTTCTTACTTTTAGATTAGATCAAATGGCACATACAGAATTTCTGGAACCACTCTCATCAAACTAAGAAGAAGCAAACAGAGTATAGCCAACACGTAAGACATGAAATCCATGGAGACAACGCCGTTTATAACAAATAATAACATTATAGTCCTCTCGTGCTCACATTTGAAACCAAATCAAGGAGGACCAGACTAATAACAAAATTGAAATAGAAAATCAGTGAAGAAGAGAAGTAGCTTACATGGGGAAATTTACACGAAATCGCACATATTGATCACCATGAACAAGAAAACCATGCTTTGACAGTCCTGTGAGAACGTAAAATGCAAGAATGTTTTAAAGAGAAGTTACCAAAGGTAAATCACAACAAGACCTAGCATATGATCTAATCAACCTTTTCCTCTTAAAACCACCACTTGTCCTGGCTGAACCCCTTTTGGTATCTGCATTTTACGTAACAATAATTTTGTTGTTTCAAGCTTTTAACAAGTGAAACAACATGGACAAACTAAAAATCATTACAGATAAAACATTACTTTTACTTGAGTCGTCCCGGACAAAGTTGGCACATCTACCTTACCACCAAGAATTGCCTGTGGAAGAAAAATGTAAGCCTTAATTTGTAATGCAAGTTAGTATACAGGATCTTATCTATTATTTAAATGGTAGTTGCGAATTATTTGTTCTGTAATATATGGACTTTGCAGTTGAAAATCTACATAACGCAGGGTTATTGCCTATGACATAAAGGAGAGAAACATTGACATTTTACAAAATTTGTTCATATTTACAAAACCTTACGCTTTGCTTTCTTCTTTAGCAGATACAAAGTGAGCCCCACAAAGGAAGAATTTCTGGTAAATGATGCTAACTACGATGAGAATTTACAGAGCTGGTGTGTAGCATTTTAAATTAGATCGGTTTTGTTGTTTCCCTTCTCTGGTTAATTAGTATCTCATACATTTTTATTTCTATTGGATGCAATTATGATTGGTTTCAAATTGTGTTTGCTCATGATTGATTCGTTGCTCTTTAGTTGTTGAGAGTCAGTTTGCAGTCTTCATTGAACCATTAAAAGTTTTGAGTTCTTTTTTGTTTGTAGTTTTCAATCTATCTATCTATCTATATATCTATCTAGTACTATGTTTTAGTATTTTGCAGAAACCTAGTTTTTATTTATTCATACAAATTAGTCTCTGTCATTAGCCATTAGTCAATTGCAAAGTAAGGTGTGAGGCGGCTATTATTGTTTCAAATTTTGAACCATCTAAATTTTGATTTGCTTGCTGTCGTTTATACTTGTGCTTTTCATATCCATTTATTGCATTGCCCATTTTAAAATTTAATATCATTCATTGTTTCTTTTCTCGAGCAATCTTAGAGTCATTTAGGGATTTGTTTGGGTTTATAACTTGTGTTTGGCATTAGGTAGTCTAAATAATAAAGCATGGATTAGTCTTTTAGTGAGTTTTGGGTCTACGTGAAGAAGATTTTAACAGATTACGAAGAGGTTCTTAAAACATCAGAACCCTTACAGGGAAATCAATGGAATTAGTGAAAATTTTGGACAAATATAAAATTTATATAGCGTGCATACAAGAGACAAAGTGGACGAAGTTTAAAGAGAAAGAGATTAATGAGTTCAAACTTTTTCAAGAAAAACAAAGATCACTTGGTGATGTTTAAGAGCAGAACCACAAAACTCAAATTGACTACTTCCTTGTATGGTGGAACGATCGACCTAGTTGCAAAGATTGCAAGGTGATATCTAATGCTTGCTTGTCAACTCAGCATAAATTGTTGGTTATGGATCTTATAATTAAGGGTTGGAGGAAGAAGAGAAATCATAGGAGGTGTCTCAGAGTCAGATAGTAGAACATAAAAGGAGGAATGGTGGAACAACTTAAAGATAGAGTAATATATGAAGAAGAATGAAAATTAGAAGAAGATGCTAACTAGATGTGAAAAAGAGTAGCATCTCTTTTAAGGAAAGCAACTAAAAAGATCTTAGGTGTTTCTAAAGTGTTTGGGAGTAATGAGATGGAGTCTTTGTGGTAGAATGAAGATGTACAAGAAAAGGTTAAGATAAAAAATGTTGGTCTATAAAACTCTATTGGATAGCATCATAAAGATAGAGAGGATAACTAATAGAGAAAGTTACAAACTGATAAAGAAAGATGAAGAAGATGGTCTTAAAAGCTAAAAGAAAAGCTTACGAGAAATTATACTAATGATTGGAAACTAAAAATGATGAAAATGATATATTTAAGTTGGCGAAAGTTAAGGAACAGAAAGTGAGAGACTTAGATTAAGTATGTTATATAAACGATGAAGCAGAGCGAATACTTGTAGTTGAAAATGACATTAACATACTTCTATAACCTTTTTAATGAAGGCGTAAAGGACAATATCTCTTTAAGTTATCATAGCACGCCCAAGAGATATCTTAACTTTATTTGTTGTTGGCAGATCACAAGAGAAAAAATTAAAAGGGCTTTAAAGGAGATGAAGAGTAAAAAGATAATAGGGTCTGGTGAGATACCTACAGAAGTGTAGAAAAACCTAAACAAAGAGGGTCTTAGCTTTTACAGGGATATGTTAGAGACGAAGGGTTTTAAATTAAGTAGAACCAAGATTGAGTACTTAGACTATAACTTTTCAGGTCATAGAGTAACTTCGGATGTGAAGATAAAAATTGGTTCAAAAATTATATCAAAGAAAGAGTGTTTAAAATATTTAAGATCTATCATTCAAAGCAATAGAAAGATCGATGAAAGCATTATTCACTGTATTAGATCAGGACGACTTAAATAGAGAAGTGCATCAGGAGTTTTATGTAACACAAAGATATCACTCAAGCTTAAAGGCAAATTTTATCATGTAGTTCTATGGGTAGAGTATTGGCCTATCAAACAAGTACATAGTCATAAGTTAATGGTGGCGAAGATGAAGATGCTCCATTGGATACACAATAGTACTAAAAGAGATAAAGTTAAAAATGTAATGGTAAGAGATAAACAAAAAATTAAGAGAGACTAGACTTGGGTGAATTGAAAATGTAAAGACAAGACTTCATGATGCTTTAATGAGAAGATGCGAGAAGATTATACTTCAGGACTGTAAGAGAATTAAAAAGAAAGCCTAAGAAAAAATAGGGAGAGGTGATCAAGAATGATATAGCTCTGCTGAAACTTACCAAAAACGTGGCCTTTAATAGAAAACTTTAGCGTATTAGTATACGGATAAAGGATCTCAATAGAGAAGTCCTCTTTCTCATAAATCTTTTAAACATTTTTATTCGAATCTTATATTTTGTATTTAACCTAAACATTTAATATTTCACACTTTCTTCTTTTAGCTCAAACATTTTCTTATAATGGTTTGTTTTTTTTATTTATTTACTTGTCTTTCTTTTTTTGTGTATTTCTTTAATTTTTTAATTCTTTATCTTGTTCTGTATTTATTGTATTACTTATTTTATATTTATATTTGTACATATTTATTTATTATTATTATTATTATCTTCTTTTATGTCTATGTCTATGTCTATTTTTATTTTTATTATTATTGCTTTATTATTTTAATATGTATCTTTTATTAATTTTTATTTTATATTTAATTTTTTATACGAGTTTATCGAAAACAATCTTTCTATAGTTAGAGATAAGGCTACATATTTCCAGACCCTACATATCAATGAAACTTCTAATAGAATATTGTTGTCATTTTTGACTGTAGAAGGGCCTAAGATAATACTAGTATGATTTCCATCTTAGATTTTGAAATCACAAATTTGACAATCACAATGAACAAGAATAATCCATCAAGATAAAGAATCACTAATACACCGAGAACTCCAATTACTTTAGACAGGTTTTCTTAACAGTTGATCAAGAAGCAATAATTTGGTTTAGGGATGGCAATGGACGGCCTATAGGCCTAAATTCAAGTGTTTTCGATAGGCCAATCTACGCCCAGGCCAGCTTGAGGTCCAACTATTTTAAAAAAATTGACGGGCCGGCATTCCTAATTTGGTTTCATATTTTACAAACATTTAAGTCAAGAATCAATTTTGACAAGCTTGTACCTATTGGACATCCCATTACCAAGCACAACTCTAATCAATTGGGAAAGAGAACATGTCCAACTTAACATCACAAAGACATAATATTAGTAACTTTCTATTATGAGTTGATGCAGACTAAAATGTCATTTTAATTTTCTTTGACAAAAAGAGAATTATTTTAATTTTAATTTGTTGGTATTAGTTTAAGGTTTAATTCTTAATAAGATCCTCCACCTTAACATCACAAAGACATGATAATATAATAATAAAACACTTTCTATTATGAGTTGATGCAAAATAAAAGATTATTTTAATTTTCTTTATTAGACAAGAGAATAATTTTGGTCTTAATTTGTCCTTATTAGTTTAAGTTATAATTTTTTAAGGAATAATAAGATCATTATTGAATAATATTCTATTTTTATTTTAGAAGTTTAGATGGAATTCCTATTTCATCAATATTTGGATTTCAAGTCATTTTCTATATATATGTTTATGTTATCAACATTTAGGAAGAAGATAAGACTAAATTTTTACGTGTGAATTATCTAAGAGATTTCTAGATCTATCCGGCTATCCTTTATTTCAATTCCTTATTTTATTGTTTAATTTACAGCCCTGAGCTCAAACTTCTAGTATAACTATTTTCATTTTATAAGTGCCTAACCAAATAGCTGCATTCTTTTGTTCATCCTATATCACTGAGTACAAACAGCCAAAGCTTGAAACTAGCAAAATTCAGTTAAAATTTTTAAGGAGTTCAGTTCTCACTTGTGTAAAGCTAATATTAGTGTCTATATAAACATCTGCACCATCTCTAGTAAAGACGGGATCGTCAGCAACCTACATTAAACGTAACACATTAAAGTTAGTTCAAAGAGTAGATGATAGTAAAACTCTTAGAGCAACAACTAATACCAACAGTCATTGAAGTTGAGACTTCAATAAGACAAGCATCAGGATTTTATTTATCTAATAATGGTACATGGAATTAGGATCTGGGGCACATATAGCCTTTCTTAAGAAGCAAAAATCTCCAAATAGCATAAGAACAGACAAGCAAGTTAGATTAAAATGTTTTGAGTTATTAGGTTTGATATCATAGCAACAAAAGAACAGTGAGGAGTATCATACATCGTGTTGCAAATGTAATATAAGCTCCTAAACAATTGTATAGGACAAATCCAAACCTCGTTCCTTAGGGACTAAAATCTTCTTCTGGTACGTTAGGCAGCTATAAAATACATGTGCATCAATGGAAACAAACACTCTATATCAGATTCATTTATTGAGATGGATATAAAAACAATAGGCTTTAGATGCAGAAGAGGATATCCAACAGCTCTCTATTTGATACTTGAGTCTCAAGAAAGTTAGATTACATTGATGAGTGATCTCCAATCAAATTCATTCATAAGAAACTTATACTAAATTATAATAAACAAGAGCAGGGAAAAGTTTCCAAGAAGTGAAATTGCACCTTTATGTTAATAAACAAATTGCCAGGTCGATTTCGTAGTCCCCCAGCATTGCCGGCTTCTGGTACACGTATAGTATCTCCAGAATCCACACCTAATTCATCCAGAAAAAAGCAAAGTATCTATTAGATGTCATAGATTACTTACAAGAACTTCTAATAAAAAGGTCATGCATAACATCGACATCATACTGCTAGTGGCATATGAATGTAAAAGCGTCCTAAATAAAGAAGCTTTTTTGTTACTCCATTCTATTTATGACGTCAGTTTGGCCTTGCGCCATTGTAGATAATCTGTCACATCTTTCTATTTTTTGAAAGGGCAGTTAAGTTAGAAAAAAGAACAGATATGCAGAAAGCCAAGTACTTGAAAAGCCAAACTTGTAGCATCATTATCCGAAACCTCTGACACAAATCTTTCAATTCTAGATAGTTAGCACGTACAAAAGAAGGTCCTCGTCATAAGTCATTGAAGGAAAAGAATTGCTTAGTCAAAATGATATGAACAAAAATAGTTCTCAACATCATTCTTTGGCTTCATATCCAACTACTTCTCTTCTACGATAGGTAACTTATCAACAAGGGAATTTTTGGTATACCCATTTAACAAGGTTCCATCAGAAAAAGAGCAATTACAACCAACCTGCTGGTATTGTAACTTTGATTTCTTTGATGCCTTCGACCACACCTGATCCCTTGCACAACATGCAATGTTCCTATCCCCAACAGTGACTCATCACAAACAGTTTATGAGAATAAATAAAAACCAGATAAAACTTTCATTGTGTGTCGGACCTTGATAACCTGGCCTGATCCTTTACAGGTGCTGCATGTTGCCGTAAATGGAGGAATTGTAACCTAGCTCAAAACTTGAAATATCAGAAAAGGAACAAACATAAAATTGTGGATTAAAATTGCGGAGTCCCAGATAAAGAGGAACCGAGCATAAGATAATTCTTTAATGGTGATTCACCCCACCATTAATATGGCCATACACCTTCACAATACTTACTTTTCCCATACCTCTACATGTAGGACAAACTCTTGCTTTTGCATCAATTGGATAGCCACGGCCATCTGCAGAATGGATGATAAGTGAACTACAAAAACAAATCATCTCTCATTTGAACCCTCAGGACTAAAAAAATGCACAAACATATTAGAGGAATTTAAGGATTTCATAAAGGTTTTTGTGCCCAGAAAGTAATAATTTTACTCACCACAAGAATCACATGGTACATATGCATCAAAAGATATGTTTTTGGTGCAACCTCTTACAGCTTCAGAAAAAGACAGCGACACCTCCACCTATAAAGATTTCAAAATAATATAAACAAGCTTTTAAGTTTGGATGCAATGAGTACGAAACAAGGAAAAATTAAAGGGAAAAGGTTGACCTGAATATCAGATGCAAACTGATTTATTTCATCTTCAAATATCTGTAAGAAACCAAATGAACTGTAATTTAAGAAAACTGCCATGCCATAGAAGCTTATCTCATCAACATGAAGCACACAAGAGCTGTATCAAGAAGTACCTGGGAGAATATCTTTTGGAATGAATCAGAGAAATTACTGTTGTAAGAATATCTAAAACCCCCTGCATTACCACCACCATATCTAAACTCTGATGCTCTATCAGCACCATATCCAAACTCCTCTGCAGTATCAGCTCCATATTCTACATTCGTTGAACCTCCAGACCGCTTCTTCATTAGTATGAGTACCAAGAATTCAGTTAGTTTAAAACCCAACAATAGGGAAAACGGAGCAAGTTCCTACAAATTACTAAACCAAAAATATGGAATGATTGATAAAGTCACAGAAATGGTGATTCTTACACTGTCATATTGTGCCCTCTTCTCAGAATCTTGCAGTGTCTGACATTACCATAAAAGTAATGAATATCGTTGAGATAAATGATATGAACAACTAATCCAGATTTTAGTTTTCTACACACACACACACATAATTTGCATTCTGAAGTAGCAGAAAATCTATAATTTGGAGTCTTAATGGAGCAGTAAAACGGAATGAAGAGCATAAGAAAACCAATAAAATGTGAATTCAATATGTGAGTAGTACGGACATCATAGGCTTCTCTAATCTCTTGAAATTTCCTCTTTGCAGAGGGATTATTCTTATTTGCATCTGGATGGTACTTCTTTGCAAGCTGCATATAATGATCCAAAACACTAAACATAAGAATGCTGCACAAATGTATAAACTCTCTGCAATAGAGTATAACAGAAAGATTCTCCAAAGGATTTGATAGATAAAAAATGTACAATTAGTGTGACGCCAGTATCAATCTCCCAGTTACTGAACATGCAAAAGGCAATAAGTACCGCTTACTGCCTTTTTCTTCCAGACATTTATTTCCTTTTCTTAATTACATGATCTTTACATTAAGATGGGTCATAATTTTTAGAAAGCAGATTTAATCACAAACTCTACTTTGGCACTTATGGACTTGTCCATCTCATCTCTCACTCCCATTATGCCCCATTCTCATACCTCCCAAGATAACAGACATACGGAAAGAATGAAAATATCCAATCTAGCAATGTCGGAAAAGTAACGCTCACTGAACGAAAAGCCTTTTTAATCTCGTCTCGACTGGCATTTTCAGGAACTCCAAGAATTTCATAATAGGTTGGTTGTTTTGCCTCACAAGTTCCTGTGGCAAAAATTTCAAGAAAAATTTTAAATTCAGAGTCCCAGGAAAAGAGACGGAAATAAAAATCAAGTATTCAACCTTTGCAATACCTGAGGCATGAATTTTTCTATCTTTCATCAGCCACATTTGAATTCTTCCACAATCGCTCCACTTATCGCTCGCAAAACTGCAACTGTTCGGAACTTACCAAATACAAGAGGAAAACATCGTGTGATAAGATAATGCGAGAGTGCAAGCTTATTTAACGTCAGATAAAATTTGCAGCATGCATATAGCTCACATCGGTGACGCAAAACATCTTGTCGCCATGTAGCAAATTCCCGAGCCGAAGCTCCTCGATCGACAACTGATTCCACCAGCAAATGCCGCCGGCACTGTAGAGAACAGGAAGAAGTCAAAACAGCATAACGCCAATTGAATCGAAGTATTCTGCTTGTTGTTGACTTACTTTTTCCACCGCCCAACCATATCTCCTCATTTTAGAGTGAATTAAAAAGCTATGAAGAGTTACGGTTCTTGGCAATCGAGAACAGGAGAGAAGGAAGTGAAAGGAAGGAAGATCTCGTCAGTCACTCGTGCTTGGCAAGAAAAGAATTTTCTACAACCAATAATTACTTAAAATAATTACGGGTCGTTTGGAACTATGGAATTGAATTTTACGTTGGAATTAAATTGAATTACATTAATGAGATTGAATTGAATTGAATTTATATTGTTTGAAATAAATTCAGTAATATTATAATTGAATTCAATTACACTGTTTAGAACATAATTAAAATGAATTCAATTCTTTCATATGACATTTTTACCCTTGACTAAAAGATAACCTTATTAAATAATCAACATTCATACTTACATAGAGCAAGTTATAAATATCAATTTTATTATAATTAATATCATAAAAAAGTTTATTATTAAAATGAAATAAAAAATTGATTGCTAATAAGTTGAAGAAGTGAGCTCTGGAGATCAGTTGAAGAAGGTAAGTTGTGAGTACTGCGTTGAAATGAGGGTTAGAGAAGTGAGGGCTGCGTTGAAGAAGACAAATGAGGGGATGTGTTGAAGAGAGAAATAAGGGCTTTGTTGAAGAGAGAAATAAAGGTATTGTGGGAAGATAGTTTTTAACATTAAAAAGTAGTAGTTAAAACGATTTAGTAATTGAATTCTTGTGATTTTTGGCAAGAATTCAATTACTGAAATGGGTAGTTGTAGTTAAAGAATTGAATTCAATTCTTTTACTTCTTTCGGTTCCAAACATAGGAATTGAAAACATAGGAATTGAATTCAATTCTAATATTGAATTCAATTCCTATTGTTTCAAACAGGGTGTTAATTAAACGTTTACGGTGCTACTACGGCGTCGTTTAGCCTGGAAGTTAATATCTTGTCCATGTCCCGCTCTTTTTCATTAAGAATTAGGGCGTCCACAGAAGCGAGACGGTGGCCGTTGCTCTGTCATGGCTAGACGATCTCTAGTACACGGCGTCCTATGGTGAGCCTTCGTAATTGTTTTCCTTTGTTAATCTTTTGTTTTAATACTAACATTGTTACTTAATTTCGTACCCAGCTCCGTGGAAGCCGGAATTGCACGGAGACTGATATGCACAGTGGCTGTGAACAAGAAAGCGTTGAGCCTTGAGAGTGAAATATTGAGATTAAAACATGAGATAAACCCATCTATGTTAATCCAGAGATGGGTGGCTAGTGGCTGCAAGCTCACAATCTACGAACTCAGGAACATCACTAAACAACTCGTCAAGTCCAGTCGCTTCAACGACGCTCTTGAGGTCTTGAAATGGATGGACGGTCATAGAAGTTTCTGCTATTCACCGGTGGATCATGCCATGAGAGTGGAATTGATGGTCAACACGTGCAATTTAGGAGAGGCTGAAGAGTATTTCAGGGTTTTACCTGATTCTGCTTCGCGGAAGGCTGCTGCTTTCCCTCTGCTTCGTGGTTATGTGAAAGAAAGAGACACTGGGAAAGCTGAAGATTTCATGAGGACTCTGAATGAGTTGGGGCTGATCGTGAGCCCTCATTTGTTTAACGAGATGATGAAGCTTTATATGGCTACATCTGAGTACAAGAAAGTGCCCGCTGTTATTCTGCAAATGAAGCAGAATCATATACCAAGAAACGTTCTTTCTTATAATCTTTGGTTGAGAGCTTGTAAGGAGCTATCTGGGATTGCTGAAGCAGAGGTGGTTTACCGAGAAATGATCGATGATGAAAATGTTCAAGTGGGATGGAGTACGCTCTCTACTTTGGCCAATGTGTATAT
Source organism: Erythroxylum alaternifolium (assembly GCA_027478495.1). Lineage (NCBI taxonomy): Eukaryota > Viridiplantae > Streptophyta > Magnoliopsida > Malpighiales > Erythroxylaceae > Erythroxylum > Erythroxylum alaternifolium. The sequence continues at coordinate 12,893,671 of JANIIA010000006.1, read as the reverse complement.
AAGGGCAGGTGCTTTTGAGAAAGCCTTTTCAGCACTTAGATGTGCAGAGAAAAAGCTTTCTACCTGTAATCACCTTGGCTATTTCTTCATCATGACACAATATTCCTCGTTGAAGAACAAAGAGGGAGTTCTAAGGCTTTGGGATGCTTGTAAAGGAGTTAGTAGGAAAATGACTTGTGCTAATTATTTAAGGTTGTTGACGTGCTTGATAAAGGCAGATGGCCTTGTAGAGGCCGAGAGGGTGTTCATGGAATGGGAGTCCAACTGTAGGAAGTATGATATTAGAGTCTCTAATGTTCTTCTAGGCGCATACATGAGGAATGGGATGATAGAAAAAGCTGAGTTATTTCACCTCTCCACATTGGAAAAAGGTGGGTGCCCAAATTATAAGACATGGGAGATTCTCATGGAGGGTTGGGTTAAAACCCAACGGATGGATAAAATCATCAGTTCAATGAGAAAAGCGTTTGCAAGGTTCCAACATTGTAATTGGAGGCCATCACATGGTATGTTACTGACCATCGCAGAGAACCTTGAGAAGCATCAGAAACTTGAAGATGCCAATTGCTATATTAAGGTTCTTCATCATCATGGTATTGCAACTTTGCCGCTGTATAAAGTAATTCTTAGAATGCACATCCGGGCTGGGATATCTGCTCTGGACACCGTCAAAATGATGAAGGATAATACTGAGATGGACGACGAGGCTTTGGCACTTATTAGAAGCTCCTGCTCCAGCTAACCAGCAGTGTAGACATCTTCCAATATATGGATTGTTGAAGAGTATAGTAAGCAATTCTATAACTTATCTAGTATCCCTGTTTGTGGACCAGGTACCGACTAGAAGAGCATCTAAGGTTGCAATTTGAGGAATCTTCAAATTCTGGAGCCAAAGGAAAACAAGTGAAGTTCAAACCTGAGGACTAAAATGATGCTGTTGTGATTTTTCACATGAAATGGAGATCTACCAAGATTAAATGGATTTATAACTGTGCTTCCTGGGCAAGGAAATGATGACAGAATTGATACCTTAGGACTCTAATTCTAGGTTTTAGACAAACCAAGCATCAAAGTATGGGATTGTCTCAATAGCAGTCAAGTATACGTCCATGAACCATGATCTACCTGTGCCATTCAACCCCCTACTAGCCAAATTAGCAGATATGTTCCCACCAATAGCTAAAGGTATACTTTTTCTCATAGCCAACATGGTTCCTGCCTATGGGAACTTTAAGGAGTTTGTTGAATGCTGAGGAATTACATGTCACTGCTTTCACCATATAAAACCTTGTGTGTCCCTTAACGACTCGGTTTAAAAAGTCTCTAACTACTCTTGAGTATATATATATATAAACTCTCCGGAAGGCACATCCATTGGTTTGCGTCTGAAGAGTCACCTCTCCTATAGCAATTCTTCTTATGCTTGGGCTTGGCTTTGGCCTTCTCTGTAGCAACTTCGGTGTCCATTATTGTGATCATGCATTTGAATATGTAGATGGCAAATGTGTTAACAAAACTTAGAAAGTTAAAGGTTGGACTTTCGTTACGGTTATCCTATGTTGATATCTTGTTTATAATATGAAAATATTAAGTGTTAGTTATTGGTTCAGGTGATAGTGGAGTTCCCAGTTACGATCTCACTATCTTTTAATGCAACATACATTTGTATTCCACTAACCTTATCAATAACTAAGTTACATAAAAACCAGCCTTTAACAAACAGGAAGTAACAAGAAATATTTTATTGTTTCATATTTCAGAACTAAAGCTCCGATGTATGGAGATCAAAGAACTCCAGAAGCAATCCAGGTTTTGAGAACGCGGCTCTAAGTGGATGGAGCGGTTAATGCTTTGCGGTAGCCTCTGTTGTGCTCCAACAACCTGTCCAATGGAGGCAGGCATTGTTTGACGATGGGAAGTTCCAGAAAAAGCGCAAACCAAGCAGCAAGCAGAGGCATGGTCTCTTCGTCTATCAAGTTGACATCTGTAATCTGCTCAACTATTAGAGCCCAGATTCCTATCCATCCAGCAGCAACATCCACGAAGCCTATTGTTTCTCCTCCGAAGAATTGCTTTCCTTGGAGTGCACCTTCCAGAGTCTTGAGATGCTCTCGAGCCTCTTTTGCAGCCGTGGCTTTCTCTTCACCTTCTGTGACAAACGAACGCATAATTGGAGGGACGCACTGAATACAATAAACGATTATGCATCAGTTGATCATGAACTGTTTAATAAACCCTCAGCACAAGATTCCTTAAACCGTGACGGAAACCAACCCTTTGAATTATGACTTCTTTCAATATTCAAAATCGACCATGTATGGAAGGATATGCAATCAGTTGTAGTACAGTATTTGACGTACATAATAGTAACACCGCCATTGGCCATTCAATTCTAATACGAAGATTCTAAAGCAGAGGGTTCCACCACAGTGAAGTAGCACGCATACCTTCTCATCTGCAAATTTGGCCCAAAACCGGGCTTCGGCCCTTTCATGGGGATCCTGAGGGAGGAGAGGATGTTGTTTCCACACATCGTCAATATACTCGATGATCACAAGAGACTCTGCTAATGGTTTACCTCCATGGACAAGGACTGGAACCTTTTCATGAACAGGGTTGTATTGTAGGAGCAGACTACTCTTTTCTGGAAGATGCTCTTCCACGTACTCGTAGTCAACCTCTTTCAGCTTCAGAGCCCACTTAACTCTGATGGTGTAAGGACTAGCCCAGTAGCCGAGCAAGGTTACACATTGAACCATTTTTAATCTGTGTTTGCTGAATCCTTTCTGTGCAACACTTATAATAGCCAAGTAGCCGCCTGAATAAACTGTTTGATGATGGTCACAAGGTCAGGTTCGTTGATTGATGATAATGACTGGAGCACAAAATCCTACCACAAGCCACCGATGCTCGCAACAGTTGACTGAAAACAGATGACTACTGATTCCCAGCATCTTCCTTTTCATTAGAGAGGTCAAAGGTTACAGTTTCACGGCGATTTGTATTTATTACGAAGTATAAATAATAATTATAATTAATATAAAAAAAGATCATTTAATTATCATATAAATATAAAATTAATAACAATATAAAGTATTTAAAATATTATAATTTTATCATATAATAAATAATAATTACGTTAAAAATATCAAATAGAAAGAATAATAAATATCTATTACTCTCTAACAATTTCAATTTATAACAAGAGTTTGTGTTAAAAAACTAACTAAAAGTGAAACCTAAAACAAAAATATTTATAATTACATTGTATATATAAAATTTAATGTATATATTAAATATAAGTAAAATTAAAAAGAGAAGAGAAACAAAAACTTGAAATTTCATTCAATCGGATACAGAATACCCACTATAGCTGCATTAACTTCAATTCTCATTAGGTGCAAAATTCTCAACAGTAAGAGAAGTTTCATCTTCACCATTATTCAAATTTATTGCACCAAATGACATGTTAATGCTAAATATCTTTCAAGCCACTTTTATATATTAAACTTGATTCCTTACAAACTCAATCCAAAATAGATCGATATTATCAATGCAAATTGAATCTATTGAATTATTTGTTCTATCAAGAGTCCTAGTAAACAATAAAATTAAATTATTAAAAAATTATATCTAACTTAATAATAATAACATACCTTTCTCAAAGATTTAAATTGTATCAAACAAAGATCAATTCAATCAATCTTTTGTGCTTCAATCTATTTCTTTTCTAAGAATGGATGAATTCAAAGCCTGTTGTACTTATACATTGACTTAGAATTTGAAGCGCAAATCTGTGCAATTTTAGGACATCACTTCTGAATTAATCAGACCAAGAAACTACAAGCCATAAGATAACAAAAGTAGCATTATAAACAAAATAAGTAATGATTAATTTTCAACTAAGTAATAAAAGTGGAAAATATATACTTGGATTAAGTTTTGTTCTTTGACGAATAGCAATTGGCATCCCATAATCTTTAAAAGCCTCCTTATAAATCTCCACTTGTGAGCTTAGGAGATCTTGTTTCATCTCATGGGCAATAATTATTGTAATAGTTAATAACATTATCCTATTAACTTCAAGTTTCTTTATAAAACCTGATCTAAAATAGACAATAGGATTTAAAATTACCTTAATTGCAAACAACAAAGAATAAAGTTGTCTTTCTCATCTCTCATTGATGATTGCAATATAAGGTGTATACAAAGAAGACATTTTTTCATATTGGTCTTGATTACTTCCTTCGCCTTCCCTATGGTATCATAAAAATAACTCATTGTTACCTTTCCATCATTATCAGCTATATGAAATACCCTCACTAAAAACTCACAAAATTAGATGAAATTTTGACATTTGGACCAAAATTTAGTTTCTTCAAATATAATTTTGGAAACCTCCAATCCAACATTAGATTTAGCATACTAAGATGTAACTCACTTATCACTTGTAAGCATTTGTCTCAACTCTTTCTTCATCATAATAAAACAATGAAGTGGCAAGAAATTTGTTGCAAATCTTGCAACAACAGAACATCACAAATTCCTACCATTGGTGAAATCCTTTCTCATTAAATTCAAGACTCATACATGATTGTAGATGAACTTGGTCAATTTTTTTGCTTTCTGCATAGTCTCATCAATAATAAGAAAATCCCCAGCATCTCCTATATTTTTCAGCATTAAGTTAATGCATTGTGCAACATAAGGAGCCCAAAAAAAGAATTATACTTACTTTGTAATCTTCTTTCAGCTGCTTTATAAGCGGAATCTTTGTCAGTAATGGAACTGAACAATATTTTCTGGCCTTACTTCATTCACAACTTCATTGAATATTTCAAATAAAGTATCACCATTCCTAATAAGGTCAGATGCATCAATACACTTCAAAAATATTAAGCCCTTTGCAAAATAAACTAAAAAATTAATAATAGACTAATTCCTCATATTTATCTAACCATCACACATGATTGAATACTTATAAGTAGCCCAAGTCATTCTTCTTTCATACAAATAACTTTTAATTTTATAAACAGAACTACTTAAAATTTTACCTATTTAGTCATCAATAGAAAGACTTTGTATCCTGGACTGTAAGAGGCTATAGCATCTACCATAGGCTAATAATAATAAGACTGAAAGCATTGAATGTTATACCTGAATCAAGTCGTCATCTAGCCATTGCCACATCCACATTATAAGTCACTTCTCTTGATTGTAAGACACTATGAATTAAAAACCGAGCTCTAGGAGTTGTGTGGTGCAAAAAAATTCAACACCTGCCTTCTTCTTTTCCTAACATCAGGTTCAGATGAAACATTCACTTCTTTTTGGATAGAAACACAACCACCTTCAACATTTCCACCATCATCCTGAACACCAACAAACGAATTTCCACAACCAATTTAATAATTCAATCTCTCTCTTATATCTTTCTCGTGCTTATACTCTTCAAGCAAAGTCTTCATTTGCCATTTTACATCAAGACTCCCTTTTTTACAAGGTTCGACATCTCTTTTAACCCCAGCTAAATGTTTCTTTGATCTGGTGATTTTTCCACCCTTCAAATGTTTGTTACAAAACAAGCAAATGACATGGTTCTTCATATCAGGGACCAAAGCAGCATGAGCCCAAGCTAAATCATTGTATCTTCCTGAAATAGTTGAATTTTCAGGAGTACTTGAGCTTCTTTCCATTTATCTGTAAAAATAAATGAAGACATAGATCAAAATAAAAAACACATAATTTCATTATCAACTACTATCATAAAATATGTATTGTTTAACTCAAAAGTTCAAACTAACACAATTATACAATACATATATACATTTTATATAATATAACTTATTTTATATGATTACAAGAGTCAACTATAAACTAAAGACATACACTCATAACTATAACATATTCAACTTTAATCATAACTCATAACTATAAGTTTACAATTTACTTTATGTAATCATATAATTCAACTAATCAACTATAAACTAATATTTTTTTTACTTATACAATTCATTATGTAATGCTTATAATTTTTTTCTTAACTATTTTAATTAACACTGTTACTAAAAACCCTAATACCCAACTTTAATTAATAATCTTTCATTTACCAATTTTAATCAACATTCTTAATTTCTTACTTAAGTTAACTTCATAACGAAGAGTAAACATACACTACACAATTCAATTTCATCTAACACAATTCACCAATAAATCAAAAACTAACAATTCAAGTATTTAATATACACAATTACATCATTCAACCATAAACTGAAGACATATATTTACAACTATAACCTATTCAATTTTAACCATAACTTACAACTATAAGTTTACAACTCATTTTATGTAATCATATAATTCAACTATAAATTAATCTATTTTGTTTGCTTATACAATTCAATTTGTAATGCTTATCAATATTTTTATTTTTTAACTAATTTAATCAACACTATTACTAGAATTCTAATTCTCAACTTTAATAATACAATCTTTCATTCTCCAATTTAATCAATATTTTTATTTTTACTTAAATTAACTCCACAATCAACATGCATAATTCAATTTAATCTAACACAATTCAACACACAAAATTACTACACAACACAAAGTCACAAATACACAATTCAATATACAAATTAACAATCAATCAATCAAGTGATCAATACAATTCCACAATTCCAAAATTCCATAATCAACTTCACATTTCCACAAATTCACAACTTCACAATTTCACAAATTGTCAAATTCACAACTTCACAATTCCACAAAATTTTTTGCAACCTTTACTCAGATAAGTTTGTGGATTGGTGTGAGTCAGCTAGTGGGTAGGTCAGGTCAGGTCGGGCTTGAATCTGAATCCTTAAAATTCCAGATCCTGATCTGAACTATAGTTGGAGGTATGGGGTAGTACTAGAGGCCTAGAGGTGCGGGGGAGTGGTGGCCAGTGACTGGAGGAGTAGAGGACTAAAGGTGGAATTGGTTGGGCAGTAGGCATGAGGTAACAACACACTCGACATTGTGGAAGAGATAATGGGCCAACGGTGTTGTCGTAACCGGCGACAGAGGGAGAGACCTATGGTTAGGGTTGGTGGAGACAGAGAGGAGAGACGAGAGAGAGTAGTGTTTTTTAGAGGGAGAGCATTTTGTAGAAGTAGGGGTCTAAGGGGTGTGTTTAAAACAAATTTGCAGATTAGTCTGTCATTTTTTCAAAATATACAATACCACACTAGTACTGATCGGTGTCAATGACCAGTACCCATAAGCTACGTTTTATACCATTTTTCACCAGTCGATATCGACCAGTACGGTATGGAACACTAAACATTGATAAGAATAACATATAGCCAATTACAATAACAAATTAAGGCCAAATTATTTTTAATATTTTTGAACTATAATACAATATAAGATACATGGGTTAAAAATAATTTTGACTTAAATGAGTTAACATTTGGACTTAAATAAAATTTGGTAAGGGCTTAAATGATTTGATGAGTAAGATCACAAATTAAGGCCTGTAGATCAGATGATTTATTTATTTAGAAGTATTTTTTAAAATTTATATATATTGAAAATATGGATGAATCTAATAAAATTTAAAAATAAGTTTCTAAAACTCATTATAAATTTAAAATTGAATTTTCAATTTTAATGAGAATTAAGTTTCTAAATAAGTTTAAATTAGTAAGTTCATTATTTGAATAAATATTGTAATTGAATTTATAATAAACAATACATAAAATGTTAAAAATGATTTTCTAATCAAAAATAAAATATATATAATTAAAAATAAAATTTTAATTAAATTAAATTTATTAATATAATAATTAAAAATAAGTTTATAATTTAATTTGATTAGTTTCATAATAATTAGAAATGAGTTTCTAATTAATAATGGAATATTTATAGTTTTTATGAATTATGTTTATGTACGTATGTCAAGTTTGAAATTATTCAATGTATATTAAAGTAAATTATATGAATATTACTTAACAATTCTTCTTTAGTATGATAATCGATATTCATTTGTCATATGAATGATGATTGAGAACACATCTTCTCTTTTGATTTCATAGATAATTTAAAACTAATTAATCTTACCATATATGTGTGGGACATGATATTGACGTGCATGTATACCTTTTCTTTCTATATAAAATTTGTGTTTAAATTATGATTATTGTATCAAAGTATAATGTTGTTAAAATTAACAAGGGTGAGAGATTAAATGGTAGCAGTTATAAGATTTAGCACATGAAAATCTAATATGTACTAGAGGAGTGAGAGGCTCTCAAACCATTAAACATAATCATGGATATTCCTGAGAAAGATGCATTCCAACACAAAAGGGACTACAGTGCTTATGAAATATCAAGGAAAAAGAAATCATTAGCTTGTATTACATTGTTGAGTAGTATGGATAATGATATCATATGTGAATTCTGCAAGTATGAAATTGTTAAGGACATATGGTCCAATTTAGCTCCATAATTTAGAGGCACTTCAGTGATGAGGTTGAGATCACTCACTATCAGGTTTGACAGATATAAGAAATGACCAAATCATACAATGCAAAAGCATTTGAGGCACATGTCAAATATTATAATTGAATTGCATGATGTTGGTAATGAATTGTCAAATGACCAGCAAGTGCAATTCATGATCCATTCATTTCATCATATTTGGGAGAATATGAATAAACATCTAATGTACAATGAGAAAATTACGACAATGGAAGATGCTATGAGGAATTTTATACTAAAAGAAGAACATTTTGAAGCCTCTAAAATATCCTCCGAGGTATATGCAGTTAGTTTTAGCTCACATAGACCTATGAACAGGAAGCATAAGCATCATGGTGGTCCTAAATGAAAAAGGATAAAAGAAATACCCACTATACTTAGGACCCCAATAAGGCAAAGTGGAATCAATATGGAAAAGGAAAACTCCTTTTAAGAAGTAGAACATTAAAAGCATTAAGTTTTTTTAATATGAAATTGAATCAAGTTATGAAAGGCAAACGTCATATTGTTACAAAACCTTACATAAGCCCATCATCCTAGGATGGGGATATCCATAATCAAGCAGAAAACATTGGAAAAGGTATAGCACTTAGCTACATAAGGAATATCTATTAGCACCACATATTGATGATATTGGAGGTTTGTAGGATTTTATCACTAAATGGTTTGATATAAAACTTGATTGCATTGGATAATTCTTTATAATAGATCTCCATTCCTCTTACCATGTTATTGAAAATTTTCATATTTCTTTTATCCCAAATGGCCTGAACTAGATAAGATAAAGCAATATAGAAACATTATCTGCTAGCAAGTTCAAATGTAAGTCGTGATGTTACAAGTGAATTGCAAGATATTGGTCACAAATAAGCAGCAAATGCAAATCAATATGCATTTTACAGTGAGAAAATCAAGACAATGGAAGATGCTACTAGGCATTTTATACTAGAAGAAGAATGTTTTAAAGCCTCTAAAATATCCTTTGAGTATATGCAATTAGTTTTAGCTCACATGGAGTTATAGTTATGAATATGAAGTGTAAGCATCGTGGTGGGACCAAATGGAACATGGATAAAAGAAATACCCACTATAATTAGGACCATAAGAAGGCAAAGTGGAATCAATATGGAAAACAAAAACTCCTTTTAAAAAATAGAACATTACAAAATTTAAGTGTTGTTTTCAAAATATGAAATTGAATCAAGTTATGAAAAGAAAAAATCGTCATTTTTATAAAACCATACATAAGTCTATCATCCTAGGATAGGGACATCCAAAATCAAGTAAAAAACAATAAAAAAGTACAACATTTAGCTACACAAGGAATAAATATTAGCACCACATATTGATGGTATTGGAGGTTAATAGGATTTTATCAATAAATAGGTTGATATATAACTTAATGGCATTGAACAAGTATTTAGAACAGATCTCCATTCCTCATACCATATTGTCGAAAATTCTCATATTTCTTTTATTCAAAAATGACTTGATTTAGATAAGATAAAGCAATATAGAAACATTATCAGCTAGCAAGTGAAAGTGCAAGTGCAAGTCCTGATGTTGCATGATGTTAGTCATAAATTGTCAAATGAACAGCAAGTGCAACTCCTGATCTGTTCATTTCCTAATAGTTAGGAGCATATGAAGATTTATCTAACTTACAACGAAAACATCAAGTTAATGGAAGATGCTACGAGAAACTTTATACTTGAAGATGAACGTTTTGAAGCTTCTAAAATATCCTCTGAGGTATATATTAGTTTGAGCTCATATGGTGTTATGAACAGGAAGCATAAGCATCATGGTGGGCCTAAATGAAAAAAAGGATAAAAGAAATACCTTTATACTTAGGACCCTAAGAAGGCAAATTGAAATCAATATAAAAATGGAAAAGTCCTTTTAAGAAGTGTAGCATTAAAAACTTTAAGTTTTTTTGTCTTGAAAATATGAAATTGAATTAAGTTATAAAAGGCAACATTATAGTTATTACAAAACCATACACAAGCCCATCATCCTAGGAAAGGGATATCCAAAATCAAGTAGAAAACATTGTAAAAGGAACAACACTTAGCTACACAAAGAATAACTATTAACACCATATATTGATGATATTAGAGGTTAATAGGATTTTATCACTAAAGAGGTTGATATATAGCTTGATTGAATTGAACAATTCTTTAGAATAGATCTCCATTCCTCTTCCCATGTTGTTGAAAATTCTCATATTTCTTTTATCCCAAATGGCATGAACTAGATAAGATAATGCAATATAGAAACACTATCTGCTAACAAGTGTAAGTTCAAGTCGTGATGTTAAAAGTGAATTGTATAATGTTGGTCACGAATTGTCAAAAGAGCAGCAAGTGCAAAACGGGATCCGTTCATTTCCTCATAGTTGGGAGCATATGAAGAAGCATACAATGGAAGATTTGATGAGCTATTTTATACTAGAAGAAGAAAATTTTGAACCCTCTAAAATATCCTCTGAGGTATATGCAATTAGTTTTAGCTCACATGGAGCTAAGAATAGGAAGTGTAAGCATTATAGTGGGCCCAAAGGGAAAAGGGATAAAAAAAATGCTCGCTATACTTAGGACCCCAAGAAGGAAAACTGGAATCAATATGGAGAAAGAAAATTCCTTTTAATAAGTAGAATATTAAAGCGATAAGTGATTTGTTTTTTTGGAAAATATGAAACTGAATTAAGTTATGAAAGGTAAACATCATCATTGTTACAAAACCATACACGAACCCATCATCCTAGGATGGGGGTATCTAAAATCAAGTAGAAAACATTATAAAAGGTACAACACTTAGCTACGCAAGTAATAACTATTAGCACCACATATTAATGATATTGGAGGTTAATAGGATTTTATCAATAAATAAGTTGATATGCAACTTGATTGTGTTGAACAAGTCTTTAGAACAGATCTCCATTCCTCTTACCATGTTGTTGAAAATTCTTATATTTCTTTTATCCCAAATAGCATGAACTATATAAGATAAAGAAATAAAGAAACACTATTTGCTAGCTTTGTTGATGGGTGACATGTTATAGCACCATAGAACAACATGTTTCCATTTAATGGGAGGATCCACAAGAGAAATCTTTGTAGTTTCATCTTCCAAGTTGCATTAGTAAACTAACATCTAAAAAATTGATGTGATATGCTCACTTGGTCACTTTTTCATAACGCACACTAGTTTGGGATAAACAAAAACTTTTTAGCCTATTAATGGTGGGCAATATATTTTTGACAAACACTCTATAATGTTATTGATGCTCTAAGTAGCATAAAATTACACCACACCAACTTATACGAAGGAACAATTTTGGGATGCTCTTGAAATAATTATTGTAAGATAGATTGGTGAAGTTGCCTTTGATGGATGATAGCTAGTAGTTGATATCTTCTTTGTATTCATACAGAGCAATGTTGTTGATCTTATTGGATAGCTTAGGATTAGAATTTCTTAAAACAAATGCCCCCTTAAGATCAAGGGCCATTGCCACATTTTGATTTTCATGAATGATGTCCCCTGTAGGATATAGCTCTTCAACAATTTCCAAAGGTTCATTAGAAAGCCACACATCAAACTAAAAGAAAGTATTGATTCCATTACTAATCTTCTTAAATATCTATGACCTTCTAATTTTGAAAATGGTTTTCATAATAGTAAAAGAATTCTCTGACAAATAAAACTTCCAGATGCTCCTCATATTGATGTATCATTTAACTATTTTGACATAAGGGATTGTTTATCCTCTATAGGTCTTTATAGCCTCTCAATGAGCATAACCAAGTTTAAGACTTTTAAATGAACTATATTTAAGTCCCCATGCTTCTTAGAAGTGTAGACCTCAACCCATTTAATAAGAGCTTTATGGTCCTTTGCTTTAATTCCACACCCCAAAAACTTCTTTAAAGTTTTATCAATTATTTTGACGCATCTTGAGGAAAAGTCATGTGACTTGCCCAATGCCCATTGATGTAATTGAGTACTACTGATATCAATTAAGCTCTTCCAGTTAAAGATAGAGCTTTCATACTTTAACCTAAAATTTTAGTTTATTTTGTCAACCAGGGTTTGAAATCTCCATAAGTCAGTCTGGAAGTTGATATTGGGATGCCAAGATATATGATTGACAAGTGAAGTATGCTAAAAGTAGTGGTGGTTATGATCTTCTACTCTTATTGACTAACCTTATGGGAAATGTAGAAGGAGCTCTTAACAAGGTTAACTTCAAGCCTAGACATCTTTATGACCATTTTAACTATTGTTATTTAAGCAGTTATTGAAATCTTTTCAACTCAAGACAATAGTATCAGGTTGGCATAACAATGTTTTATTCTCTCCATTACTCTTTTTAGAAGCCTACTAAAAACCTCCATAATAAGAGCAAAAATATATGCTGAAAGGAGATCCCCTTGCTTAATACCTTTCCTACTTTTGAAAGATATCGTAGCTTCTCCACTTATAAGTACATTGAAGGTTGAGTAGTGAAGCATAGTTACATCTATTATGTAAACACTTTAAGAAAATCTATTGCTTTTAAAATGTTCGCTAGAAAAGAAAAGTCCTATATTTTCATATGTCTTCTTCAAATCCACTTTCATTACATAGTTTTTACCCTCTTTTCCCTTAGAATAGCTCCTTAAAAAATCTTACATTAACATTATATTATCACTTATTACTCTCCCTTGAATATAAGTTCTTTGTGCTATATCAATGTGATTGATCAAGACTTTCTTTAGTCTTTTGGCTTGGATCTAGGCAATGATTTTGTAGACTAAACTATAGTATGTAATAGACCTAAAATCATTGAAGCATTTTTGCTCACCTCCTTTTTAGAATCATTGTATTAAAGTTCCTGCTAATCTCATAAAACAATTTCTTCATTTTAAAGAATTATAAGATAACATCATATACCATTTCCTTAGTGAGTGGCCAAGTTTTGATGAAGAAAAAATGTTGCAACCATCTGCACTTGGAGCTTTATGGAGATTAAGTGATTTCACTAGATCGTCTATTTCCTAAATTGTTATTGGATTGGATAAGAACTCAACTTCTTGAGCTAAAATGCTTTCTCTCATTATGTCTCATTATGTTTAGGTTTGAGGGTTGGTTTGGTTTTGAAATAAGAAAATAAAATGAAACTAAACTAATAAAATCTTTAGTGATGAATTCGTCAGGAGTTCGATTTTTTAGTTTAGGCTATGTTTGGTTGGGGTTTATTAATGGAATGGAATATAATGTAATATTATTCTATTGTTTAAGAGGAGGGTTTATAATGGAATGGGATGGAAGAGGAGGGTTTCATATTACATCACATTCCATCTTAAAAAGTAAAAATGAAAAACTTCTGATTTGGGAGGTTTAGGATGGAATGTAAAATGATAAACAAATTTACAGTATATTACATTGTAAACCCTTCATCTAAATAACATTTCACTATATTACATTAAGAACCCTTCTATCCCTCCCAATTAACAATTTTCTAATATTACGCCCATTTACATTCCATTCTATTATATTCTATTCCATTCCATTATATTAAAAACCTTACCTCTAAACAAACATAGCCTTAATCTCGGACTAAACCTGGTTGAACATGCTTCATCGATTTATTATTCTCAAACCTCTGCTACCAACTATTGGTCGTAGATAGATAACAAGCTCTGTTAATCTTAATTTAGGTCATGTTTAATTAAGAGAACAAGCTCTTTAGATTTAATTGGACAACTGCATTATGAATTAGGAAAATAGACCAATCTAACCAATAATCCCATACACTCAAGTTATTTAACCTAGTTTATATTATCCCTAATGATTATAAACCATTAGTCTCTACAAATGCATCTCAAATATAACAATTACGAATTATATCGAAATTCTAGCTATGGGTTCATACACAAACAATCGAATGTTAACGAGACTACGATCATTAATAGACAAAACACAAATGTATACGCATAGGATAACACAATCAATTCCTAAAGAGAGAAAGAAACAAAAAATACAAAGAAGAAATGTTTAATTGGGTCGTTGGCGTTAATATCACCTTTGAATCGATGTCGGAAAGTTAGCTCTCTTTAGGCCTCTCACAGTTATAAACTTTTCCCCCCTTCTTCTTATCTTCTTCTGAAGCTTACCCCTTTTCCCAGCCGAAAACACCAAAACCTCCATATCTCCGCCGTCACAACACCTTTTGCTTTATACTAAAAACTAGGTTAAAAATAGGTGAGGTGGCATTATGTCATGACCGTACATGCCCTCTCACAGCTGTGAGTGGTGTCTCACGGGTGTGAGAGGTGTCTCACACCTATGAGACACCTTGCATGGGCGTGAGAGAGTGTCTCATGCCCATACAACCTCATTTAGGTTGTGAGCAGCTCTCTTCACTCTTTATCCTTCATGTTCTTCATTTTGTTTGTATTTTGTTGTCTTCTTTCTTTAATCTACTTGTTCTTGTTCCATGAAGACAAGTGAGTGTGATTCTTCAAAAAATGGCTCAAATATAGTACTTTTAACTCACTTTAGCTCTTTCGCTTTCGAATTATGCCTAAAATCAAATATCAATTAAAGTGAGTATCCTAAGAATTCTTATAACAATAATTACTAAGTGTTATAAAATAAATGCATAATGAATTAAACACATATCATTCATTAAGGATTAATCATACAATAAGGCCTTATAGAGATTAAAGACTGCTAGATTTTCACATTCTTGAAGACATGTGGAAGTGGGATTCATGTACAACTCATCTTAAACTAAGTTTAAAGCCGCTTTAGTAGTTAACAATAAATTTTAGGTGTTTCCCACATTTTCTTTGTGCAGTTGTTTGAGGATACTTTAAATAATCTTCATTCTTGTGACATAAATAAATTTTTTAGTGCCACAAACCTTAGCTCTAATGCCTTCTAGATGACTTCATCAAAACCTACCAAATTTAGTTTAGCATTAGGCTTGTGGTCTTTTGATACTTGAACCCATGTTTTTCTAATGCTAGGAGGTATATTAGCTTTTGGAGGTTATGTTTGAAGTAATTCTTGAGGTAGTGTCAATCTGTAGGGGTCCTTGATGAAGAAGCTACGTAAACAAATTGAGCTTTTTGTAAGGGTAAGAATTCAAGTAGAGAGTTTTCCAAATCTAGTGGACAAAGTGAAGGTACAGAAGTCACAAGGTAAAGATAGAAGAGAGAAGTCTGTGAGAAAAAGAAGAAGAAAAAGAAGAAGGTTTGAGTCGATGGAGAAAGGTTGAGAGTAAAGAGGACCACTCCAAATGCTCATATGTGCTTGAGCTTAATGCAAGAGTGATTTAGGGCTTCACATTACAGGAGTAAGTTGGAGCCCTTTAGAAACGTAATTGTTAACTATCCTTGATGTGATAACTAATTTTAAAGTGTTAAGTGCTTTAATTGTTGCGATAAGCATCATTTTGCCGTGATTGTAGTGAGATAAAAAAGTACAATCTTATTGTACATACATCTATTTTGGAAATGTCTCTTATTCTATTTTTCTAACTAAATCACATCCTTTATGGATTGTAGATTTAGGAGCAACCAACCATGTAGCGTAGGATAGAATCTAAAAAATCCCTTATAGAACATAATGAATTTATATAGGAGATAACTTAAAGGTTGTTGTACAAGGGATTGGAACTTATAAATTATACATGTATGGTGTCAATCCTAATTGTACATTAAGTGTTGCATAATTCGAAGCTTTGATGAAGTCTTATCTATGTGTTGGTTTTAATTAGTCTTAGTTATGATGTAAATTTCCATAATGGTGTAATGGATTTATATCTTAGACATATTTGTTATGTTCATGGATACATATTAGATGGTTTTTTTGTTTTAGATATTATTCAATAATCCTTATTAGTAATTACAATATTGAAGCAATTTGGTGGCATATTATACTATGTCATATTAATCAAAATCTAATAGCTAAATAAGGCCTCTTAGTTGATTTAAATCAAGCATTATGATTATTGCAATTGATTCATTTAGACATCTGTGGCTTAAGTAAGAGCACAATATTAGGTTGTGTACTTCATCACTTTTATAGATGGCTATACTTAGTATAGCGATATCTATTTGATTTTTCATGTGTCAAAAGTATTAAATTGTTTCATAAAGTATATGAATCTATGAATAATCAATTAGACAAAAAAAATGAAAGCATTAAGAACTGATTAAGGATAAGAATATTTATAAGCTTAAGATATTGTGTGATGAAGAAGGAATAAAAAGATAGTTAACTATTCCATGAACCTCACAATAAAATGGCATTGCTAAAAGATGTAATAGAATGCTACTAGAAATGGTTACGCCCATAATAGCATAAGAAAATATGCCAATCATATGTTTGGGTGATGCATTGCTTATAACCATCTATGTACTTAATCAAGTGCCCTCAAAATTAGTTACGAACACTCTGTATAAGTTATGGATAGGAAAAAACCCAACATGAAACATCTAAGACCATGGGGATATTTTTCCTATGTTCACTATATCTCTTATTAATATGGGAAACCTATCTTTATTAGATAATGTGGACACTCAAAAGGGTAAACATTCATAGGTGAATAAGGTAATGAAGGTGTAACTAAATTTAAATCCTGAGATATAGGAAAAGACCTACTTATATATGACAATCTTTACCAAAATGATTCCATTACGAGGAATTATGAAGAGGTACTTTATCTGAGTGGGAGTACCTAAAGAATTAGCTCAAGGACAATTAAGATTACAACTCACTAAAAGTTTACTTACCGTATCTAATTTGAGTAGGAGTAATTAAGATGTTAATGAATTTGTTTATTATGAGCCAAAGTTATGTCAAAGTAATCTCAGTATAAGTCCTTGACGTCGTTTTGAAATAGAAGGGAAAATTCATATGATTATCCCAAAAGAAGATGATGGGTCAAGGAATGTACATGAGGCTCTTAATAGTCATGCTAAGAATAATAGATGCAAGCAATAAAAGAAGAAACGACTTCTTTACGCTCAAACCAAGTATAGGACTTGATTGAACTCCCTAATGGGTGCAAAGTTATTTGGAACAAATGGTTTCTCAAAATAAAATAGAATGTTGATAGCAATATCTAAAGATGTAAGGCATGCCTTATAGTAAAATAATATACATAATAGGAGGGAATCGATTATCATAAAACATCTTTGCTTTTTATAAGGTTTGTTTCAATTCATCTAACCCTGGCTATAGTAGCTAGTTTGGATCTTAAATTACATCAAACGGATGTAAAGACTGCATTTGTAAATGAAGAATTAGAAGAACACATCTATATAGAACAACTTTTAAGTTTCATTGAGATAGGCTAAGAACATAAAATGTGTCAGTTTTTTAAATCAATTTATGATCTGAAGCATTCTTTAACATAATGGTATATACATTTTCATATTGTAATCATTTCATATGATTTTCACATGCTTGATAAAGACCATTGTGTATATATTAAGAGATCAAAATTTAAATTAGTTATTTTATCTTTATATATGGATAACATTTTGATTGCTTGTAATAACCATGAGTTTATCAAGCAAATCAAATATCGTGTTGTCCCTATTTCTGGAGTCTAACTCGTGAGTGAAACGTGAGTGCATCACTCTATAGGATTCTTTTAATGAAACATCATTAGCAACATAGGTTTATCTTCATTCTCATAACATCCCAAAATCTTCATATTTGAACACTTGATATACGGTAATTCATTCTTATGTTTGTATCCTCAATCGTCACCCTAAACATATCACTCATTTTTATCTCTTATTTCCACATCAAACTAAGTACATTTCAAGCTCTATTCAAGCCTAAATGTATCATAGGAAAGCATCGATAAGTCCATAATATATATACACATGATTTGGGACAGTAGGTATAACTTTCAATATGGATGTCAAATTAAGGTCATTCAAGTACGGTTTCAAAGAGGACTTCGAGTTCTACAATTTATGTGAAGACCTTGAAGAGAGATTTTACCATCTAAAGAGTCAAAATTTTCACATTTATATAACTATCCCGAGAATGTCAGCTTAGCAAACATATGTTCCTCCAAACCGACATGAACTGAGCTAGAACGCTAGAATTCCCAAGAAGGTCTGCCTAGTGTATGGACATTTACGGGTCAATTTCTAGATTTCTAACTTCTACAAGTTACCTATGACCCCTCTTATGCATATATATCATTTCTAACTTATTTTCCTTACCATTTTCCCTTCATTATCACTTTCATTTCAGCTCAATATTAGTTACATCCAACACATAATCTATGTTTGGTCCTCAACCCAAAAACATAACATTCAAACTTATACATATTCATCATAAATTTCTACACATTTTCAACTCCCTTTATCACCTTTATTTCATCTCTAACTTATCACACTAATTCTTCGCATTTCAAGATACTGTAGTACTCTTTTTCTGTTAAATCAAGTTAGAAAAGGGCTATAAAGTGTCCAACATGCACCCTGTGCAGCATCACTAACTTATAAAAAAAAGTATATCTCTCAACTCCGATGCCTAAAAATTACAAACTTTATATCATTGGAAAGATAAGAGGATAAAATACAACTTCCAAGAAGACAACCTTGTCCAAATTAGCCTAGATTAATACAGTTTTTCCCCTAAAGTCATAACACAGATTTTACCCTTATGAATGCTTGAAAATGTAATGCGAAAACTTAGAAAGTCATGAGGAAAACATAAATATATTTTATTAACATTAAAAGAAAAGAGTTTTATAAAGCTTTAATGGGCATTTTAATACCTAAATGCATCATTGGTCTCATAATCCAAAAATACAAAATGTACATGAACGAGTATTATTTGAAATATGGCTAAAGCTTTGAGTTTTCATATACTAATTTAAATACAAAAAATATGCAGACTTAGGGTGATACCTTGACTCTCTATCACTCGATCTCTTGCTCTTCACTTGGAGATGGGGAGGAAAAGGGTGAGCTTAAAAGCTCGTGGGTAACAAGTTTATAGAAGAGAAACAAGCAAACCCATTGAAAATATTTATTGCCATAGTAAATTGCATTGAATCCATAAAACACGTATTTCTCAAATTCTCAAGCTTGTCAAACAATTCATAAAC
>JANIIA010000006.1:12810175-12828945 GCA_027478495.1 Erythroxylum alaternifolium | reverse complement strand
AGTGATGTGACACGCCACCCTCGCGGGGCACGAATTCGGGTATCACTGTCGATATCGGGTTCGAGTTCAGCGGGAGTGGGGTGTTACATCTTTGATAATTACCTAAACCATAATTTATCCTTTAGGAATAACCAAGTTGAGTCTCAACCTTTTTCATTGATGATAACCACATTATTAACCAGATGCTTATGTTTAGAAGCCTTTTTTATTATTTTAAACTATTTACATTACTTAAATGTTTGAGACTTGAAAATTTGAAAGTTTCAATATTTTTTTAATAGCAGTACATGGTGAATGCTCGAAGTGATTAAAAGAAATAAGAAAAGAAAAGAAAAGAAGAAAAAAAAATAGAACCAATGGTTTTACAATGAAAGAATCTATATACACATGAACAAGTTTCTTATAATGTCTATTTAGTAAATTTCCTTCAAACCAACACTTTTATTATCCGAAGCATACCTTACCTAATCACCATTATAACCTATTTAAAGACCTTTTGATTTTTTGTTTCAAGCTTACATAAGTGGTGGAGATGTGATAAAGTTACAAGCCTATGGTAAGAGTTCTCCTATACATTAATTTCAGAGTTTGATACTTTTCACCCTAAATACTTGAGTGCATTGAGTAAAATCTTGGTAAGGGTGTAAGGGTTTATGTTTTTTATTTCAATAAGATTATTGATGTGATTATTATAAATATTAACTTATGAAGTTAGTTTTAGGATAAATTAACTTCATTTAGTTAGTTTTAGGATAACTTAACTTCAATTGTATGTTAATTTGATTAATATTATATTATGACTTAGAGTATGAATGAACAGGTTAAGATTAATGAAGGATAGATGTTGTAAGTTTTATAATTTTGATTATAATTTGCTTGAGGACAAGCAAAATTTTAAGTGTGGGGATGCTTGTTAGATGTATATTTAACTATACTTATGCACCTATAGTTGATATATTTTGCTTGATATTTTGTAGTTTTATTCTAGCTTAATTCGCTTGAAGTGCATTTATAGGTTATAATTGCCCTCATAGACCAAAAGGAGAAGAATTTGGATTAAAACATTGCATAAAATGAAGTTTTGAAGGAAAGTAGAGATACATGGCCATGTCTATGCCCATGTAAATCTCTTAACTCGTGTAAATTCACAAAATTTGGAGATTTTGGAGCATACACGGTCTAGTAAAAACTAGTATATCAGACTATGTATCTTTTAAAAATCTAAAATTTAATATAAAAGACATAAGCGGAGACAAATTAAAGAAAGCAAACTTTTGAAGACAATTCTAGGCATGAATAATGTTCAAAAGGGACGATATTAATCCAGGAATGTGGAGAACATGAAGAATTTATCAAGAGATCTAATAGATTACAACATCAAACCTTCAACTTGTATGAACATCCAACAGAAAAGAAAGGGAGATTTAGAATTACGAACTCTTTGTTTTCTGTTCTTTTTTTCTTCCTGTTTATCTTTGATTTTGTTTTCTATTATATGTAACTAAACGTTTTTAATATCCAGAAATGACGAGCCCTAGTAGGTATAATAACATGTTTTGATTCTTTCACTTAATACAATTGTTTTGATTGATCTATTGTGATTCAAATATATGTTTTATGCATGTTTTAATAGATCCTAAATATAATTACATAATTTGATTTCATAACATAGAGATTGAGAAATCCTATGTATAAATAGATCTACCATATTTAATAGGAATTGACTGCAAACCTAGAGATAGGTCTATATAAATCCTCTATATTAGATTCAAACCTAATAGTAGAATTTACAAATAGATAAAACAATCCTAGAAAATTTAACCTGAATAATTTTGGTTAATAAACATATGGATTAGTTGTTAGTAGTCTGAAGAGAGTTATTAACATAATATAGGAATTTCTACGGTCCAATAGTCAATAAAATAATTGCATAATAAAAGGTTAACTATATAATGATTTTTAGTGGATTCATCACCTAGACACTAATCTTTGATATTGAGTTTTCTAAGCAATTCCCTGTGTTCTTCATTTATTATTGTTTCCTATTTTATTTTATTTGTTTAAGTATTATTTTTAATTAAAATCCAATATCCATTTCGCAGGATAGATAATTAAAAAAAGGTTAACACTGGAAATCACTATCTCTGTGGGATTGACCTCTACTTGCTTACAGCTACGGCATGCACTTACAGTTAATTCAAATATTTCCAAACTAAAATTAGTCAATCAAATATCTCCTTAAGTTTCTATAAAGAAACACTAAGAAACTGGAACCTAAAGAGAAGAACTTACCAGAAGCTACCACTTTACAAAAAGAAAGGAATTCAAAACTAGGTTTGTTATTAATAAGACAAAAGATAGATCAATTTAGCAAAACCTAAATAAATTTGAAATTTTCTTCTTCAAAAACATGATTTCTTAAAGAAGTGTATTGTTTATTAACCTAGAATAAGAGGAGAATTTAAACCAGAGTCTGAACTAGGGGTCTCTTCAATTAAGCAAACAAAATCTTTCCCGATTTTAGATAATCTAGTTAAAAAGAAAATTTCTTTAAATAAAATTAAAGTGTGACTAATGGAAAATATCAAAGAGTTACATAAAGGACTCTAAAATTTTATAATTATAAATACAAGGTTAGGTTCATATTTTATGGGATTCCTGAAAAGGTTATTAGCTGCAGAAGGCCTTATCTCTTCCAATTTGAATAATATAACAAATATAACTTATCTACCCATTTAACCTATTGATCTATATTTTTAGGACATAATTTTATGAAATTCTAGAGCAAATTTTAACTTACTTACTTTCCCCATTAAGGGAATGCTGAGGAAAATAATTAATAGGTGGAAAGGGCCCAATATTGAGAGGTAGACCATATTCATTGTCAAAATGAGAAAAGCCTTATGTTACTGAGAATAAGAATTCAAATGTCAAAATAAAAGGTTTAGAAGTGAACAAGAGTTTGAGAATTCCTTTACCTGATCCTTATGAAGGTTAGAAAAGGCTCAAATAGAATAAAAACTACTTCAAGCTTAACAACATATGAAAAAAGTGAAGTTAAAAGAAATCAAAGGAAATTTTAAGGAAAGTGCCAAATTTAGAAACATATGTCAGTGGAATTTAGTTCAGTAGAGTATATTAAAGAAGAGGAAGAAGCATGGAAGGAAGAACCTATAGTTGTGAAAGTCACAAGAAGAAAATATTGAAGGTAGAAAAGAGGATAGAGATTGTTTGAGAACTAAGGTGGAAAGTGAAGAAGTAATAAGGAGAATTTATAATGAAAAAATGGTTGAATCTTAAGGAAATAGTAAATGTTTAAATTTTAAAGAGATTTTTTTATCTTCTATAATGGATAAAGAAGTAGGGATTTGAAATTTGAAAGATCTTAACACAATCTTTGGTCTGACATTTCTTAATTATAAAAGATTATTTAGGATTTAGGAGAATCCCATGAGTAATGCTACTTAGTGTAACTCAAGAATTCAATTTGGAATCTGTAAAACATTGGGATGGAATTCAAAATCTAGCTTATAGAAGACTAAGGGAATTTCTATACCATAGTTTGGTTTGCTCAACCAAACATATGTGGAGGTCAATTTTTGATAACCTAAAATAAATTGTCCATTTAGCACAAAAATTCATTCAATCAAATGAATTTAGCTTAGAAATGGAAGCCCAATAAGTATTTAGTCAACGAATTCATACGCACCAAAAACTTGGGATGTGGGAAGAGA
Source organism: Erythroxylum alaternifolium (assembly GCA_027478495.1). Lineage (NCBI taxonomy): Eukaryota > Viridiplantae > Streptophyta > Magnoliopsida > Malpighiales > Erythroxylaceae > Erythroxylum > Erythroxylum alaternifolium. Next base: position 12,825,211 of record JANIIA010000006.1, on the reverse strand, counting down.
TGTGCTAAACTTATGGAATTCTAAGGTTTGGAAGTTAAGAAAATTATGGGATCTAAACAAAAACATGGTCAAGTGGATTAGAAGTTAATAAGTTACTTGAGGCTAAATTCTAGGATATAGAAGTCAAAAAGGTAATGGTAGGTGGTTAGCTAAAATGTGAGAAAGTGGGCAAGTATAAAAAAAAACTGACTTAAGGATAAGAGGATTAAGTATTCACTAGCACTCGGACAATATAAAGGAGAGACATCATTTAACGAAAAACAATCTCTAGGCAGTCTTCCAAAGCAAAGCGAATCTAAACACCCTTTGTTACTATTTTCCAACTTTCTTTACGTTGTGTATTCATTTTTATTCTAAATTCCCATTGTAGCTTACATTTTTCTTTTTGCTCAAATCAAATCATCTCTTTTTCCCACATATAGTACTTTTTATATTAGAATATCATCTCCTAAGTTTTCTAAAGCCCACTTACATCATTGATAAGAAGTAAAATACAAATTATAGGACAATTCCTCCTTGGCACACCTGAATTCTATATTAACACCAAGTAACAATATAACTAATTGGAACTAGTACCTTTGTTAATACATTTGATTTATAGTTAAAAGGTTATAAGACATTAAAAGGTTCACTTTCATTATGAATTTAAAGAGTTTATTTTATAGATGATTGTGAATTTATCATATCTATAAGAAGGTTAATGAGAGTATAAAATTAATTTTTTTAATTTTTGAAAATATAATTTTCCAAGAATGACTCTTATTAAATATCAAAATGTACCGACTTAATTATGAGAATCAGTTATATAGAGATAGATACACAATTTATTTACCAATTCTAAGTCCAAATATATAGATAATGTAATAATGGTGTTTGGTATTTGAGATATCTACTTATGAAGTATTAAAAAAATCCATTATATTATGTATGAGTTGAATTTTTAGTTCAAGGTTATAAGGATATTGACTTTAAAAGTAAATCCTAATTAAGGTATATTTTACTTATATATTTTGAGATTGTAAATGTTTCAATGTAGCATTGATTGCTAATTATGTAATAAAATTTTCATTTAATGGAATGATTATTTGATCAAGAAGTTCTTTAATGAACTTGGAATAGTTCCTTTTATTGTTTAGACAGTAACGTATTGTGGAACATTAGAGTCATTGGGCATGTAAAAGGAGCTAAGGTCTCATTAAAGGTCGAAGTATTTATTTAGGTAGTTTCTCTTAATTATGATGATAATTAAGATGAAAGTTGTAAGAATTAAGCAAGTGCTCATTATAGAGAATATTGTAAAATTCTCTCAGTAAACCATTGTCCCAACAATAACATGATTGTCATATGGTGATAAGATATAAGATACTTAAACGATTGGCTTAGTGTAAGTGGGATATTATTTGATTATGCCTTAAAACTAATTAGTTGATTGTAGTTTAGTGACATAATTATTCAAAGACATTCTTTATATGATAAAGTCCATAATGATAAATGTACATTGCAAAAAAAAAATTATGATAAGGTTATAATTATAAGATTCATACTGCATTAATGTATCATCCCTAAATTGTTCATAATTATTGTTCTATTGAGATTTGACATTAATAGACCGTATAAAGACTAGCACACATTATGTTTATTTTTTATAAAGTAAATAGTTGATATTACTTGTATTTCTATAGAAAATCTCATTGTGATGATTGTATAAGTAATCATTAGACTAGAGATCTTCAAAGTATCTTATATATGAGTTTTTATTTTGAATGCTACTTATGACCTATTTTAGTCAAAGATAGCTCAATCGAAATCATTGGATATATAATGAATTATATGAAGGTAGTTAAGTGATCAATATATGATTCATCACCCGAAAGAAATTAGGAAAAATATTTCATTTTTCTTTATTGTATTATAACAACATCCCAGTAAAAGCCCTGCTGAGATATAAGTTCTAGAAAGTTCCAAAAATATGCAGCATTACCCCTAACTGGTAGAGAAGATATTTTCGATTAATATTAATTCGAGAAATCCTTGACCATGGTGAAATGATACTCTGAAAATAGTTTTCAAATATTATTAATTGAAATATAGTAATTATTACTTTTGAACTCTATATCTAATCAAAACATTGTATAATGAAAAGTTAAATTATATAGAAAAATCAAGTACAAAAAAGTTAGTCAAAATAACTTTGAAATTTCTAAATATTTAGATATCTATGATGTATTGCAAGAGGCTAATCTTAATATATGGATAATTAGAGAATTAAAAATAAATTAAATGAGTTTAATTTATCTAGTCTTACATATGACTTAAGTTTATATTTTATATCCATTGTTTGCATATTTAGGAACCTAATAGGTCACGTACAAAGAACGAGTTTAAGAGAGAAAAAATATTTTAATCAAGTTAAACTTGATTGTAAAGCTTGAGAAATTTTATGATTAAATATGAGATATTTAATAAATAAGGACCAATATGAGATATTAGATCTTATTTGGGCAAAATTGATATTTAATTATAATTAATTATAATTATGATTAAATTTTAATTGAAATTAAAATTTTATTTTAACTAAATTACTAAAATGTCCAAAACTTATTATAAATTAGCTTAAGCTCTAAAAGAGCTAACACTTCTTGCCTAACACTTTTTACAATAGAAGTAGAGTTCTTTTAAAACGTTTTGTGAATATCGTTAGAGGTTAGACAATAATGAGATAAACTAAATTCGTAAACGATTCAAGAGATGAGAAAAAATGATCAAACTTTGGAATAAGGATTTATGTTTTATTATATTTTATATATTGATCATGTTATAAAAATTTAAGTTTGCTTTTGAAAAATCTTACGGAAAAATTTCGTAATTATTTTGTTGCATGCGAAAGCAAATATCTGTAACACCCCACTTCCACCGAGCACGTATTCCTACATCCAGAGGACATTCGGACACACACCCTATAAAAACGGTGAGCTAAAGCAGTCAAATTACTCTCATTTCAACTTTTTTTTTGAAAACCCATAATCGTTAATGGCCCCTTTTTTTATAAACATCATCAATTACAAATGTCATCACAAACTCACACTTAATCAAACATTAAACATATCCTCGAAATTTCAACAATCACTTGGGCTCTTTTCAAATTCGAAACACTTTCAATCATAAAGTTATTATGTATCAGAATTATTCACATACACATGATACAGTAATTATAGAATACATACTTTAATATAATAATAACAGAAAATGTATGTAGACGCCAACTGATCCCGACCTCTATCTCTTGTTTGACTTCAGTGGCTATATTTCCAGTTTGTCTAACTGGGTACCTCCTCTGAGCCTGAAAAAAATATTGCAAATTTTGAGTTGAGTTTTGTGAACTCAGTGAGTAGACCATCCTCGATGGCTCACTTAATACATATCACATCAATCCATATAATCACTAAATTCACATCATTTCACTAATCAATATGTTGAATCACGTATACTTCATATTCAATTGAGTTATATTTCACATTCAGTAATCATTCAAACATTTCATTTCAGTCATATAATCATACTTATCACATGTATATGCAATGCTATGAGACTCACTTTTATTTATTATTGTCGTTGTGATCGAGTGCCTCTTTTACTAGTCCATATCCCTTAGTGGATACCGAGCTATATCAAATAATATCACATATCCCTTAGTGGATACTGGGTACATTCACAACTGAGCCCGAGGCTCTAATCACAGTCTGAGCTTTAAGCTCTTTATCCTGGCGACTCCGGTCACAACTTCCGTTATCTTTCATGCATTCTTGTAATTGAATGCATCACATTCTCATATTCTCAGTCAATCATATGATTGCACATTCACATTCGGATTACATTTATCATCGGAACATTCACATACAAGTAACACTTCAGTATCACATTCATACATCAAGTCTTGGACCTTCATTGCCCGGCATCAACATAGGCAAATCACATTTATATCAATAATATTCACATTGCATAATGATCATAACCGTAGTCATTCAATGTAGAAATTAAAATCAAAACAAACAATGAAATGGAACCATCTAGGTCGACTCACAGTACGCTCCAGATTAACATTGGCTTCCATGATCCAGAAATGTCTAGATATGGATGTTCTATCCTGTATATCAACATTATGCAATACACATATTGCACACATATTATTAATTGCACAATCACATAAACATTCATTTAACATATTTGCATATATAATGCATGCTCAATTTGACTTCACTTGATCATTAACAACATCATTTGTGTATGTCAAGCTTACACTTTCGTAGATCAAAAAACTTAGTTAATTTAATAACATCAATCATACATCTATCACATACATGCTTTCCAATTCTTTTTCTAGCATTATAAGATCACCAAGTATTCAATTCTCGTTCACCTTTACTTAATATTCATCACTCATTTTAATTGAATCACTTTAACCGTCATAGGTTCACTTTTATTCCCATAATATCTCAAAATTCCAGATTTGAACACTTGATATATAACAATTCATTTATAAGTTCTATCCTCAATCATTACCTTAAACATAACACTCATTTAATCACTTGTTCAAGCATCATACTAAGCTCATTTCAAGCTTCATTCAAGCCTAGAAGCATCACATGAAAGTCCATAACCAATTGATTCTTCTATCCAAAATTAAAAGAATTATGTGTGCTGTTTAACCAATTCCCACGAACGTGGGATTTGTTGGCAGAAAGTTCCCGCCTTCATTATACATTCCAGTTTCTAGCTTTTTCTAACTCTATTTTCAGTTCGATTTTGTATGATCATTTTGACCTAGAAAATGAGGTTTTATGGAAACACTTTCTTCTAAACAATTGTTTCTATATGTCTTAAGTTTCTAACGACACCAAATTCATACAATTTGGTTCAGTATTATTCAATTTATACGCAGAATACTGCTTACTATTCTCAAACTACAGCAGCACATAGTACTCAACTTCAAGTCGAATTTCAAAACCTTTAGAGACAGAATTAAAAATTGATTCCTTCATGAAAAAATTAACCATATGTCTCTAGTTTAATTCAAATTAAAAATCGTCCTATTTGGATCTACATATCAAGATATGGCTAAAACACAGGTGCATGCTCAGTGGAAGCACTACTTCTAACATATATTAGCACACTTCATCTCATTTTCGTCCTAGTTCATCTCTTTTGCTTAGTCCATCATTTCCAAATTATATCCTCATTATTTCCTCTTCATTGCCAATTCCATTTCAACTAAATATCATTCACAAATAATCATGATCTATATTTGATCATTTACCCAAAAACATAACATATACATATACACATATTCATCATATTTTCTGCACATTTACAACTTCATTAACACCTTCATTTCTCTTCTAATTTGTCATTTTAATTCACCTCATTTCAAGGCATCACATTGCTCTCTTTCTTTAGCTCTAAACTTATTTTTGTTTCATTTCTAAAATCACCCAAGAGATACACATTATATACATTGAAAGCAGAACATATAACATTCTTTTATTAGTCAAAATTTCTGCACTTCTTTCAACCCCATTTTAGAACTCATTCTAACTTCAAATCATCTTTACATCAATTTATGAATCATTAATCATCATAAACACAAAATTAGTACATCCATTTTCTCATCCACATTTTTGCATATACCCATCCTCATTTAACCCTAATATATCATCAATAAGTTTCATTTAACAAACTAAGAAGAGCAATAACAAGATACTTATTTGTTTCACCTCAGCTCTTCTAAAATCTCCAAGAAACCTAGCTTTCCTTCATGCTCACGATCAACAACTTTTCTAGGGTGGGTTGGGTTAGGTTTTAGAGACAAGGTGAAGAAGACCACAAGAGAGTAGCAAGTGAAAAGAGATAGCTAGGTTCAACATGAATGGGTTGAGAAGTTAGTATCGTGGATGGAGAAGAAGAATGAAGAAGGTGAAGAACAAGGGTGGAGAGAAGCTAACGAAATTTGCAAGTGAAAGACCAAAATGATAGGTCTTTTACTTAATAAAAACCGCGGGTTAACAAGTGGTGTGGCAAGTGACACTTATCATTTGCCACATGTCACTTTTTCCATGGTCCCTCCTTAGTCATTTTAATAACTAGTCCATTTGTAATCTAATTTTTAATCCAATTGACTCCCAATTTTCAATGACATATGTCATTAAATCCCAATGTCATTCATAAAAATTTCTATTACCATCTGAGACTTATTTTTGCCACTATTCATCAATTGTCTCGCCACTTGGCATTTTTCTTGGTCCAAAATTTCAAAAAATTCTCAATTTTCACTAAAAATTCTAAGTCACTAATAAAACACACCAACTCAATTTTCAGAACAAAATATTCACTATCTACATTATAATCACATTAAATCAATCATTTATACCCAGAAATGTCAATTGAGCGCTTGAATAAATTTTTGTACTGTGTACAATAATCAATGTCATGTACATGATATTATTTTATGCATGAGTATGGAATGTATTTTTTTTCTAATCCCTCATTGTTATCTCACATGTATAGTATTTCTGGACTCTAACCCTTAATATAAGAACGCGATGTTACAATATTGCTCTAATTTCTCAACACTAGGATCATTGTGTTTGATCCTGTTTCAAAGACTAAATGGAATAAATAGCAAAAAATAAAAAAAAAACTTATTGAAACTACCCAATCTAGTTTGATTATAGAACCGAAGTGAAAAAACACTGCCTCCTTAAATCTGTATTGAGATTTTAGATTTTGTATATAGGAAAATATTAAATTGAAAAAACACAGTTGGTTTTGGTATTCATACTTTAAATCGAATGTGTGTAATTTAAGATGTAAGCTTCATATTGATGCTATTTTTAGTTGCCTACTCTTATTGAATTTTATTTTAATTAATATAATATCATATTAAAATAATTTAATTAGTTTAAACATGGAGTTTTCCTTTATTTTAGATATTGAAATTTAGAATATACATACATTCTTTAAAGACAATTTAATTTTTGTTAAAAATATAACAACATTGCAAAGATGTAGACTAAGTAATTTGGTAAATTTAGGGCTAACAACGAATATTGAAGGAATCCAACTAAAAGATCTCACCTCACATACTTCAATTTCATAAGATATCTTACAATTTCAAATTCAAAACCTAAATCACTCCTCAAAAGCATGTTAACACTCGGATCACCATCTCTTGAACAAATTCAATTTATGGATTAAGAGAACTCGTAAACGACATCAAATGACAAGCCTGCGGACCACAAATATAATGACGAAGACCTAACACCATAACTTAATCGAAGAAAAAATTAAAACGAAGAGGAAAATATGCATTTAATAACCTAAAATTCATTCAGTAGCTGATGCTGAACAATTCTAGTCTCTTACGACAATCCGTACGTACCTCACGCGAGATTCGTGTCCTGAAACAAAATCGAAAGTGACGACCAACACCGCAATAATTGACACTCACTTGTCATTCCCAACCCCACGTGCACTGCTACACGCGCCTTCTGACGCACAAGATCTAGCCTATTAAGTAACTGAGTCATACCTCACGTGAAGTGATTACAGGTCCGTGTCTTTACACGTGTCTCACAAATCTCCTGTAAGTTCAACTTATCGTTGACTTGTCGAATTCCCCACATAGATTCTCGTCGTGACGAAAATACTGGATGGTCCAGATCCCAAATCACACGTTGGCTTTTATGTGTCGTTTCTTGGGAGATTATTTTTGTTTAGCAAATCCCAAAGGCTCACTCGTCTCACTCTTCTTTGTTCTGTTTTTCTTCTTTTGTGTGATCGATTTCCATTAGATGGTCTCAAAGAGTCGTCAAATCCGTTATCTCCTGGTTTATCTGGCCAAAATCAGTTGTCTAATATGCGTATCTGGAGTCTAGGTTTCTGTGTCCGTGAATTAACTTGTAAAGGATAGTTCTTTTTTCGTTCCCGGTTGTATATTTGCCATTTGCTTCGCATCTTCCCATTTCTTGGCGGTTAACCGATGGTTGGTTCGATGGTAAGTCGTTTATGTGGGTTTTTGTTTCCGGTTCCTTTTCGTTTTTCTGGGAGAAGAAACAGGGGATTTGGTTTCGTTCTAGTGACCGGAGAGAGTTAGAAGATAGTGTTGAAAGGAATAGTGAAAGTCAACACTTTGCTTCTTTTAACTGAAGGTTGGTTTAGAAATTTATCTGATTTATGTTTGTAGCATTTGGAGTGTCAATCCACGTTTAATCTGCTTGTGGTTTTAGGACCATAACTCAGACGAGCTTTGTGATGGGGGTAGAATGATACCCTCGTGGTTTCCCTACTTATATAATTTGTAGATTTGCCTATTTTGATTTGATGAGGAAGAAGAGGAAAGGAAGTGATACTGATGTGTGTCAGAATCTTCAAGAAGAATCAAAGACAAACCAACATGCTGAATCAGCCAATTTTATCTCTCATTTTTCAGTTGAAGATTACATTAGGCTGAATAAAAGGTATAAAGAAGATGCTGGCAATGAGCTGGTCAGTTCTTGCAAAAGTAGGTTTGCAGGCATTGCCACTGCCCCACCTTGTGTTGCTTCATCATCATTTGTGTCTTCTGGAAGAGGCGTCAAGAGAAAGATCGGATGTATAGATCTGGCTATTCAGACAGACAGAACTAAGATCGAAGATGGATATTTTATGGGAGGCACAATTGGATGTGGTAAATTTGGGTCTGTTTGGTTGTGTAAATCCAAGGCAACTAGAGTGGAGTTTGCATGTAAGACTTTGCGCAAGGGTGAGGAGCTAGTGCATAGGGAGGTGGAGGTAATGCAGCACTTATCTGGTCATCCTGGGGTTGTGACGTTGCATGCTGTATATGAGGAAACAGAATGTTTTCATCTTGTGATGGAGCTGTGCTCTGGAGGACGCTTGATTGATAAGATGGCTGAGGAGGGACGATACTCAGAGCAACAAGCTGCTAATATATTTAAGGATGTGATGTTAGTAATTAAGTACTGTCATGATATGGGGGTTGTACATAGAGATCTAAAGCCAGAGAATATACTTTTAACAAGTTCAGGGAAGATAAAGCTTGCAGACTTTGGGCTGGCCATGAGAATTTCAAATGGTAAGTGATACATTCTTTTCATTGATTTATTTGTTGCTCTCATCCAGGAAGGTGGCTGAACCTATTACGTCAATAAACATTTGGCAGCCAATTCCATAATAAAATTATTGGTGTTTCCCTGTATATGATTTTGCCGGTAGATAAAAGTACAATGCATTTGGAAAATTGGAGTTTTCCTTCTAGGAAAGCCTCTCTACTCTTGTTGTTTGTTTAAGGTTTCCTTCTTTTTTTTTAGCGACCTAGACTTCATTGTTATCTTGACTTTATGTATAGGAGTACTCTGTAATTGAAGCTTAGTGCAGGGTACATGGAGGGAAAAAAATGCAGAAGTGCTAGTTATAATCCACATTTTCTCGGAATAATAGTTACTGTGGAAGATTCAAGTCCATTTTCTGGTTCACCAGATGGACTTTCTTCTTTGTTGATTTGGTGCAACCTCAATATTTTACCACTTATGACTCAGTGCTTATGGTGGAAACAAACTGGGAGATCTTTATGCAGATGAATTAAACATTGTTAAGTTTGTTCTTGCCTGGTTTAACATTATTATCTTTTTTCTTGGGAGTCATGTCCGTCTGTATAGCCTGAAAAGTTGTCTCCACAGTTTATTATCTCTCTGGTTTCAATCATCTCTTAAATTCTGAAATCTAATTCCCTCTTTTAAATGAGGTGCATCATTAATTATATCAAAAAGATCTTGCAGGTACAAGAAAAACTTTCTGGAACTTGTTCCTTCTTGTTAATTATGAGCACCTATTTGCCCTTCAAGATTCTCCTATCTGTTTAAAGTTGCGTTCACTTTATATTGCAGGTCAGAACCTGTCTGGTTTAGCTGGGAGTCCAGCATATGTTGCCCCAGAAGTTTTGACTGGAAATTATTCTGAGAAGGTCGATATTTGGAGTGCTGGTGTCCTCTTACATAATCTTTTGGTTGGTGTTCTTCCATTCCAAGGAGTCTCAGTGGAGGCTGTTTTCGACGCAATCAAGAACGTAAAACTTGACTTTAACAAAGGAATATGGGAACCAATCTCAAAGCCTGCTAGGGATCTAATGTCAAGAATGTTGACAAGGGATGTTTCAGCAAGGATAACTGCAGATGAAGTACTAAGTAAGCTCCTAAATTCCTAATACTTGCAAACTTTAGATTTTGACTGACTAGTGTGCTTTTCAGTTTCTCAAGGTTGAGAGCCCTTGTTCCTGTGTGTACATGTTTGATTAATATATTAAATGTGATAACAGTTTATTGATCGTTCGAGCAAAAATATTTCTCACCCTTTGTTCACACAGTCATTTGTGCGTATTAATAGGCGATAATTGAATCTTTTCCACTACGTGTTGCTGACTTCTTGCAGCTTTTTCTTATTTGTCATTGGTTTTCCTGAGATTCTGTGTTGTGAATCAAATTGTTGGACTGCTCGACTCCTTTGACATTTAGTTTCTTCTTTCTCCGGCAATGTAATAATTTTGTTGGGTGTCCTTATAGGGCATCCATGGATTCGGTTCTACACAGAGCAGACATTAAAGACATTCATGAAATCAAAATCCAAGGATAACCTTGGAGCAACGCCTTCCTTACGTGCTATTGCACCTATAGGGGAATCGCATGGAAACAAGATAGCAGGTTTCTTTCTTGGTGGACATTTAGGACCAGAATCTTTTTCCTATAGTTTAAGCCGCGAGTATGAAGAGCAGGATGAATGCGGTTTAGTTGATGCCCTTGCAGTGGCAATTTCACATGTGAAGATTTCAGAGCCCAAGAGGAGCAGACTTTGTGGGCCCACAGGCCCTATAGAGCAACAACGTTCATCAAATCTGACGACTTCTAATCTCTGTAGAGCATGTTGATCCTGCTAATGTACCGATGTCACTAACAAACGTCATTATCTCCGCTAGTTTTTTAGAGCTGGGGATTTAAAATTAACAAGGCCTCGGTGCAAATGGAAGTGGGCAAGAGATATTCACCACGTCTGGTAAATATGGTGTCATTTCCTTTCCAAGTAGAGTAGCTTCATGTGTTTGGTTCTTTCTTCTCACTGAATGTAATAACATTTCTGACCCAACAAAGTGAGAATATCATTGATGTACAGAATTTATTAATAGATACTGCAGAACCGTTGTTCTTCTGTTGTGGTTTTCCTCCCGGAGAATCAGTGGTACCGTCAATATGGGACCATAATGTAATTTTCTTGGTGGTTTTCTTTAATACTCTCGCCGATTCAATCTCAAGATAAGGATAGCTTTCTGAACTTGCATTTTGAATAAAGATGTAAGATCTATGGATGTGAAAGGAGCCTCAAGGCTTCAAGCCTTCAAGAATCAGTGACTCTTCTCCCTCCCGCTTAAACTGCCATTGAAGGGAGCACCAAGCTATGAGCTCGACGAGTGCACCTAGGATGAAAACGAAGCTGAATGCCTCTATTTCCCATCAGAAGCATCAAAGGGACGTCTTACTTTATCTCTGCTGGCGTGACCGTTTTGATGACGTGACGAATTCATGTCCCTTGGCATGGCCTGAATGTCTTTCAGACTCTGCGACGCTTATGGAGGGCTTGATCTTTTTTGGGACACGTAGTACCATGATTACACAAATCCGTTAATGGATTATTTGCCGTGGCTTCTTTTGTTGCTGTGAACTTATATAAATAGAGATAATATGGTAATATATTTGTTTTGTTATCAGTTTCTATTTCTATTTTTGTTGAAGACTTCTACCAAAATCGGCAATCGTTGAACAAGTTATTGAAACTCTTGATCGTTCTTAACAAAAGTTATTTGAAATCAAATATACAAAATCCTTTCAGGCCTTTCTTAATAAACGAATGTGTTATTGTATTAGAAACAACTGAATATCCCTATTACTTTAGTTGGTCCAAGAGACCTAACGGTTATTTATAATAAGCATACTAGATCTTCCTATAATAAGTTCAAAAAGAACCCAACCCAGATTGATAAGATATCATTTCATTTACTTGATTTCAACTTAATTAGATCATTTATTGTGTCATATTATCTTTAAACCAAATTAAATTTTAATTTTCTTAATCTAAAATTTGAAAACTAGTACTTAATAAATGTCCAATAGAAATAAATTTTCAATATTCTAATTATTTGAGAAATATTAATTACTATATTTGTAATAAAGAAAAATAAAAAGGCTAGGGGAATAAAAAATGTTTTATTCGTCGAACTTTATAAAACATTTGATTTAAAGATAATCGAAATCTATTATTCAATCCCATAAGCTTTACACAGATCTAGCACAATCACACGTTTAATGACTATACTACTATCAATGAGAAAAATGGAATTTGACACAAAATAATGGTACTTGAATAATTTATAATGTTCCATGTTTTGTTTATTAATCTCAATGTCTCTAAATTTTATGCTAAATGCACTAGAGAAAATCTTTCTAGGATTAAAACTTAGATCTCGTGTATCTTATATTATGTCAATACCTTGAGATACCTGAACGTCTCAAAAGAAATAAAATCATAGTCAAATTGTATATATGCCTAATAAGCTTTAATAAGTTTAAAATTGACACAAACTTTAAGATTTTCTCTTATATTATAGTGCAAAACAATATGTATAACTAAAAACCAAATGATGATTATCAATATATATAAACAATGCAATCGTAATACATGAAAACAAATCCATATGTAGAGCAAACATATAATCATCTCTAATAGTGTCAAATGACTTCAAAGTCTTTTAGTTAGAGAATCAACCAATATATGCTCAATCAAAATATGCTCCGTTACAATGTCACTTTTATTTATAACCTCCTTTATGATCAAATAGTTGATTTTTAAATATTAGACCTTATGATTAAGGATGGCAAGGGGTTGACAAGCTCGAGCTACCTGTGGCTTGAAGTCCAACCCAAAGCTCACCTAGACTCAAACATCCAACCATCACCAATTCATCATTGTTAACTTTGTTGGCTCATTGCTCCCTCTTCTCCTCCTTTGTACTACTGATTAAGGTTAAAATTAGTGTCATTCTTTATCAAAAACCACAATCGCATAAATGAAACTGTGTTCCTATAATTATATTCCAATAAATTAATGAACCATTTACAATATAGTTTATGATTTTAAGGTTCAAAATCACCTCAATTTATGCTTCGTTGCTTCACTAATACACAACAAGAAGATTTGCTACTTTGTTGGGAGACAATAACAATAAGACAAATGCTCACTTTTGAAGTCGCTTGTGTCATCCCAAGTTATGACTTGAAGTATCTTTTTTTATCCCTCTTCTCTTTTTTATCATTTCTTTCATATTTGTCATTGTCTTTAACGATAGGGCATTAAGATTTCATGTGGTTGACTTTTTTATATCTAAAACAAATAATGTTATTTGATTTGCGTTTGTATCTATCTTACCTTCCTTGAAATCTTTTCTTTTACAGAAATTTTTATCTTAAAAAACTTTTAAAATTTTGTAATCATATAAGTGATATCTTTGAAACAACCTTAATCTGATGTCGCCTTGGGGTTATTTCAAAATTTAACTAAGGATTACATATAGTGCAACCTCTGTCGTTCTCTTTGAGGAGCCAAAAATGAAATTAAATTCCTAAGTAACTAAATGCAATGCAACCTAAATTATAGAATGAGGTTTGATTTTATTAACTATCACTAAAATTGCAATGAATTAAAATAAACATAAAGGACTTGTTTTTGGTACTTTAAATTTGAAATGAGTGATATGAGATGGTAGTGAGTGAATGGAATGAAAAACACAAATGATTAACAATGATAAAAACAACCCTCCAATTTAATAGCACAGGCAATCATCACTTAAACAAATACGGGAGTTAAAAACAATGAACTAAAAGTTATAACCAAGCTTTTAATCTAACAATCGAGCCATCTCGAATTGTCACAAAATATTTTCTAAAGTCCCAATCTATTAACTGCCACCAGAATAGTAATATAGAATTAAGGATACTAAAAACCAATGCTCAATTATTACTCAATAATTAATAAAACAGAATTAAAGCCAGCAACTGATATAACGATCCAATAATTCAAGCCACCTTGAATAATTACCAAATATTCACTAAAATCTCAATACAAAGTCTTGACCTAAAATAAAGTAATGAAATTAAATCATATTCAACGTAATATCAGTCGCTAAACGATAAATCTTCCAATACAAAGATATAATCAATACAAAACTTCATATAATTAAATAGCTACCCTAATACCTAGGAATCACTAAATAATTAAATGGGTAGAAGATTAATGTGGCTTAAACTCCCCTATGAAGACCCAAGCTCTTGCCATTGTGATTAAATCGTAGGATCAAGGCAAACTAGCCACGAAAAACCATCGAAGACACTGCTAATGGTGAGCTCTGACAATCAGACATGGAAGATGGGAATGATAGTTTGGATTTGTGGAAGATGAGGAAAAAGAGGGATGGAATCAAGTTCTGGGCGATGTCCACACGTTTGCCGTCAAAACCCATTGTTCCTTTTGTTTCTACATTCTCTCCTCCTTTTAAAACCAACGCACCCAAACCCCTCTACGTCTGCCTTCTTTTTCTTCTTTTCTCTGCTGCGTGTTTTCTTTCTTCCATCCTTGCTTCTGCTACATCATTTTTATTAAATTTCCTTAAGCTTCTGTGGTTTGCCTGTGGATTCTGCGTTTGCGTGTACTTTGCTACCAAAAACTCGAGTTCAAGGTAAGGTAGAATCAAATTACTTAAACCTACCACGCTTTTACTACCTAGGCGAATCCAGCTCGGTATGTTGGGATTCGAACCTGGCACATCATGGGTGTAAGCACTAGCCCCTATAAGCTAGCTCTGATAGCACTTTGCTACCCAAAACTCGAGTTGAAGGTAGGGCATTATCAAATTACTTAAACACACCACGTTTCTGCTACCTA
>JANIIA010000006.1:12647451-12688588 GCA_027478495.1 Erythroxylum alaternifolium | reverse complement strand
AAGATTATGGTTTTAAAAATCTTGTAATTTACAGTTACTGGTTTTATTATTTAAATGTATGTGATGCCATGTGGAGTTCTATAGTAATTGCACGTAGCGCTCCCTTATCTTAGGATATGTATCGGAATGACCTACGGGCGTCCCGGTGCGTACCCTAGGGTAATGGGGTGTTACACTATTGAAGTTGAATATTGTTAAAGCAAGTCTTTTAGAGACATATCTGAGTCATGATGAGAAGCTTCTTGTCTGTAGGGAAATTGTTTTGTGTCCTGTATACTATCAAGGAAGTAATTCTGATGATTATCCCATCCATAACTAAAGTTTGTATGATCACTCTAAACATGGTTATAAGATTGGGAATATGAGTTATAGAAAAAATTGCTTCCTTCCATGTAATTTTGAATTCTTTTCAACCCACAAACACTAAACAAAAAGTTAAAAGATTAAGAAATAACTAAAAGGAAACTAATTAAAAATAAATATGTAAAATACACTAGGAAAAATCAAGAACAAAAACCAAATCACCACACTCCTTGGCAACGACGTCAAAATTGACATATCATGTTATAACATAACTCAAAATAACTATACCTGTAACTGTAGCAGTTGTGAGTCTAGGTCGATTCCAAATAGAGTGTTTGGTTAGCTTCTGTAATAAAAATAATCAATATTTGGGTTATGGGAGTTTGGTTTGGCTTCGATAAGTGTGCATTAGGATATGTTTTTATAGGTAATTGACATGTGTTTTCTAGCATAATTGTTTTTTATTATTTTAGTTTAGGATTCATTTTGTATGTTCTCATTAAATTTGATTTTCATTGTTGTTCTTATGTGTTTGACGCTAATTGAGGGTAAGAATTGATTATTTTTGTGTAGGAAGGAAGGGGGAGTAACTTAGAGGTTGAACAAAAGATCAAACAAGAGAAGAAAAGAAGAGTTCACCTGGGACAAATTCCCATGTTTGTCGAAATCATGCAAATTTCGACAGACGTGGGAAGTCACAGCAGAAATGAAGAGTGCATCTATGTGCAAGTCCCACATTCGTTGGAATCATGTAGATTCCTACAGACTTGGGAATTGTAATTCGAGGCAATCTACGAGGCTTTATTAAACCTAGGCTTTTTGGACTATAAAAACATCATTAAGCCTCCATCTTCAAGGGAGATGACACCCACATGTAGAAAGACCATCCTTGAGTGGAGAACATATGTTTGAAGCGTTGAGGAGGGATTGAAGACAAAGATCATCATCAAGATTGGGCAAAATAGCACATCAACACCAAAATTCTAGATTTTGAAAAAGAAGAGGAGTCTTTTTATTCAATTTTCTTTTATTCTAATCTTCTCTATTCTTTGTAAAAATGGTTTATTTGATTTTTGATCATATAATGGAGACCATGTTAGGTTGATTTCATTTTAGGGATTGCTTTTGAATTATTTTGTCAAAACTCCTATTTTATTGAATTGAATGAAGTGTCTTTAATGATTATTGTTTTAAATTGTTGTCTTGCAACAAATCAAGAGAGTGAGTGAGATGAGATTCCTATAGAAGAGAGATCTCAATTAGTCAATTGGTCACCCATAGGATAGCTTAATAACTAGTTGAATCGGTAGAGTCATTAGGTAGGCTAAGAGATCGTTCAATCGATTCATGTTAATTTGATTAGGCCAAAATAGTTACACCTTCAGAGAGGGTAATTAGTACATTCAGAAATATAGGATGAGACACAATTCAATCAATAAAATAGAAGGGTGACAAAATAAGGAAAAAGTAATCTCTAGCACTTAGATTCTTGAATTCAAACTTTCTGCAATTGTGGTGTTGTCCATTGTTTACATTAGTCTTCTAATTTTAATTTCAATTTAAATTTCTAGATTATTTGCAATTCAAAATTTAGTTTCTTAAACAAAGTTGTGTCTAAATTAAGCAATGTCTAGGCATCAATCCCTGTGGGATTGATGTCCGCTCTTTTTATTGCAAGTTATAACCTATTCACTTGTAATTTTTGAGTGTAAAATAAGTAGGTAGGTTTTACCATCAACAAGTTTTTGGCGCCGTTGCTAGGGATTGATTGTTGAGCTTCGTGTTTGATTTAGATTACTTTGATTTAAGAGTTTTTGACACTTTTCCTTATGTATTTGTAGGTGTATGAACACAAGGAGTACACGAAGGATGAAAGAAGCTATAGAGGATGAATTTCCAGATATTAAAAAACACGAAAGAAAATAAGAAAGGTAAAGCATTTAAATTTCTCAAATCAAGATATGGCTAAAGAAGGAGAGCAAGGATGACCAGAAAGGAAACTCATGGATTTCATGAGGCCAGGGTTTAGTCCTCAAGGAGTGGCAAGGCTGGTAGTTCAAGCGAATAATTTTAAGATAAAGCCAGTGCACATTCTTCAAAACAGTGTGCAGTTCTACGAGCTATCCAACGAGGATCTGAATGCCCACATTGGAAATTTCTTGGAGATCTGTGACACATTCAGATTTAACAGAATGCCTGATGATGCTGTGAAGCTGCGACTATTTTCATTCACGTTAAAGGATCGGACTAAAGCATGGTACAATTCTTTGAATCTAGGTCAGATCATGACTTGGGAGCAGCTCGCCCAAGCATTCCTTACCAAATATTTTTCGTTAATGAAATCGAAGAGGATTATCAATGAGATAACAAATTTTTAGCAAAATGACGGAGAATCATAAGCTCCCGAGGGAATTTCTGCTTAAAACAGTTTATAATGGAGTGAATCCGAGCATAAGGGGTATAATTGATGCAGCAGTCAGAGGTTCACTAATAAGGAAGACAGTGAAAGCAGCTCATGGTCTTTTGGAGGAGTTGGCAATCAACAGCTGCATGTGATCGAACGAGAGGAGTAGACCAGGACAAAAGGAATAAAAATGTATGATACTTGTTGGCTCAGTTACTGTCTTGCAGGCTCAAATCACGGCTTTGATGAAGCAGCTAAACAACATGCAAGGACCATCCACCTTAGCAGTTAAGGCAATGCAAGCATAATGTGAGCTGTGTGGGGAGAACAACTGTAGCTTAGCATAATGTTTCCTATTGGGAGCTAACGAGATCGAACAGGTAAGCTATTTAGGCCAGCTATAGTGAGGAAATAACCCTTATTCAAATACATAATCTAGGTTGGAAAAACCACCTGAACTTTTCTTAGAGTAACAATAATGTAGGTAGCCAATAAAGATCATAAGGACTGCCAGGATTCTAGCAAGAGCAAATTGGAGCATTGGAAAATAAGTTGGACAAGTTTATGGAGATGTTTAATTCCAAACTGACAGTTTAAGCAAAGAGTCAGAAAAAAGATGTATAAAAGCCAGGAGGAAAATCAACAAAGGATAGAGGCAAAATTTGATCAGATCGTGAATAACCATGGCTCATCTTTCCATAACTTAGAAGTTTAGGTACGTCAACTTACTGATGTTTTATTTTCTCAAAATGCAGGTTGCTTGTCGAGTAATAATGAGGTTATTCCAAGGGAGCAACTCAAAGCAATTACACTTTAGAGTGGCAAGCAAATGGAAGAACCAAGTGCAAAAAAGGATGGCCAAGGAAAAGAGAATAGTACAGAGATAGAAGAAGAAAGGGGAGAGGACAGGCCGTATGTACCCCCACCACCGTACAAGCCCAAACTCCCATATTCACAACGATTGAAATAACATCAGGTGGGTACCCAGTTTTCCAAATTTTTAGAGAAACTGAAGAAGCTACAGATTAATTTGTCATTGGTGGAAGCTTTGTAGTGCATGCCTAAGTATTCGAAGTTTTTGAAGGATATACTAACGCATAAACGTACTTGGGAAGACAATCAGATAATTACATTGCCAGACAACTATAGTTCTATTATTTCAAGTTAAATGCGTTCAAAATTGCAAGATCCAGAGAGCTTTACTATTCTATGTGTTATTGGTAATTTTGAATTTTCCAAATGTTTATGTGATTTAGGTGCAAGTATTAATTTGATGACTTTGTCTATTTTCAAGAAATTGGGATTAGGAGAGGTCAAGCTGACTTCCATGCAGATCCAGCTTGCAGATCAATCAATAAAAAGGCCATTTAGAGTTATGGAAGACGTATTGGTAAAAGTGGATAAATTTATAATTCTGGTTGATTTTGTTATGTTGGATTTTGAAGTTTATACAAATTGTCTGTTAATTTTGGTTAGGCCTTTTATGAATACTGGTAGGGCATTGGTTGATGTCCATAAAGGAAAACTTGTGTTGAGAATCGGTGGTGAGTAGGTTGAGTTTAATATGACAAAATCTTTGAAGAAATAGATGAATGGAAATGTGTGTATGAAAATTGATGTAGTAGATTAGTGTGTGAAGGAAATTAAAGAAGGAGTTGATGAGGTGAATGGAGTACGCAAAGATGAAAGTGCGAAGGAAGAGGATGTTTATGAGGAAGTGGAGCTAGAACAATTAGAGAGAGATAGAGCACCTACATTACCTTCTACCGTTAAACCTCCCACTTTAGAGCTTAAAACTTTACCTTCCCATTTGAGATATACCTTTTTAGGAAAGAACCACACTTTACCTATCATCATCTCTAATGAATTAAATTGTGGGCAAGAAGAGAAAGTGGTGGAGACTATTAGGAAAAGGATGAGAGCTGTAGGATGACAATTTTCTTATATTCGAGGGATTAGCCCTAATGTGGTGATGCATAGAATTAACTTAGAAGAAGGTTGTAAAACTGTGAGAGAACGAAAGGGAAGGTTAAATCCGAATACATAAGTGGTTGTAAAGAAGGAAGTGGTGAAACTTCTAGATGCAGGAATAATTTACCCAATTTTAGATAGTGAGTGGGTAAGTCCAGTACAGTGTGTGTAAAAGAAGGGTGGCATGATAGTGATAGAAAATTAAGAAGGGGAAAAGATTTCTGCTAGGACTGTCAAGGTGGCGAGTGTGCATTGACTATAGAAAGTTATATTTAGCCACCAAGAAGGATCATTTCCCTTTACCTTTTATAGACCAAATGATTGAGAGAGTGGCTGGTCATTCTTTTTATTACTTTGTGGATGAAAATTTAGGGTACAATCAAATATTTATATATCCGAAAGATTAAAAGAAGATGACTTTTATATGTCCATACAGAACTTTTGCATATCGAAGGAAGCCTTTTGGTTTATGTAATGCACTTGCTACATTTCAAAGATGCATGATGGCCATATTCGTAGACATGAATGAAAACTTTATGGTGGTATTTATGGATGATTTTTCTATTTTTGGAGAGTCTTTTGATCATTGCCTATTGAACTTAGATAAAGTGCTCCAAAGATATGAGAAGTCATATTTAGTTTTAAATTGGTAAAAATGTCATTTCATAGTCCAAGAGGGAATCGTATTAGGCCATAAGATTTCATATAAAGGGATTGAAGTGGATCGAGCTAAGATAGAAGTAATTGAAAAGTTACCACCTCCCTCTAACATTAAGGGTGTCTGAGCTTTTTTAGGTCATGTAGGATTCTACCGACAGTTCATTAAAAATTTATCCCTCATTGCAAAACCTCTAACTCATCTATTGGTAAAAGATGTGCCTTTTGTTTTTGATGATAACTGTTTGAATTCTTTTAACAAGTTGAAGAAGGCACTTATAACAGCACCAATTTTGACATCATCAGATTGGTCTCTTCTATTTGAAATTATGTGTGATGTAAGTGACCATGCAGTTGGGTGTGTACTAGGTCAGCGGAAGGAGAAGAGGTTGCATGCTATCTATTACACAAGCAAGATGTTGACAGGAGCACAATTGAATTATACAATTACTGAAAAATAACTACTTACGGTGGTATTTGCTTGTGAAAAATTTCATTCTTATATGTTAGGTTCTCAAATTATTGTGTTTATAGACCATGCACCGTTGTGTTACCTTTTCACTAAGAAGGATGCCAAGGCTAGGCTTATTCGATGGGTACTCCTGCTCCAAGAGTTCAACATTGAAATTAAAGACAAGAAAGGAGAAGAAAATGTCGTAGCCGATCACTTATCAAGGCTTAAAGTCGAACATTATGAAGAGAAGAGGAAATTAAGGAAAGCTTTCCTGACGAGACTTTGGTGATGGTAGATAACCCTTTCCTTCCCTAGTTTGTAGATATTGCAAATTACCTCTTATATGGTATTCTTCCATCTGATTTATCATATCAACAAAGGAAGTGTTTCTTATTTCAGTGCGTTCATTATATTTGGTATGAACCTGTACTCTATAAGATATATGTTGATAGTTTAATTCGCAGGTGTTTTCCTAAAGATGAAATGCTTGAGATCATAACTCAACATCATAGCACACCGTATGCAGGAGCTAACAAGACTGCTGCATGAATTTTTGGAGCGTGGATTCTATTGACCAATTCTGTTTAAGGATGCTCAAGATTTTGTGCTCAAGTGCGATAGATGTCAAACAGTTGGCAACATATCAAAAAGAGATGAAATGCCACTTTCGAATATAATAGAGGTGGAGATATTTGATGTATAAGGTCTAGACTTCATGGGACCC
This sequence comes from Erythroxylum alaternifolium, assembly GCA_027478495.1. Lineage (NCBI taxonomy): Eukaryota > Viridiplantae > Streptophyta > Magnoliopsida > Malpighiales > Erythroxylaceae > Erythroxylum > Erythroxylum alaternifolium. The sequence continues at coordinate 12,682,075 of JANIIA010000006.1, read as the reverse complement.
TTTCCACCCTCTAAAGGCAGTAACTATGTCTTAGTTGGAGTTGATTATGTTTCTAGATGGATTAAAGCGATCACTACTCCAACCAACGATAGCAATGTGGTTCAGAAGTTCATTAAGAAGATTTTTACTAGATTTAGGATGCCTAGAGCAATCATAAGTGATGGAGGAAGTCACTTTAACAACAAACCATTTGAGAACCTTCTAAGAAGATACAACGTTTATCATAGAGTGGCTACTTTGTACCAACCCTAAACTAGTGGTCAAGTGGAGGCGGTGAATAGAGAGCTGAAAATTGTTTTGGAGAAGATGGTGAACATTTCAAGAAAAGATTGGTCAATGAAACTAGAAGATGCATTGTGAGCTCACATAACAGCTTTTAAGACCCCCATAGGCACAACACCATACCGGCTTGCGTATGACAAGGCATGTCATTTACCATTGGAATTGGAGTATAGCGCATATTGGGCAATTAAGAAATTGAACATGGATTGGAAGCTGGCAGGAGAAAAATAGTTGATACACATCGATGAGTTGGAAAAGTTAAGGTATGATGCTTATGAAAATGCCAAGCTATATAAAAAAAGAGCTAAGAAGTGGCATGATGTCCATATCAAGAAGAAGTAATTTAAGCATAGGGATTTAGTACTTTTATCTAACTCAACTCAAGACTTCGACTATTTCTCAAAAAACTCAAGTTAAGATGGAGTGAGCCTTTCAAAATTTTTCAAGTATTTCCTCATGAAGCTTTGGAGCTAGAAAATGATAATAGGGAAACATTCAAGGTCAATGTGCCCCATCATAAACCATATTATAGAGGGACATATCCACAAGAAAGGGAAGTTATCTCTCCTATCTTCCACTTTTTCATGAGTATATGTGAAATGGTTGAGCTAATGACATTAACTTAGCATGTTTAATCTCTTGTCTTGTTTTTGTCTAGTTTTTGTTTGAGTTTTTTTTAGTTTGATTATTTCCAAATTAAGATTGATTGATGTCCATGTTGATTTTTTTTGGATTTTAATTTTTTTTTATTTTTAAAATTCTTGTTGATCATATGATCTTGAAGTGTTTGTAGGTTTTGGGATCATAGAGAATTCATTTAATTTTAGAAGAAAGTTTGGAATTGTGAGGATCGCTAGATTGCCACAAACGTGGGAATCTTTCTAGAGAGGAATTCCACACTCGTGGGAAATGTGGTGATTCTTACCAGTGGGAAATGTGGTGATTCTTACCAACGTGGGAATCCTCTCCAAAAAGTCCCACACTCGTGGGAAATGTGGTGATTCCCACGACTGTGGGAATCCTCTCTAGAAAGTTTTTATAGAGGAATCCCTTGCTCGTGGGAATTGTGGGAATTTCCACGAGCTTGGGAATCCTATACTGGAGGGAAACTTAAGTTTCCCTCCCATTTTTTCTCCTACCTTATCTACAAAATTTTCATACTTTATCTCTCCTACCCATGAATTTCTCTCCTCTCACTCTCTAAAATTCTTCAATCTTCCTTTAGATTCTTAGTAGTTTCTTCAATTATTTCATTATTCCTACATTCTTTTAAGTTTTCCATACATTAATCTTTCCAAACAATAAGGATTTAGGTAAGTTTTTCTTTGTTCTCTCTCTCCAAAGCTCGAACCTCACTTTCTCTCTCTTATTCTTGCAAGTTTTTCTATAACAATGGCACTGAAGAAGATGATGGCTTGAAAATCGGGTGACGAAGTGCGCCGTCAAGTTTCCGATGAAGGTAAAAGTGATTTGGTGGCAACTTACCGATCTCCCTTCTCGATTTATTCGGAAGAAGAAGGTACATGCTTCTGTAATTTTAGGGATAGGGGAATAATCACTCCTAGGTATTTCAATTTTGAATTGTTAGAGGACATAGGAGTGAGGACAAAAATTGAGCGACTAGCTAGCAATATAAGGTGGAATAGGTTCATTCAGTGTGACATGTATATTTACCATATGATGACAATTGAATTTTTCACTACTGTTTGTTATACCCTAAAAATGGATATGCTTTGGTTTAGATTATTCTGTGTTGTGAATAAATTGGATTATAATGTCAAATGTCATCTTTTCGATTTCCAAAATACAAAAGTTTTAGATGATCATCCTGAATTTGATGGAGATTCCTATTGGAAAATTTTAACGGGGGAAGACAGTTTTCATTCACGCAATGCACCGAATGCTTTAATACGTAGTGTCGAACATTTGCTGTTGCATAAATTCATGTGTTTAACTGTGTTTAATAAAATGGAAAGTAGCAAATATTTGGCTAAAGAACTTTTCTTCTTATGGTGCATGGATTGCAAGGTTAGAATCAACACACCCTTTAGAATTTTTTGATCAATTGTCAGTGTTGTCAATAAGAAAAGTTCATATTTTGGAATGGGGCATATTGTTACTGCTTTATCTCGTTTTTATAACCATAATTTGGAAGAGGTGCATACAACACCACACGATATGTTTGACATATCATTTTTAAGGCATCTCGAGATTTTGGAGGTTCATTCTATAGAACTCCGCAATCCTCAAATGCTTACTGCAGTGAAAAACAAGAGAAGCATTAGTACAGTCGAGTCTCGACCTTCCACATCTCGAGCAGCTCAAGATCCAGAGGATGAAGCAGCAATAGCAGAACGAAGCGTATCAGTGAAGGTTGACCAACTCCAACAAACCCTTGAACAAATAGCTGCCAACCAAAAACGGATGACATCTCAATTAAATGAGCTCAACATACAAATGCGAACAGTACATAAGAAGCAGCGTAGTTTGGAGAAGAGATTCCTTCTGTCAGAGGAACAATTTTGAAGCTCCTACACTATCATCGTCACCACCATCTTAGGAATAAGCTTTTCTTACCCTTTAACTTTTAAATTTTGTTGTTTCATTTATGTGATTTCATTTCATTTTATATGTATTTGGTTTCATATTACTTGTTTATGTACTATGTCTTTTGTTTAAAATTAATTTCTCTTAAATTTTGTTTGACTTCAGTATCTTTTGTTTGGTAACATATCATTCGTTTGTTTTAATTTCTTTTGTTTATGTTGTTTTCATTTTTATTTGGTTTAATGTCATTTTCACTCACTTAGGGGTTGACTTGTCACATTGAGGACAATGTGATCTTTAAGTGTGTGTGTGTGGGCGGGGGGTGACATCAACTTTCTTAATTGCACTTTTTTTACATTGTGTTGAATATGATGCAAGTTTAGGCATATTGTATGTTCTTTACATTAGCAATGGAACCATTTTTGAGTCACTCTGATAAAAGTTGCCATGAAATTCTTTCATGTTAGTTATGCATGCTTGAACTCGGATTAGGCTACTTGAGTAGAAAGTGAACCATATAGAGTGTTGAAAAGTAGTTGGTTACATGAACTTAGTCACAAATCGACATTTGAACAATGAGGTAGTGTAGAGAGGCATAATGAGTTTTCAATTAAGCCAAAGCGAGGATTGAGCCATATGACTCCATCTATAGTCATTTCATTTCTTTGTTGAGTGTACTTTTATAGGTTACTACCTTCTGAACTTGCTTTAAATCAGTTTGAGTCTACTGGATGCATGCTTAATAGAGATGATCTAGGCCTTTTACATTTTGTTAACCCTTGGCTTTAATGATCTTCCTGTTAATTATTCCTTGCTACCCCTGTTGAGCCTTAACCTTTTGTTTCTTGAAAACACCTAAAATTTTAACACTTTAAAACCTATTATCCTACCCTTTCACAGGCTTAGTAAAGTATTAAGTAAAACATTAGTTGGGATTGTTTGAAATTTTTACAGAGACAAATTGAGTATATTTCTGCCTATGGACTACATTGTATATAGTGCTAGTTTTTTATCATAGTTCTTCCATATATGAAGAAAAAGAAAGAAAATGAAAAAAATGGAAAATGAAAAAAAGAAAAGAAAAGAAAAAGGAAGAACAAGTGAATAGCATTAATAACTGTAGAATATTAGTTATATTGGTGTGTCTCATAGTTATGTTTTGTTATCCCATTTTATTCATTTTGTACTTTACTTATGCTTGTGCTTAACTCTCTTTCCCCTCTTTTGACCCACCTTAACCTTTACCACATTACAACCCTAAACAAGTCCTTTTGATTTATTTATGCATGTAATCATTGTAGAGGAGAATTGGTGTATTAGCAAGCCTATGATAGCGTAGTTTCCTATAGGAAGTTTGAGTGAAATAGTAACCTTTAAACGCTTGAGCAAAATGAGTGAAAAATCGTGAGGAAGATTCATTTGTGCATCTTTTCTTATCTTTGAGTGATTGTGTCAATTATAAGTTTCTTTATGTACACAAACAAAAAAGTAGTCATGATATGTACATTAACTTGATATTTGAGTTGGTTTGAATTTGAGGGATTGTATGTTTTGATTTATATGAAAATGAAGTGGTAAATTTAAGTGGTTGTATTTATTTTGCTTGAGGACAAGCAAATATTCAAGTGTAGGGATGTTGATAGGTGTGCATTAGGATATGTTTTTATAGGTAATTGGTATGAGTTTTCTAGTATAATTGTTGTTTATTGTTCTAGTTTAGGATTCATTTTGTATGTTTTCATTAAGTTTGATTTCCATTGTTGTTCTTGTGTGTTTAATGCTAATTGAGGGTAAGAATTGACTATTTTTGTGTAGGAAAGAAGAGTGAGCAACTTGGAGGTTGAACAAAAGATCAAAGAAGAGAAGATAAGGAGAGTGCATATGTGCCAAATTCCCATGTTTGTGGGATTCATGCAAATTCTCAGAGACCTAGGAATCAAAGAAGAAATGAGAACTGCATCTATGTGTAACTACCACGCTCGTGGGAATCATGCAAATTCCCACGGACGTGGGAATTATAATCTGAAGCAATCTGCGAGGCTTCATTAAACCTAAAGTTTTTGGACTATAAAAATATTATTAAGCCTCCATCTTCAAGAGAGACGACACCCACCTATAGAAACAGCATCCTTGAGTGGAGAACACATGTTCGGAGCATTGAGAAAGGATTGAAGACAAGGATCATTATCAAGATAGTGCAAAATAGCACATCAACACTAAAATTCCAGATTTTGGCAAAGAAGAGGAGTCTTTTATTCAATTCTCTTTCATTCTAATCTTCTCTATTCTTTGTAAAAATGGTTTATTTGATTGTTGATGATGCTATAGGGACCATGTTAGGCTAATTTTATTTTAGGAATTGCTTTTGAATTATTTTGTCATGGCTCCTATTTTATTGAATTGAATGAAGTGTTTTAATGATTGTTGCTTTAAATTGTTGTCTTGTAACAAATTGAGAGAGTGAGTGAGATGAGATTCGTGTACGATTGTACAACAAGAGTTGGTGACCTATAGACTAGCAATCATTATGTCAATTGAATAATTAAAAGAGAGATCTCAATTAGTCAATTGATCACCCATAGGATAGCTTAATAACTAGTTGAATCGGTAAAGTCATTGGGTAGGTTGAGAGATAGTTCAATCGATTCCCGTTAATTCGATTAGGGCAAAATAGTTAACCCTTAAGAGAGGGTAATTAGTACATTTGGAAATCTAGGATGAGACACAATTCAATCAATAAAATAAAAGGGAGACAAAATAAGGAAAAAATAATCTCTAGAACTTAGATTCTTAAATTTAGATTTTCTACAATTGTGGTATTATCCATTGTTTACATTAGTCTTTTAATTTTAATTTAATTTTCTAGATTATTTGTGTTTCACAATTTAGTTTCTTAAACAAAGTTGTATCTAAATTAAGCGGTGTCTAGGCATTAATCCCTATGGGATTGATATTTTCTCTTTTTACTACAAGTCATGACTCGTTCACTTGTAGTTTTTGAGCATAAAACAAGAAGATAGGTTTTACCATCACTACGTGTTTGACGTCATTGCTGGGGATTTATTATTGAGCATTATGTTTGATTTAGATTACTTTGATTTAAGAGTTTTTGATACTTTTCATTATGTATTTTCAAGTGCATGAACACAAGGAGTACATGAAGGAAGAAAGAAGTTATAGAGGATGAATTTCCTAACATTAAGAAGCATGAAAGAGAAATAAGAAGGACAAAGCATCTAAATTTCTTAAATCAAGATATGGCTAAAGAAGGAGAGCAAGGAGGACTGGAAAGGACACTCATGGATTTCATGAGGCAAGGGTTTAGTCCTCAAGGAGTGGCGAGGCCGGTAGTTCAAGTGAATAATTTTGAGATAAAGCCAGTGCTACTCAACATGCTTTAAAACATTGTACAATTTTACGGGCTATCGAGCAAGGATTCGAATAACCATATCGTAAATTTCTTAGAGATCTGTGACACATTCAGATTTAACAGAATGTCTGACGATGAGGTGAAACTGTGACTATTTTCATTCACGTTGAAGGATTGGGCTAAATTATGATACAATTCGTTGAATCTAGGTTAGATCATGACTTGGGAGTAGCTCGCCCAAGTATTCCTCGCCAAGTATTTTCTGTTGACAAAGACGATAAGGATTATCAAGGAGATAACAAATTTCTAGCTGAGCGACGGAGAATCTCTCTAAAAAGCTTGGGAGAGATTTAAAGAATGTTAAAGAAGCTCTCCCCATCATAACCTCCTAAGGGAATTTATACTTTAAAAATTCTATAATGGAGTGAACCCAAGAATAAGGGGCACAATTGATTCAGCAGCCGGAGGTTCACTGATGAGGAAGATAGTGGAAGCAGCTCATGATTTATTGAAGGAATTGGCAAGCAATAACTGCATGTGGTCAAGCGAGAGGAGTAGACAAGGACAGAAGGAAAAAAAGGTATGATACCTATTGACTCAGTTACTGCCTTACAAGCTCAAATCACAACTTTGACGAAGCAGCTAAACAACATGCAAGGAGTGTCCACCTCAACAGTTAAGGTAATGCAAACACAATGTGAGTTGTGTGGGGAGAACAACAATTAACTCAGCAGAATGTTTCCTATTGGGAGCTAACAGGCCTGAACAGGTAAGCTATTTAGGCCAGTCGTAGTGAGGTAATATCCATATTTAAATACATATAATCTAGGTTTTAAAAATCACCTGAACTTTTCTTAGAGTAACAATAATGCAGGTGGCCAACAAAGATCACAAGGAACGTTAGGATTCTAGCAAGAGCGAATCAGAGCGTTAGAGAATAAGCTGGACAACTTTATGGAGATCTTTAATTCCAAACTGACAGTTCAAGAAGAGAGTCAGAAAAAGATGTATGAAAGGTAAGAGGAAAATTAATAAAGGATGGAGGTAAAATTTGATCAGATTGTGAAGAACCATGCCTCGTCAATCCATAATTTAAAAGTCTAAGTACGTCAACTTACTAATGCTTTATTTTCTTAAAATGTAGGTTACTAATCAAGCAATAATGAGGTTATTCCAAGGGAGCAACTTAAAGAAATTACACTTCAGAGTGACAAGAAAATGGAAGAACCAAGAGTAAAAAAGGTCCACCATGAAAAAGAGGATAGTACGGAGATATATAAAGAAAGGGGATAGAGTAGGCCATATGTACCACCACCACTGTACAAGCCCAAACTCCCATATCCACAAAGAGTGAAGCAACATTAGGTGGATACCTAGTTTTCCAAATTTATGGAGAAACTGAAGAAGCTACAATTAATTTGTCATTGGTAGAAGCTTTGGAGTGCATGCCTAAGTATGCGAAGTTTTTAAAGGATGTACTCATGCACAAACATACTTGGGAAGACAATCAGACAGTTACATTGACGGAGAACTGTAGTTCTATTATCTCAAGTCAAATGCCTTTAAAATTACAAGATCCAGGGAGTTTTGCTATTCCATATATTTTTGGTGATTTTGAATTTTCCAAATGTTTATATGATTTAGGTGCAAGTATTAATTTGATGCCTCTGTCTATTTTCAGGAAATTGGGATTAGGTGAGGTCAAGCCGACTTCTATGCTGATTCAGCTTACAGATCAATCAATAAAAAGGCTATTTAGAGTTGTGGAAGACGTATTGGTAAAAGTGGATAAATTTATAATTCTGGTTGATTTTATTATGTTGGATTTTGAAACTGATAAAAATTGTCCGTTAATTTTGGGTAGGCCCTTTATGAATACTGGTAGGGCATTAGTTGATGTTCATGAAGGAAAACTTATGTTAAGAATAGGTGGTGAGTAGGTTGAGTTTAATATGAAAAAATATTTGAAGAAACCGATAGGTGGAAATGTGTGTATGAAAATTGATGTAGTAGATTAATGTGTCAAGGAAATTAAAGGAGTTGATGAGTTGAATGGAGTACACAAAGATGAAAGTACGAAGGAAGAGGATGTTTGTGAGGAAGTGGAGTTAGAACAATTAGAGAGAGCTGGAGCACCCACACCACCTTCTGCTGTTAAACCTCCCACTTTAGAGCTTAAACCTTTACCTTCCTATTTGAGATATACCTTTTTAGGAAATAACCACATTTTACCTATTATTATCTCTAATGAATTAAATTTTGAGTAAGAAAAGAAAGTAGTGGAGACTATTAGGAAAAGGATGAGAGTTGTAGGGTGGCAAATTTATGATATTCGGGGGATTAGCCCCAATGAGCTGATGCATATAATTAACTCAGAAAAAGATTGTAGAACTGTGAGAGAATGACAGAGAAGGTTAAATCTAAATATGCAAGAGGTTGTAAAGAAGGAAGTGGTAAAACTTCTAGATGCAGGAATAATTTACCCCATTTCGGATAGTAAGTGGGTGAGTCCAGTACAGTATGTTCCAAAGAAGGGTGGCATGACAGTAATAGAAAATGAAGAAGGGGAAAAGATTTTCACTAAGACTGTCAAAGGGTGGCAAGTGTGCATTGACTATAGAAAGTTAAATTTGGCCACTAAGAAGGATCATTTCCCTTTAACTTTTATGGACCAAATGATTGAGAGAGTGGCTGGTCATTCTTTTATTGCTTTTTGGATGGATATTCAGGGTACAATCAAATATTTATATATTCGAAAGATCAAGAGAAGATCACTTTTACATGTCCATACGGTACTTTTGCATGTCAAAGGATACCTTTCGATTTATGTAATGCACATGCTACATTTCAAATGTATATGATGGCCATATTTGCGGAGATGAATGAAAACTTTATAGAGGTATTTATGAATGATTTTTCTGTTTTTGGAGAGTCCTTTGATCATTACCTGCTAAACTTAGATAAAGTGTGCTAAAGATGTGAGGAGTCACATTTAGTTTTAAATTGGGAAAAATGTTATTTCATGGTCCAAGAGGGAATCGTATTAGACTATAAGATTTCATATAAAGGGATTGAAGTGGATCGAGCTAAAATAGAAGTAATTGAAAAGTTATCTCCTCCCTCCAACATCAAGGGTGTCTAAGCTTTTCTTGGTCATGCAGGGTTCTACCGACGATTCATTAAAGATTTTTCCCTCATTGCAAAACCTCTGACCCATCTATTGGTAAAATATGTGCCTTTTGTTTTTGATGATGACTATTTGACTGCTTTTAATAGGATGAAGAAGGCACTCATAACAGTGCCATTTTTAACATCGCAGATTGGTCTCTTCCATTTGAGATCATGTGTGACGCAAGCGACCATTATTTGGGTGTTTTCTAGGTCAGTGGAAGGAGAAAAGGTTGCATGCTATCTATTACGCAAGTAAGACATTGACAGGAGCACAATTGAATTATACAACTACTGAAAAAGAACTGCTTGCTATAGTATTTGCTTATGAAAAATTTCGTTCTTATTTGTTAAGTTCACAAGTTATTGTGTTTACAGATCATACAGCATTGCGTTACCTTTTCACCAAGAAGGATGCCAAGGCTAGGCTTATTCAATGGGTACTCCTGCTCTAAGAGTTTAATATTGAAATCAAAGACAAAAAAGGAACAGAAAATGTCATAGTGGATCACTTATCGAGGCTTGAAGTCAGACATCATAAAAAGGAAGAGGAAAATAAGGAAAGCTTTCCTTACGAGACTTTGATGATGGTAGATAACCCTTTCTTTCCTTGGTTTGTAGATATTGCAAATTACCTCTCAGGTGGTATTCTTCTATTTGATTTATCATATCAACAAAGGAAGCGTTTCTTATTTTAGTACGCTCATTATATTTGGGATGAACCTGTACTTTATAAGATCTGTGCTGACAATTTAATTCGTAGGTGTGTTCCTAAAGATGAAATATCTGAGATCTTAACCTAATGTCATAGCTCACCGTATGCAGGGCATTATAGAGCTAATAAGACTGCGACACAAATTTTCGAGTGTGGATTCTATTAGTCAACTCCATTTAAAGATGCTCGAGATTTTGTGCTCAAGTGCGTCAGAAAGTTGGTAACATATCAAAACGAGATGAAACACCACTTTTGAATATAATAGAGTTGGAGATATTTAATGTATAGGGTTTGGATTTCATGGGACCATTCCCACCCCTTAAAGTCAATACCTATATCTTAGTTAGAGTTGATTATGTTTCTAGATGGGTCGAAGGGATCGCTACTCCAACCAAAGATAGCAAGGTGGTTCAGAAGTTCATTAAGAAGATTTTCACTAGATTTGGGGTGCCTAGAGCAATCACAAGTGATGGGGGAAGTCACTTTATCAACAAACCGTTTGAGAACCTTTGAAGAAGATACAACATTTATCATAGAGTGACTACCTGTACCATCCCCAAACTAGTGGTCAAGTGGAGGTGGTGAATAGAGAGATGAAAAAGATTTTGGAGAAGACAGTGAATTTTTCAAGAAAAGATTGGTCAATGAAACTAGACGATGCACTATGGGCTTACAGAACATTTTTTAAGATCCCCATATGCACAACACCATATCATCGTTGGAATTGGAGTGTAGACCATATTAGGCAATCAAGAAATTGAACATGGATTGGAAGCTAGCAGGAGAAAAATGGTTGTTACACATTGACGAGTTGGAAGAGTTAAGGTATGATGCTTATGAAAATGCTAAGCTTTATAAAGAAAGGGATAAGAAGTGGCATGATGGCCATATCAAGAAGAAGGAATTTAAGAGTGGGGATTTCACACTTTTGTTTAACTCAGGACTTCGACTATTTCTAGGAAAACTCAAGTCAAGATGGAGTGAGCCTTTTAAAATTCTTCAAGTGTTTCCTCATAGAGCTGTGGAGCTAGAAAATGATAATAGGGAAACATTTAAGGTCAATGGGCACCGCTATAAACCATATTATAGAGGGACATATCCCCAAGCGAGGGAAGTTATCCCTCTCCTATCTTCCACTTTTTCATGAGTATATGCTGAATGGTCAAGCTAATGACCTTAACTTAGCATGTTTAATCTCTTGTGTTCTTTTTGTCTAGTTTTTGTTTGAGTTCTTTGGTTTGATTATTTCCAAATTAAGATTGATTGATGTTTGTGTTGATCTTGTTTGGATTTTAATTTATTTCTTGTTGATGATATTACCTTGATGTGTTTGTAGGTTTTGGAATAATGGAGAATTCATTTAAGCTTGGAAGAAGGTTTGGAATTATTAGGATCACCAATTTGTGGGAATTGAAGTGATTCCCACGAGTGTGGGAAATCTCTCCAGAAAGTTTCTGGAGAGAAAACCCACGTCCATGGGAATTGTGATGAATCCTCTCCACAAAGTTTATGGAGAGGAATCTCACGCTTGTGGGAATTGTGGTGATTCCTACGAATGTGGGAATCCTCTCCAGAAAGTTTCTGGAGAGGAATCCCATGCTCGTTGGAATTGTGGCGTGGCGATCCCACACCAAAGGGAAACTTAAGTGTCTCTCCCATTTTTCTCTCACCTTATCTTCAAAATTTTCATACCCTCTCTCTCCTACCCACGAATTTCTCTCCTCTCACTCTCTAAAATTCTTTAATCTCCCTTTAGATTCTTGGTATTTTCTTCAATTCTTTCATTATTTTTACATTCTTTTCATTTTCATGCATTAATCTCTCTAAACAAAAAGGATTTAGGTAAGTTTTGTTTGTTCTCTCTCTCTCCAAATCTCAAATTTCACTTTCTCACTCTTATTCTTGCAGGTTTTTCTATAACAATGGCATTGAAGAAGATGATGGCTCAAAAATCGGGTGACGAAGTGCACCGTCAAGTTTCCAATGAAGGCAAAAGTGATTTGGCGGCAACTTACTGATCTCCCTTCCCGATTTACTCAGAAGACAAAGGTACACGCTTCTATGATTTTAGGGATAGGGAAATAATCACTCTTTGGTATTTTGATTTTGCATTGTTAGAGGACATAGGAGTGAGGACAAAGAATGAGCAACTACCTGACAATATAGGATGGAATAGGTTTATTCGGTGTGACATGCATATTCACCCTGTGATGACAATTGAATTTTTCACTACTGTCCGTTATACCCCAAAAATGGATGTGTTTTAGTTATATTATTCGGTATTGTGCATAAATTGGATTATAATGTTATGTGTCATCTTTTCGTTTCCAAAATACAAAAGTTTTAGATGATCATCCTGAATTTGATATGGATTATTGGAAAATTTTAAGGGGGGAAGACAGTTTTGATTCACGCAATGCACCAAATGCTTTAATATGTAGTGTCAAACATTTACTGTTGCATAAATTCATATGTTTAACTATATTTAATAAAACCAAAAGTAACAAATGTTCGGTTAAAGAACTTTTCTTCTTATGGTGCATTGATTACATGGTTAGAATCAACACACCCTTTAGATCAATTATCAGTGTTGTCAATAAACAAAGTTCATATTTTGGAATGGGGCACTTTAGCTCATTTTTATAACCATAATTTAGAAGAGGTGCGTACAATGCCACATGATATGTTTGACATATCATTTTTGAGGCGTCTCAAGATTGTGGAGGTTCATTTTATGGAACTCCATAATCCTCAGACGCATACTGCAATGAAAAATAGGAGGAGCATTCATACAGCCACGTCCTAACCTTCACATTTTGAGCAGCTCAGGATCTAGAGGATGAAGCGGAAGAAGCAGAACTTAGCACACTAGCAGGGGCTGGCTAACTCCTACAAACCCTTGAACAAATAGTCTCTAACCAATAACGTATGACCTCTCAACTAAACGAGCTCAGCACACAAAGGCGGACAGTATATAAGGAGTAGCGCAGTTTGAAGAAGAGGTTCCTTAACTTCTATCGGAGGAACAATTTTGAAGCTCCTACACCATCATCGTCACCACCATCATCAGAATAAGCTTTTCTTATCCCTTAAACTTTTAAAATTTGTTGTTTCTTGTGTATGAGTGTATTTCATTTCATGTGTATTTGGTTTCATATTATTTGTTTGTACGTTATGTCTTTTGTTTAGTTATAATTTCTTTAATGTTGATTTGAATTAAGTATCTTCTGTTTGGGTTCATATCATTCGTTTGTTTAAATTTCTTTTGTTTGGTTTGTTTTCATTTTTTTGTATGGTTTGATGTCATTTCCCTTTATTTGGTTGCTGACTTGTCACATTGACGACAATGTGATCTTTAAGTATGGAGAGGTGACACCAACTTTTTTAATTGCATTTTTTACATTTTATTGAATAGGATGCATGTTTAGGCATATTATGTTCTTTGTGTTTGCAATGAAACCACTTTTGAGTCACTCAGATAAATATTTCCATAAGATTATATCATGTTAGTTGGAATTAGATTGAATGTATGCTTGAATTCAGATTAGGCTACGTAAGTAGAAAGTGAACCATATAGAGTGATGAAAAGTAGTTGGTTACTTAAGCTTAGTCACAAATTGACATTTGAACAATGAGGTAGTGTAGAGATGCATAATGAGTTCCATTTGAGCTAAAGTGAGGATTGAGCCATATGAATCCATTTATAGTCATTTCATTTCTTTTTGAGTGTATTTCCATAGGTGACTACCTTCAGAACTTGCTTTGAATCGATTTGAGTTTACTGGATGCATGCTTAATAGAGATAATCAAGGCCCTTTTTCTTACTTTAACCCTTGGCTTAAACGAGCCACCTTTGCATAATCCTTTGCTACCCTCATTGAGCCTTAACCTTTTGTTTCTTGAAAACACTCAAAATTTTAACATTTTAAACCTCATTATCCCACCCTTTCACAAGCTTAGTACAGTATTAAGTAAAACATTATTTGAGAATGCGTGAAATTTTTACGAAGACAAGTTGAGTATATTTCTGCCTATGGACTACATTATATATAGTGATAGTTTTGATCCATAGTTCTTCCATGTATGAAGAAAAAGAAAGAAAAATGAAAAAACTGAAAAATGAAAAAGAAAAGAAAAGAAAAGAAAAAGGAAGAACATGTTAATAGCATCAATAAGTGTAGAATATTAGTTATATTTGTATGTTTTGTAGTGATGATTAGTTATCCCATTTTTATCCACTTTGTACTTTACTTATGCTTGTGCTTAACCATCTTTCCCCTCCTTTGACCCACCTTAACCCTTACCACATTACAACCGTAATCAAATCCTCTTGATCTATTTATGCATGCAATCATTGTAGAGGAGAATTGGTGTATTAGCAGCCTATGGTAGTGTAGTTTCCTATAGGAAGTTTGAGTAAAACACTAACCTTTAAACACTTGAGCGAAATGAGTGAAAACTGTTAGGAAGATTCATTTGTGCATCTTTACTTATCTTTGAGTGATTGTGTCAATTGTGAGTTTGCTTATGTACACCAATGAAAAAGTAGTCATCATATATGCATTAACTTGATATTTGAGTTAGCTTGAATTTGAGGGAATGTATGTTTTAATTTATGTGAAAATGAAGTGGTAGAATTGATTGGTTGTATTTATTTTGCTTGAGGACAAGCAAAGATTCAAGTGTGGGGATGTTGATAGGTGTGCATTATGATATGTTTTTATAGGTAATTGGTATATGTTCTTTAGTATAATTGCTGTTTATTCTTCTAGTTTAGGATTCATTTTGTATGTTTTCATTACGTTTGATTTCCATTGTTGTTCTTATATGTTTAATGCTAACTGAGGGTAAGAATTGATTATTTTTATGTAGGAAGGAAGAGGGAGCAACTTAGAGGTTGAACAAAAGATCAAAAAAGAGAAGACAAGCAGAGTGCACATGGGATAAATTCTTACGTTTTTGGGAATCATGCAAATTCCCATGGATGTTGGAAATCACAGTAGAAATGAAGAGTGCATCTGTGTGCAATTCCCACTCTCGTAGGAATCATGAAGATTCCCGCAGACGTGGGAATTATAATCCCAGGCAATATGCGAGGCTTCATTAAACCTAAGATTTTTGGACTATAAAAACATCATTAAGCCTCCATCTTTAAGAAAAGATGACAACCACCTATAGAAACACTATCCTTGAGTGGAGAACACATGTTCGGAGCATTAAGGAGGGATTGAAGACAGTCATCATCAAGATTGGGCAAAATAGCACATCAACACCAAAATTCCAGATTTTGGAAAAGAAGAGAAGGAATCTTTCTATTCAATTTTCTTTAATTTTAATCTTCTCTATTGTTTGTAAAAATGGTTTATTTGATTGTTGATGATGTTATGGAGACCATGTTAAGCTGATTTCATTTTAGGGATTCCATTTGAATTATTTTGTCAAAATTCCTATGTTATTGAATTGAATGAAGTGTCTTTGATGATTGTTGTTTTAAATTGTTGTCTTGCCGCAAATCGAGAGAGTGAGTGAGATAAGATTCATGTAGGATTGTCTAATGAGAGTTGATGACCTATAGACTAGCAATTATTATGTCAATTGATTAGTCAATTAATCACCCATAGGATAGCTTAATAACTAGTTGAATCGGTAGCGTCATTGGGTAGGTTGAGAGATCGTTCAATCGATTCTCGTTAATTCGATTAGGGTAAAATAGTTATACCTTAAGAGAAGGTAATTAGTACATTCAAAAATTTGGGGTGAGTCACAATTCAATAAATAAAATAGGAGGGAGATAAAATAAGGAAAAAGTAATCTCTAGCATTTAGATTCTTGAATTCAGATTCTCTGCAATTGTGGTATTGTCCATTTTTTACATTAGTCTTAATTTTAATTTTAATTTAATTTTCCAAATTATTTGAATTTCACAATTTAGTTTATTAAACAAATTTATGTCTAAATTAAACGTTGTCTAGGCATCAATCCCTGTGGTATCGATATTCGCTCTTTTTACTAGAAGTCATAGCTTGTTCACTTGAGGTTTTTGAGCCTAAAACAAGTTGATAGGTTTTACCATCAACAGGATGCAACCCAAGGGAAGTAAATTTCTTTTCTTTATAATTTCGCATATCTTTTTTTATGCATGTGTGTTCTTTTTTGGTTGTTTCTTGCTTGTTTTAAGTTTTCAATCAAAATGAGAGAAAGGATAAAACAAACAAAACAAACAATTTCTCGTTTTCTATTGCTTCTAGGATTATATAGTCATCAGTAGATAATGAATTAATTAGAGAATTTATAGCAACTTTAGTATGTATTTTTACTCTTGTGATTGGTTGATATGCATTATCTTTAGAAGAGTAGTGACTAGTGGTAGACAAAGCTGGTGAGATTTTAAGTCTTATTAGACTAACACCTTCAATTCAGTCTCATTGTCTTTTGATAATGTGTGACCTTAATGACATGCACATCCTGATTTCGCTTTGAATTTCTATTTGAGGCCACATTTTTATCATATGCATTAACATGAAAATGATTAGGCATTCTTTGTTTTTCCAAACTATATTAGCCAAATAACTTTTAAGTCTTATTAAACCGACACCTTCATTTCAGTCTCATTGTCTTTTGATAATGTGTGATCTTCATGACATGCACATACTGATTTTGCTTTGAATTTCTATTTGAGGTCACATTTTTATCACATGCATTAACATGAAAATGATTAGGCATTCTTTGTTTTTCTAAACTATATTAGCCAAATAGCCTAACTTATTGACATAGTTTTTCCCTTGTTAACCCCCTTTGAGCTTTATACCTTTCTTTTTGTATAAACCACATTTTATGCTTTTAAACTTAGCCAAATGTCTTACCCAATTCATAAAGCTAATGGAGCATTTGTGATTGGTGAGTTTGTGGATGTTTAAAAGTGTAAGTGTAGGGGTGTACATATGTGTGGGTTAGTTAACGTTGAGATGTTTTGTTATTTCTTATCATTGAAATTCCTATGTTAATGTAGTTTCTTTTAATGTTAAGAAAAGAAAAGAAAATTAAAAAGAATGAAAGAAAGAAAAAGAAAAAGAATAAAAAATAATTTTTTGTTTAAATAAATTTATCAAGGAAGAAGTGCATATGAGTTTGCAAAGTTATTCATAATTAATGGGAGGTGCATATGATTTTGCAAAGTTATTCATAATTAATGCATCTTCCTAGACTTGTAATGAATGTGTTATTTGAGTATGTTGAATATGAGGTAGATGTTGGCTTAAAAGGTTCACTCTTGTGGTTTCAATGTATTGTCAGCATATGAGTGATTCCTTCATATTGGTATATGCTTCATATGGTTTGTGTGTGAGAGTTGAAATGAGTTGCGAAATATAGGTGTTACATTTGTCATAACTAACGATACCCAGTTTTGTATGAGTGTGAACTTATGCACCTGATGTCATATTGAGTGTTGCATTTGTTTCACTAGCTTTAATGACTTTCATACTGCTTGACCTAACTACATCTCACCTTACCTTTGCCCATATTACAACCCTAAAAAGTCCTTTGATTCATGATTTTGCATGTGAATATTAGTGGTGGAGAAACGAAATGATATGCTAAGTTATAAAATGACATGATCATAAATGGTGTTGAGTGTACCTATGGATATATTTTAGTTAAACACATTTTTTGAGTCTAACTTAGTTTTTGAATGTTGATGAATGTTTATTGATCATGATAAAAGCTTAGAATGTTGACTTCTTGCTATGATTTTTGAAAGTCATTAATCCTTGTTTATGATTATATATTCTCGGAACATGTGGGAAATGAGTCAATATTTTTAGGTCTATGAGCTTAATTTTGATGTTTTGCCCGAGGACGGCCACATTAAATGCAGACTATGCATTTTACTTAAAATGAAAATAGAGTTTGCGTTTAAGTAAATAATGTTTGAATAAATGCAGATGTTTGGCTAAGACATCAGCAAAGGTTTTAAAACATGTATCGTAGATGGACCAGATATTAATTCATTAAATGAAGATAAAATAGTAAGCAGAAAGGATAGGAGGTGCTCTAGATAGGAGGGTCTTCGTCTGGGATTATTTCTTGGGGATGAAGCATATTTTTGAGAGAGACCCATAGAGGGCTAGACGTCCCGATGTCAGTTCGGAGGTGACTTGATGTCGACGACCCGAGTTAAAAGTATTTCTTTGTTTTAGTTATTTCTTTCTCTCATTGGGAATTGATTATGTTATCTTATGTTGATTGAATTGGGTATTGTGAAAAGAAGATTTTAATACATTCGTTGAATCGTTTATTTGCAAACCCATTGCTAGAATTTTGATATAATCAGTAATTGTTATGTTGAAATTCTTGTGTAGCAACTAATGATTCATAATCATTAGGGATAATATGAACTAGGTTAAATGACGCATCCTATATGGTTGTGGCCTTGATTAATCAATTTTCTTAATTCGTAATGCTACTACCTAATTAAATCTAGAGATCGTATCCTAGATTATTCGGTGGTTATGTTTGATTAATGATCGTATCTTGATTAAATACTACCTAAGGGAAAACTCGGTTATGTTTGATTAACAATTGTATCTTAATTAAACACTACCTAAGTGAAAACTCAGGTTAATTATTAACTCACAATTAATAGTTACTAGCAGAGGCTACAGAACAACAAATCAATGAAATATGTTTAATTAGGGTGTAGGCTAAGATTGAGCCAAAGAACTGGGTCCTTACCAAGTTCCCCATTTTATCATTTTTCGCATGTTTTCTTTAAGTTGTTTTTATTAGTCTAGTTTCATTTTATTTTCTTATTTGAAAAATCTAAACCCCCTTAAACCTAAACATCGAGTTAATTTCATTTCAACAACTTTACACACACTCTCCGTGGGATTGACCTAGATTCACCACTGCTATTGTAGTAGTCTAGTTATTTTATTTTGATTAGCATTATGATGCGTTATCAGGTGAGTACATTATTGGAATGGACTACATTAACAGTATCTGTAATAGTTTTGTTCCTTTGCTAATCAATTCCTCTGTTGCTAATTTTGGTTCAACACTTTCATGTCTCCCTGTACTATTGTTAACCTCTCCTGTCATTGTTATCTCCTCACCCATAAGCTCAAGGTAGCTACCTACTTTGAATATTTTCCCTGTGGCTTTCTAGATTTTCCCCCTCATGTTTTGGAAGGGGTTTCCATTGGTAAGAAACTGCAACTCTATCCTCCCATAATTTTCTTCCTTTACCAAGTCTCATTACTAGCATTTCAGATGGAAGCTCCTTATTAAGTGTTACACTGACATATATTTGTTCATAACACACCAGCTTCTTCTATACCGTATTTTCATTAAAGTAAATAGGTGTTTTGATGAAGCTATTAAGGGCACTAAACCACTGTGTAATCCAATATTCCAAGGGGACACTATGGAAATTAATCCATAAAGGGATGTTCTAAAATTTGATAATTTCAATCTTGATGCTCGGCTTCCAATTCTGTAAAAATATTGGTTAGTTCCCTACATGCCAAGGGCCTTCCTCTAAGATTTTATGAGATAGAGAAGTTGAATGGAAGGTGAATAGAATGATATTCTCCTTTATGAGCAAGATATTAACTAGACCTTTGTTATGCCATGTTTGTTGAGCCCATTTTTAAATACTTGGAAAAGGTGGTTGTTTGTCAAAAAAGAATCTAACTAATGTTGCTTCCCAACTCCTTGCTCCCGCCTCAAGTATCTCAAGTTTTGGACAAACTACATGTTTCCCTTCTATTTCCTTACGAGGGTTAAAGTTTAGGTTCGAAGCTATGTGACCTCCTGCAACTTGCTTCCAGCTTTTCTGGGGGTTAAACCCAGAGGGTGTTTAATGGTGGTAGTTTCCAGTGGTTCAACAGTAGCTTTTGGTGTAGGAAGATAGCGAAAGGGTAAAGCTAGGAAATCATCCTTCCTAGCTTCAAGTGGAGTCTGTGTGGTCAGTAGCCAAAAGCTAGAAAAGGAAAGGCAGCTTTGACATATTAGAAAAGATGAAAATGTGATGATTTAAAGAGGGAAAAAAGAGATGGCGAGAAAAGGTATAGTAGCTGGTGGGATTGAAATACCCCTTACTAAGACCAGTTAAAAAGGAAATGGAGGAACAATGGCTAAGCAATAAAGAAGAAGTAGATGAAGAAGATGAAGAAACAGTGATTGTTCTCCTTGAAGCTAGTCGGTGTTGCATGGCGCTCCATACAGTTTCTCTAAGAGCAACATCCTACTATCGTTCAATCAGACCACATTTTTTCTAGTTTACATGTTATCCACATTACATTTAAATAGTTGAAAGTTTTATTAAGGCAATACTTATAGTTGAAACGATGCATCTAAATGGTTGGAAGTTGCATTAAGACTGTTGACAATTTACTTAGAAGGTTGAAAGTTGCATTTGGATGATTAAAGGTTATATCTATGTAATTGAAATTTTTATCAAAATAGTGTTTATGATTGAAAAGTTGTACCTAAATAAATAGAAGTTGCTTCTAGAAGTTTAAAATTTATATCTGGATAACTAAATGTTGCATTTTAATAACTAAAGTGAGATATAGACAAAGTTTGAAAAAGTAAATAAGGGGAATTTAAAATATCTCGTGTTTCCATTTAAACTTTAAGATCGCGTCATATAATCAATTTGGTATAACCTCTTCATTAAATAAGTCACTGTTAATTAACCCTAAATTAAGCTGTGCATATAACTTTTCACTTAGTAATTATTAAAAACTTTCAAAAAAATCTCAAGACCAAAATCGTCCTTTCTAGATGGTCTCCATGTCTGGAAATCACCTCCCTAAAGTCTACTCTTTTCATTAGCTGCCAAAAATGTTTTTTTTATATCAAAAATTATGGTTTCTGAGTTATGCATGCACATGTGCATGCCCATGCACATAAACATGCATAATTAGAAATCGCTAGATATCATAAAAGTGCATTGGCGTGCAAAAGAGCACGCTTGTGCATTTTTTCCAGATTTCTGTTTTTTCTTTATTAGTCACATTTTTGTCCGATTTCTTCTTCTTTAAGTCCATAAAGGCAATTTTCACCAATAAGCACACTTGAAGCATATTAAGTACCAAATATACAATAAAAGTATCAAATACCAAGTAAAATACATCAAATATCGGTGTCAAAATATAGTCAAATATTCATCTATCAAACATCTCCACACATAAGCTTTTTTCTTGTCCTCAAATAAACCATAATCAAAATTATAAATTTTACAACATCAATCCATTATCAATCTTAACTTGTCCATTCAAACTATACATCATTATATTCTCTGAATCAAATTAATGTGCAATCAGAATCAAGTTGTAATAAATTTAACTTCCTAAGTAATGTTGATAATAATCATATCAACAATTGCATTAAAATCAAAAGCATCATTCTTTACACCCTCACCAAGATTTTACTCAATGTGCTTAGTTTTTAGGGTAAAAAGTATCAAAACTCTCTATCAATGCATAACAAAATTCTTACCATAGGCTTGCAGTAAAATTACATCTCCACCACTTATGTACAAACTAGAAACAAAAATTAAAAGGTCTTTTATACGAGTTATAATGGGGCTTAGGTATTGTATGAATGGGTTAATAAAAAGGGTTAAAAGTGAAGGAAATTTACTCAAAGAGAGATTACAACACTTTTTTACAAAACATATACAGGCCATTTCAATACAACTCTATTAGTACCAAAAACTTATTCTTTCTGTTTTTTTTTCTTTTGTTCCTTTTTCTTTGGTTTTTTTCTTTTCTTTATTTTTTCTATTTTTAATTTTTCATAATATTCCAATCAGTACCAAGATTCAATAAATATTGGACCTTTCACAAATTTCAAGACTTAATAAGTAAATAGTGTAAATAACCTTCAAGGTTCAAAATAATAAATAGGTCTTCAAAGAAAAATCAGATCATGGTTAATATGTGAGTTTAGTCAATGAAGAAGGCTAAGTTTTAACTTGGTGATTCCTAAAGGTAAATTTTAGGGTGTGGTAATTTTCAAAGAAATAGGTTAAACAAATTGGTGAATCTAAGTGCCTTTATCATATTAATGCTTCTAATTTAACAAATATGGTCTCAACATGAATAATAAAAACAAGTTCTAGAATTATCCTATTATGCATGATATCACGCACATGAAAGAATAAACATAACTTAAATTTTTTTTAAAAAATTAAGTTATGTTTATTCTTTCATGTGCATGATATCATGCATAATAGAATTTGCTCTTCAAAAGCCTATGAAAAAATAGGTATATATATGTGTGTAAATAATATGCAAATTTTGTTCAACTTGAATATTTCAATGATTACGAAAAATATAACTTAAAAAATTAATTTGGATCTATACATATGAGATTGACATCCTTGCAAAACATAAAAGAAAAGGATAAAAATAAACAAAAGAAGTAAAATAATAGAAAACAAAATCCTATACTATCACAAAAGATAATATCAAAATTGAAATAAAATTAAAACTAACTTATGGTTTGCCTCCTATGCTGCACTTCTTTAACATTGGCAGCTCTACGTAATCTTTAAGCTCAACTTCATCCTAGATCAATAATTAGCAACTTGCTTCCACCCTTTTCTCCATAAAGTGGTTTCATAGCTTGTAAACAAGCCTCCTGTTATAAGATAATAAAAAGGATATAATTTATGAAATTAATAAATTCAATTTCAAGCAATAATTCCTTTTTTAATGATAATTTGTTAAAAACATAAGGAATAAAAAAAACTCCTTGTATCATTTGCTAGCTCAAATAACTTTTCCTTGAGGATGAGGGAACCCTCCGTACTTAAGGTCACTTACCAACACCTCATCAATAATTTCCTCACTTAGTTCCATCACCAGTTCTTCCTCAATCACTTCTATCCATTCTTCTTCTTCTTCTTCTTCTTCTTCTTCTTCTTCTTCTTCTTCTTCTTCTTCTTCTTCTTCTTCTTCCTGTATATAATCTTCTAGCTCATCATCTTTATTTATCTTCTACAACTTCTCTAACTTCTATTCTTGGATGGAGGTTTCTTCATCTTCTTCTTCTTCAGAAAACTCTTTCTCACTACTAAGTGTGATTGTCTTTCGGTCAATAGTATCAGTTTCAGTAGAATTGGGCAAACTCTCTTCTTATTTATTGAATAATATCTCTACCAACTAATCAATATGATTCACCATATTCTGTATACTAGCCTCTATTTCCTAATTCCTCATATTGGATTCTTGAAAAGACTCAATCCACATATTTTTCAAAGCAGCAGTTACTTCCTCACCTTCTTGAAATGTATCTTCATTCATGAAAATGACTGTTATTTCTTCTTCACTCTGAGGCAGTTAGAAACTCAAATTATACTCATCATACGTAAGTGAAGAAATCTCTCATCGAATTCACGTTGACTAGCTACTCTCTCAGTTAGTCATTCTATTAATCAATTTGTACTATTTTCTTTTCCTTCTAGAAGCTTTTTTTGAATTGTCACTCCATTCATGAAACACACCGTTGTCTTTTCCTTACTCTCAGATGCACGTCGGTCAGCTTTTGTTTAAGTAAGAGTTTTGATTAATTTATATTCCAGAGTTGGCTGATTAACTAGAGGTGCTTGGTGCTGTAAATATCCAACTGAAATGTAATCATCCCTTCCGTAAGTGTAAGAATTGCTCCACTATGAATTGTAGTTATCTCATACACTGCACCATGAGGTTGATAGCATATGTTTGATCTCCCATATAGTGATGTCATAGTTTTTGAAGACATATTCTGGCTCCCATAAAAATATTGTCCACTCTATCCTTTTATTGTGAGTTGTGGCTATGATAATGAATAGTGAGTCTTACAATAAACCACAAACTCAAGATCAAGTAGAGAAATTCAAAAGATAATTAAATTAATAAACCAAAAATACAATAAGATATAATAAAATAAATACAAAAGAAAAAATAAAAATAAAAACAAAGATAAAATATAAAAATAAAATAAAAATGACTATAGTAATAGCATTCAGGCTTTCCTAATATCAAAGTCCACGATAACGAAGCCAAAAAACTTGATTGATCTATTTGTGAGTTGGTCAAAATTATAATAACTGTAAGTGCTCGGTGTAACTATCGCTAGTATCGGAAAGTGTAAGTCGATCCCATGAAGACTATGAATATTAGTACTTAACTTTCCCCGATTATCTAGCCTAAAGATTGATTTTAGATTTTTAATAAAGGAAAATAAAAACTAAAACAATTATTAGTACTTAACTTTCCTCGATTATCTAGCCTAAAGATTGATTTTAGATTTTTAATAAAGGAAAATAAAAACTAAAACAATTAAAATAAAATAGGAAATAATAATGAACACAAAGATAATGGAATTTACTTAGAAAGCTATCGTTATCAGAAATTATTATTTAGGTTCGAATCCCCCTAAACCTTTAAAAAATTGATCTTTTGTCATGCAATTGTTTTGATGATTTATTGGACTGTGGAGATCCCTATGATATGCTGTTAGCTGACTTTGAGGCTACTAACAATTAATCCTCTCTGACCAAATTACTCAGGTTAAATCTTATATCATTGCATTACCATATTTTATGAATCCCTCTATTAGGTTTAAGCCTAATCGAAAAGATTTATATCATCCTAGCTCTAGGGTTGCAATCAACTCCTAATTATGGTAGATCTATTCACACTAGAATTTCTCAATCTCTATGTATAAAATCAAACTATCGATAAAACACGTAATCAGATCACAATAATTAATCAAACCATTGTATTAATAAAGGAATCAAATCATGTTAAAGTATTAACATAAGGTTCATCTAACCTAAATACTAACTGGAAGTTTAGTTACACATGATCGAACATGAAATCAAACATAAACCGAAGGAAAAATGAAATAAAAACAATGGGTTCATAATTCTAAATCTCCTTGGTTGTTTTCAATCGAATTTTCTTATGATGTAAAGGCTTGATCTTGTATTTCGATGGATCTTTCAATGATTTCTTCATCTTTCCTACTTCTCTAGAACAAAATCATCCCTTTTGGATGTTCTCCACATCTAGAAATTGCCTCACCAAAGTCTTATCTTTTCATTAGCAGCCAAAAATGATGTTTTAAATCAAAAATTAGGGTTTCTGGGTTACGCACACTCGTGTGCACACCTGTGAACATAAGGTGCATAATTAGAAATCATCAAATATTATGAAAGTTGATAGAATTGAATTATCTTATATTTTCTTATGTATTTCCATGTGATTTCAATCCTATTTTCATGATAAAATGCTTAATTTGTGTTCAATTTTTGTTAACTGTTAGGTTGGATGTGTTAATATATATTTAAGACAAAAAAGATAAGATTCTAAAGCAAATTGGAGCACAAATGTTTAACAAGGAAAAGACACAAAATGAAAAGAGATTATAGCTTGTTAGTGGCGGCATAAAACAAAAAATGGAGACAAGAAGAAAAGAATGTGAGCTGCATAGATTATGGTGAGGAGCAAAGCATGCAACAAATGGATAAATGTTGAACAAAACAACAACGTGAAGGCTATGTACAAGCTTAAATGACATGTAAGTAGCTAGTGAACTAGCCAAAAATGACAATAAGAAAAGGAGCAAAACGCTAGCTTTCATGCGTTAACACATATGTAAAACGCTAACATTGTAGCTAGCATTTAAGCGTTAACACATGTGTAATACACTAGCATTGTAGCCAGCATAAAATGCTAGCGTATTACGTAGCTGCTAAGGAGGGGCGAAGAAACTAAAAGAACAAACCAATCTTTATTCATCCAATCAGGTACAATGAAAAGGAATAGTAGAGAGAAGAGTGGAGGTGGCTTGGTGTGGCTTGAAAGAAAGAGAGCTGTGACTAGGAGTGGCATGAGAGAAGAGTGAAGAGAGGAGTTGCTGAAAAGTGGAGTGGATAAAAATGATGAAGTTTATTTGTCCCATCGTGAACAGTAGACAGAGTAAAAGCTTGTGGTAGTGAGATTTTTAGAGCAGCCGAGGAAATAAGTAAAGGGCTGATGCATTTTTCTTAGAATAAACCCATGGAAGGCTAAGATCCCAACAACGGTTCAGAGGTGGCATCAACATCGTCAACCCAGGTTAAGTATTTTTTTATTTTTATTATTTCTTTCTCATTAGAAATTGATTATGTTTTCCTATGTTAATTGATTTGGGTTCATTAGAAATTGATTATGTTTTCCTATGTTAATTGATTTGGGTTTTGTGTATGGATAATCAGATTTTCATA
Source organism: Erythroxylum alaternifolium (assembly GCA_027478495.1). Classification (NCBI taxonomy): domain Eukaryota; kingdom Viridiplantae; phylum Streptophyta; class Magnoliopsida; order Malpighiales; family Erythroxylaceae; genus Erythroxylum; species Erythroxylum alaternifolium. Next base: position 12,655,729 of record JANIIA010000006.1, on the reverse strand, counting down.
ATTGTTCGACTATTTATGTATAAACCCATTAGGATTGTGAAAGGATGATTTTAATGCATTTATTGAATCATTTGATTGCATACCCATTGCTAGAATTTCGATATAGTCTGTAATTATTGAAATTCATATGTAGCGACTAATGATTCGTAATCATTAAGGATGACATGACCTAGGTTAAATGACGCATCGTATGTGGTTGTTGCCTTGATTAATCAGTTTTCCTAATTCTTAATGCTACTGCCTAATTAAATCTAGAGATTGTATCCTAGGTTATTTGGTGGTTAGGTTTAATCAAAGATCGTATCTTGATTAAACAAAATCTAAGAGAAAACTCAGGTTAATTATTAACCCACAATTAATAGTTTCTAGGAGAGGTTTAAGATCAACGAATCAATAAAATATGCTTAATTAGGGTGTAGGCTGAGATTGAACCAAAAAATCATATCCCTACCGAATTTCCCAAATTTACCATTTTTCGTATTTTTTCTTTAATTTGTTTTTATTAGTTAGATTCATTTTATTTTCTTATTCCAAAATCCAACCCCCCATTTTTTGTAAACATCGATTAATTTCAGTTCATAAGCTAACTGAACACTCCCTGTGGGATCGACCTAGACTCACCACTACTATAGTTGTACTTTAGTTATTTTATTTTGACTAGAGTTATGACGTACCGGTTAATTTTGGAGTTGTTACTGGGGAGTGCGATTTTTAGTTTTTGTTTTAGTTTGTGAATTAATTAGTGTTTTGTTTATATTTGTTCGTAATTGATTTCTTTTTAGTTATTTTGCGATCCTTTCTTTATTTTAATTCATGTTTGTGATTTATAAAAAAAATTTGATATGGATGGAAGTAATTTCTTTTATAATTCATATTCTCAATCTTATAACAATGTTTAGACTGATCAACCTAACTTTTGTTATGGATTGAATAATCATCAGAATTACTTCGTGATAGTTTGCAGGACGCACAACAATTCTCATACAGAGCAAAAGCTTCCTATCACGACTCTGGTCCATCTTTGGAAGAGTTGATTGACATAATGAATGCTAATACTTTATAATTGCAGTAGAATACTCTACAATTCTAGCATGATAGAGGGAAATTTCTAAAAACTACATGGTCTGACGCCCAAGATTCAGAGAGCCAATATGACTCAGGTACGTCTCTAGAAGAAAGGATTAATATTATGGCTGTTAACAATCTTCAAATTTGACTGGATATGCAGCAGTTCTAACAAAATAAGCAATAGTTGTTTCAGCAAACTGTACAGTAAATCTAAGAAGATGCTCTATAATTCTAGCAAGATGCATTGCCTCGATGGGGAGATATCAATCATTTGAAGCCATAAAGCGAAGAGGAGTAGTCGTATCAACCCGAGGTGTACCCGATGGATGTTTGTGCAGAAACTTTACAAAGTGATGAGGAGCTTGAGAATTTTGAGGTTAACCCTTAAAGAGTTGCTAGTGTCGAAGAAGTTCAGAAGGAGCTCGAAGTCGAAAAGGACATATCATTTAGCTCAGATGTAAGTACTGAGTCCATAATTATTTTTGAAACTAACTCTTTACCTTTATATGGCATATTGAAGGAACTAAATGAGGAAGAAAAAGGTGAGGAGATGTTTGAAATATTTCCTTAGTGTATGGACTCATTCGAGATTGAAAGTATGGGGATAGGGAAGGAGCTAAATAGGAATGATTATCAATCAAGACCATATCCTGAAGAACCTCACGTTGAAGAACCACATGTGTCACCTGAAGGGCACAATTTTGTCACGTGAGGGGAAGAAGGAGTCAAGCCAACGATCCTAAACAAAGGTGCTTCTTGGGAGGCAACCTAAGGGAAGTAAATTTCTTTTCTTTACATTTTGGCATTTCTTTTTATATGCATGTGTGTTCTTTATTTGTTTATTTTTGGTTTTTTTAAACTTTTCAATCAAAATGACAGAGAGAATAAATCAAACAAAGAAACATTTTCTCGTATTATGTTACTTCTGGGATTATATAATCATAATTAAAGAATAAGTTGACTAGAGAATTACATGGAAACTTTGACATGTACTTGTACTCTTGTGATTGGTTGATGTGCATTATCTTTAAAAGAGTAGTGACTAGTGGTAGACAAAGTCAGTGAGATCTTGAGCCGTATTAGACTGAAACATTAATATCAGTCTCATTGTCTTTTGATAATGTGTGACCTTCATGACATATACATCCTGATTTTTGCGTTGAATTTCTATTCGAGACCATATTTTTATCACATTCATTAACATGGATATGATTAGGCATTCCTTGCTTTTCCGAGCTACATTTGCCAAATAGCCTATCCATTATATGATTTTTCTTGTTGATACGCCCCTTTGAGCCTTATTAACCTTTTTTTGTATCAACCACATTACATGCTTTAAACTTAACTAAATGTCCTACCCAAGCCATAAAGCTAGTGGAGCATTTGTGATTTGTGAGTTTGTGGATGTACAAAAGTGTAAGTGTGGGGGTGTACATATGTGTGGATTGGCTATAATAATTGAGATGTTATTTTATGTCTTATCATTGAAATTCCCATGTTAACATAGTTTCTTTTGTTGTTAAAAAAAGAAGAAAGAAAAGAGAAAAGAAAAAAGAAAAAAAGAGAGAAAAGAAAAGAAAATGAAAAAGAAAGATAGAAGAAAATAACATTTTTTTGTTTAAATAAATGTATCTAGGAGCATGTGCATATGTGTTGAAAAGTTGTTTATGATTAATGCATTCTCCTAAAATTGTGATCAATGAGTTATTTGAGTAATTGGATATGAGGTAGATGTTGGTTTGGAAGGTTCACTCTTGTGGTTTCAATATATTGTTGGCATAAATTGTATGAGTGATTCCTTTGGATTGGTATATGCTTCATGTGGTTGATGTGTGAGAGTCAAATGGGGTTGCAAAATATAAATGTTGCATTCTTCATAGCTGACGGTACCCAGTTTTTGATGAGTGTTGCTTTGTTTCACTAGCTTTAATGGCTTTCATGCTACTTGACCTAAATACATCTTACCTTACCTTCGCCCACATTACAACCCTAAAAAGTCCTCTGATTCATGATTTTGTATGTGAATTTTAGTGGTAGAGAAATGAAATGATATACAAAGTTGTAGATTGTCATGATCATGAATGGTGATGAGTGTACCCGTAGATATATTTTAGTTAAACACATTATTCGAGTCTACTATTAGATCGCTCTGTTTCGAAGATGATGCTTGTTGATTGATCATGAGTAGAAGCATTGAATGTTAAATTCTTGCTATGATTTTCGAAAGTATTCATCTTTGGTTGTGAATATATAGTCTTGGAAAATATGAAAATTGAGTAAATATTTTGGGTCTTTGAGCTTAATTTGGATGTTTTGCTTGAGGACAAGCAATAGTTCAAGTGCGGGGGTATTTGATAGGATTGAATTATCTTATATTTTCTTATGTATTTCTATATGATTTAATCCTATTTTCATGATAAAATGCTTAATTTATGTTCAAATTTTGTTGACTGTTAGGTTGGATATGTTGATATATATATGAGACTAAAAAGACAAGATTCTAAAGCAAATTGGAGCACAAATGTTTAACAAGGAAAAGGCACAAAATGAAAAGAGATTATAGCTTATTGACGACGGCATAAAACAAAAAATGGAGACATGAAGAAAAGAATGTGAGCTGCATAGATTATGGTAAGGAGCAAAGCATGCAATAGGTGGATAAATGTTGAACAAAACAGTAGCGTGAAGGAATTAGTACAAGCTTAAAATGACATGCAAATAGATGGTGAACTAGCCCAAAACATCAACAAGAAAAGGAGCAAAACGTTAGCTTTCATGCGTTAACGCATGCATAAAATGCTAGCATTTAAGCATTAACGCTAACGTATTATGCAGCTATTAAGGAGGGGCGAAGAAACTAAAAGAGCACACTAATCTTTATTTGTCCAATCAGGTACAGCGAAAAGGAATAGTAGAGAGAAGAGTGGCGGCGACTTGGTGTGGCTTAAAAGAAAGAGAGCTGTGGCTAGGAGTGGCACGAGAGAAGAGTGAAGAGAGCTGTGAGTAAAGAAGAGTTATGTGAACAGTAGAGTGGACAAAAATGATGAAGTTTATTTATCCCATCGTGAACAGTAGACAGCGTAAAAGCTTGTAGTAGTGAGGTTTTTAGGGGGTCTTTGTCTGGGAAAATAAGTAAGTGGTTCGGAGGTGATATCAACATTAATGACCCAGGTAAAGTATTTTTTTATTATTTTTGTTGTTTCATTCTCTCATTAGAAATTGATTGTGTTATCCTATGTTAATTGATTTGGGTTTTGTGTATGGATAATCAAATTCTCGTTATTGTTCGGTTATTTGTGTATAAACCCATTGGGATTATGAAAGAATGATTTTAATGTGTTCATTGAATCATTTGATTGTATACCCATTGCTAGAATTTCGATATAATTCGTAATTGTTATGTTGAAATTCATGTGTAGAGACTAATGATTCATAATCATTAGGGATGACATGACCTAGGCTAAATGACACATCGTATGTGGTTGTTGCCTTGATTAATCGATTTTCCTAATTCTTAATGTTACTGCCTAATTAAATCTAGAGATTGTATCCTAGGTTATTTGGTAGTTAGGTTTTATCAATGATTGTATCTTGATTAAACAAAACCTAAGTGAAAACTCGAGTTAATTATTAACCCACGATTAATAGTTTTTAGGAGGGGTTTGAGAACAACAAATCAATAAAATATGCTTAATTAGGCAGAGATTAAACTAAAGAACCGGATCACTATCGAATTCCCCAATTTTACCATTTTTCTTATATTTTCTTTAATTTGTTTTTATTAGTTAGATTCATTTTATTTTCTTATTCCAAAATCCAAACCCCCATTTTTGCTAAACACTGATTAATTTCATTTTATAAGCTAACCGAGCACTCCCTATGGGATCGACCTAGACTCACCACTGCTACAGTAATAGTCTAGTTATTTTATTTTGACTAGCGTTACGACGCGCTGGTCAAAAGTGCATGGGCGTGCAAAAGTGCATGACTGTGCATTACTTCCAGATTGCTATTTTTTTCTATTTTAGCACATTTTTTCTGATTGTTTTTCCTTAAAGTTCATAGAGGTAATTATCACCTGTAAACACATTTGAAGCTAAAAATAATATTCATTAGGTTTTGGAATGTGGAGAGGGGTTGGTAAAGCCAAATGGCATAACTAAGACTTTGTAATGCCCATCATAAGTCTTGAATGCAGTCTTCTCAATAGAATTAGGATGCATCCTAATTTACAAATAACTAGACCTCAAATCAATTTTAGAAAACACTATTGCTCCTTCTAATTCATCCAGCAATTCTTCAATAACAAGAAAGGGGTATTTATCATTAATAGTAATGTTATTTAAGGCCTTATAATTAATGCACATGAGCCAACTGCCATATTTCTTTTTTTTACTAACACCATTGGACTAGAATATGAACTGGTGTTGGTTTTTATCACCCCAGTCTCAATCATCTCCTTAGTTATTCTTTACACTACTTCCTTTTGTAAACCCAATGCCTATAGGGTCTCATATTAACAGGTTGAGCCCTTTCTTTAAGGACAATCTGATGATCATGAGTTCTTAGAGGAGGAAGACCCTCTAGTTCTTTGAAAAGATCTCCATATTGCTTAAGTAATTCAATAAGCTCCTTCCCTTCCACACTTGTATCTTTGACTTGTAACTCATACAATTATGCAAACATTCCCCCGTTGACCTTCATAACTAATTGTGCAGAGGCTAGTTGATGAGTTTTGGTTAACAATTTATCGATATGGGAATCATCAATAACCTTTAATCCTATTCATTTCTCTCCTTCCAGTACATGCTTCTGTTCTCCAATAAAGAAAGTCATTATTAATTCTTTGAAATTCCGAACAATATTTTCTAAAGTGGCTAACCATTGTGCACCCAAAATCATATTGTAGTTAGTTAGGGTTAGAGTATAAAGGTCAGCTACAAAGGATTGACCCTGCACTTTCCATTCAAAGCCTAAGCAAATTGAGACATAGTGTAAGTTTTGTCCATTAGCCACAGTAACCTTCACTGTACAAGTCTTGTCCATTAGCCACAATAACCTTCGCACCATTTATTGGTTGCAGCTTACAATTCAAAAGCAATTTCCTCACTCAAGAAGTTATGGGTACTTCCTGAGTTAATAAGAATAAACAATTTCTTCTTCCCTTGCATTCCTACCATTCTCATAGTTTTGGATCTTGTGGCACCATTTAATATGTGTAATGAAAGTTGCATTAAGTTATGAATATCAATTTCAGGATCACTGTCCCTAACTATCTCTTCTTCCCCTTCCCCTATACCTACATACGGTTAGGCTTGCTTCATTTTACATTGACGATCAAGAACATATTTTTCATTGCACTAAAAACATAGCCTTTTGGCTTGTTTTTCATTAAACTCCTTATTGGTCATGGTTTTATGGTTTTTGGAAAGATGCCAAGGTACTTTGAGAATATTGGGTGTAGGTAAAAGGCTTGTTTGGGTTGAGTTTTATGATAATTTAGGGTATAAGAAGTTTGGTTGAAATTGCTAAAAGAGGCTTTGTATGTATTAGATGATGAATTTGGCTACCTTGGTAGCTACGTTGATTTCTTGCAATTTGGCTAAGGAATATGCTTCAGGTAAGGTTTTGGGCTTAAACATTCTCACAACATTTCCAAGGTCATCAACAAGCCCAGATAAGAAGAAACTAATGGCTTGATCTTCCCTTATCTTAACCCAAGGGTACTTTTCATCAAATGCATCTACGTAATCTTGCAAGGAATTTACCTGCCTCTAATTTCTCAGATCAGCTAAGGGATCGTCATAGGCGTGTCTTCAAATCTTGAACCCAGTGCCTTTAGGTACTCATCCCATAACACAGGTGTGCCTTCCTTGGCCTTGATTAAGCCTTGGTGCCACTGAATGGCTTTACCATCCAAATGGAGTGCTGCAATCTTAACCCATTTATCTCTTTGTATACCATCTACTTCAAAGAAGTATTTTGCCTAAAGAAGCCAATTATTAAACTTCTCACCATTAAATCTAGGAAATTCTAGTTTGGTATTTCTTTCCCATGGATGTTTTTTGTTCTCAGATTTCCTTAAGAATTCCTCATCAACAGGTTTTACAATTTTGTTCTTAGCCAAAACCTCAGTGTGTTGAAGGCTTAAACCCTAATCAAAATTTTTATCTCATCAATGGATTCCTTCAATAACGGTTGCTGCATCTTTCAGAACCCTGTACCAATTCTACAACATCACGTCATAATTCTTCATTAGCAATAGCCAGAGGACCAATGCTCTGATGCAAAATTATATAGACTGAACTAAAAAGGAAGAAATAGAATAGCATAAGAAGAAAGGACTGACAGAAAAGGAAGACTAGAATAAAGAAAAGAATAGTTCATTGATGATATTCCAATCATTGCCCTAAACTTCTTAAGGCACGCTTAAATCACAACAAATATTTCATTGAAGATATTACAATCAACGCCCTAAACTTCTCAAGACACGCTCAAATCACAGCAGCTACCTTTTCTATTATTACAACATCACTTACCATTTTGCTACAGAAATGCAGAAAATGACAAATGAAAAAAATGAAAAATAAGCCAACTATCTAGCTATTCTAACTAACTGCATAACAAACAAATGAAAGCTAATAATGTAGAATTGCCAATACATAACAATGTGACTCTTTAATTGTTTAAGGCACAACGTCATTGCTTGGGTTCGTATCAGATTTTTTTTCAGTTAGTTGTTACCTATGATTTGATTGCAGGGTAAGAAATCCTTTTATCCCAATAGAACCTTATATCTGGATGGTGCAGCTCCTTCTCTCAGAATTTCTAATGGGGGAGCGACAACTTGACGGTCTGCCAAACTACTTGGGGGGTATAATGAAGTTTGATTTCTGTCACAAGTTCACCAACCACTTGCAGCCATGTTCGTCTCTAGGGGTTTGAATTTTGGGGTTCTGGATTTGTTTGAGTTTGTGTTGATTGTGTTTGGCATTTTTGGAGGTAATGCCTCTAGGCTGGTATTTGGGATAAGGTTTTTTGATTTAGGGGTGTGAAAGATTGAATGGTTTCAATCATCCTCTAGTACAACATCCGACTTGTATCATGAAACTTTTTCGTGATTTTTGATTTCTCGAAAACCAAGATCTATTTAATTCTATAAAATGATTAACACGAATCATAATAAGCGAAATTTAATTCGTACCTTATT
>JANIIA010000006.1:12621136-12635978 GCA_027478495.1 Erythroxylum alaternifolium | reverse complement strand
CAAATCAAATAGCTCTATATATATATATATAACTTAGTCAAGAGATTAAGCATTCATATATTATGAAGATACACAACATTACTTAGTAAAATCCAAACAATTAACAAAAATCTCAAAATTTTACCAAACAATGATTAACAAAAATGTTAATTTATAATTACCATTTATGCTTTATCTCATAATTAACTACATTGACTAACCCTGCTTAACCTAGTAGGCTTACATTCAATGATCTGCCAACTTATCTCAACTCATTATAATCTCTCACCAAGTGGAAACATAATTGAATATATAAATATCGGCATAGGATACCTCAATCTCTCAATCTCTCTTGGTACCCCGATACTATTCTAGTATCTAGCCATCGGCATAGGATATCTCCAAGACTCAAGATATTTCGGTACTACTCCAGTATCTAGCCATCAACATAGGGCATTCCTGAGACTCAAGATGCCCTAGTATCCACTCCATGTATAGATACGTAGCCACCGCTCGCTCATCTCTAAACAACCTATCAATCTATGACCATTGAATGTAGCCTATCCTAGGCAAGCCACCAATTCTCGATTTTTCACCAATTATTCACAACATATTATCAACCAATGTCTATTTAGCACATTTTCTGTCAAATTAACAAGCAATACACTTTATAAAATGTAAAAAAATATAAAGTAAAATGCCTTGTACTTCATTAATTATTGTGAAATAAATAAACGTAATTTATAAATGTAACTAAATATCATTCACAATAAAATAATTTATTAACAAAAAAGTTTTATATTATTCTAAGAGTAAAGTCTAAGGTTATCTTTACCTCGATTTCGGACTCATTTAATTAATAGTCTAATTTACTCTTTAATCGGACCTTAGAACCTAAATGTTACAAAAATTCTATATGACTAATTTACAAAAAATTTCAACTCAAATACACTTAATAATCCAACATTATTCCCTTTTCCACTTTACTCTTAATTATAAAAACAATATCCTTACTAACCAAACCATCATAATTACAAAAATACCCTTAACTAATTAAAAATCCTATTTTACCCTCGTTCATTTCAATTAATACCAAAAATGCCCTTCTTAGAAGTAAATTCTAGATTTACCCTTCACTATTTACATTTCCTATTTTGCCCCTTCATGCAACTTAAATTTCCAAAAATACCATCTTCTTCACTCTCTCCTCTTCTTTTATCTCCTCTTCTTTCTCATTTTCTAGTCACATTTTCACCATTTTTTCCCTTTCCATGACTTCAATTATTATCCCAAACAACCACAACATGCACTCCAATTATAAACTAGTATAGGATGATCAAAAATCACAAAAAAGACATAAATAGCAGTTAGAAATTTACCTAAGTGTTAAGGGGTTTTAGAGTTATTAACCTTTACATTTTCCTCCTAATTTTCTGCAAAACAAACATAAGAAGGGAACAGATGAGAGAATTGCCACATACAGGAGAAAAAGTGGTGCTCTATACACTTACCAGCTAAAAAAGTTGAGGGAAAAATGAAGAAGAAGAAGGTAGTTTCATTGGTGTTTAATGTTTATTTCCAATTGATTACTTGTCTTTATACTCCTCCATTTGATGGTTTAATAGGATGGGCTGCTATTTGTTTTATTTTATGGGCTTTACAATTACATTGGTAGGAGTTATTGTGTATTGGAAATCATCCAAGTAAATATGTATTACGAGATCAACAATGGAGGCTGAGTTTATGGCTTTAGAGCTGGCAGGGCGGGAAGCTGAGTGGCTAAGGAATCTCTTAGCAGATATCCTACTTTGGGAAAAACCAATTCCTTCTGTGTTCCTTCATTTTAATTCGTAGGTTGTCATTCATGTTGCTAAAAATAAAGCATATAATGGAAAAAGTAGACATATTAGATTGAGACATAAAATTGTTTGTACTTTGATTAGACATGGTATAATCTCTCTAAACTAGGTCGAGTCAGAGAGAAACTTAATAGATATGTTTACAAAAGCTTTAAGTAGGAAACTAGTTTCAGAACATGCTAAAGGGATGAGTTTGAGCCCAACTTTGTAATAACCTCGTGATGGACACCTATTTTGGAAAACCAAGTTCAATGGATCAAACAAAGTCATGTGGTGACTATTTACTTATACTTTGTTTGTGGAATAATATTGAGGTATAGTCAGTTGTTGAATTGCATCCGTTAGCATAACTTTATTGTGTTTGATTAGGTTGGATGGTTAATCCTTAGTGAGTTCCATAGCCCAAGTTTGAGTGGTGTGAGCAGTACCTACCTGGTAGTGAGGGGCTAGCCACCCTCGTATGATAGCATTTAGGTTATCTCTCTAGAACAATCATGAGACTAAGGCATTTTAAGGTTGTTTATTTCTCTAGCAGGTTCTGTCTCCGAATTTCTTAGACTCCAGGTTCAAGACTTAGTTCACTTTATTGTTCGCCTATCTTTCTTCTAAACTGTTACAATTTGTTTCTCAAGTTTTGGACCAAGTGGGGGATTGTTGGTGTTGTTCTAAAACTTAACATTTCTCTTTCCTTTTTTTTTTGTATCCCACATTGAAAGAGTAATGGACTTTCAACCTAGTTTATGTATCATACTGTTTTATGAGACTTTGAATCAAGTCTATTGAGGAGGGTATGGATACCACACATGTGCGCGCGTGTCATCTGACCTAACCTAGCTCGATTGCTGTGTGGTGCGTGTGACATAAACTTTTGGGGCCCACTTGGTTTAATTCTTATTTTCGGTACGTTTTTAATGTTTGTTTTAGTTACTAAACGTTATTATTTTGACCTAGGATTTCCCCACTTTTCCTAAAATCTTTCCATATTCCCCGTTATTCTCACTCATACTTATGACTGTTGCAGAATAACGTTCTCTTTGTTTTTCCTATATATTCATCCCCTCTATATAGTGCAAAACACACACAGAAATTATATCTCTTCTCTTCTCCATTCTTCAAATGTTTTTTAATACTTGGAGACAGTTCATACTCCATTCTTTGGAGTACACCAAAGTTAGTGGAGAAGACGTTAACCTTAAGGTCAGATCTCATTATCCTGTTGTATCGTAGAGGGGAGATTTCTGACTTAGAGCAATGATTTTCATAGCCTATGCATTCAAATAAGTTGTTCCAATTTTATTGCTATTTCGCTAACAAGGGTATTCCAATGTCGACATAAGTATGTTCTTGGTCTTATTGTTTCTGCCCATCAAATAATGCTAATTTTGCAATAGTACGTAGCATGCAGGGTTAAAATATTGTTTCGATTTGTCAACCTTTCCTAAATTTTCGATCCATTATGGTAGGTTTCATCTAGTTTAACATATTATGTGTTTTGAGGTAGTTTAGACTTAACCTTGTGAATCTCTACTCGCGTGGATATAAACTAAAGAATTATGACTAAGGTACGTAGTTATTGTTGTATACTGTCCAATATTGATGGGTGATTCATATAATCAAGTTCGGAAGAAGTTATATGAATTGAGAACGAGACTTCATTGATTCCATATTTTATCAAAAAGAAAATATGAATTTGTGATCATCTAGTTTATAAGCTTCACCTTATCTAACTTGCAGAGCCACATATTGAATCTTTTTTTGAAGTATTTGACCTCTTACGATCAAATTAGCAAAAAATATAAATAAAAAATGTTATATTTAGGGAGAGAATGGGATTATATGAATGACGTCATTATTAAGAATACTAATTACTTATATTGTGATTTATTGATTAATATAAAGGTATCATTTATCTCAAAATCCTTAATTTATTGTATCATTTATTAGAATTGGTTTCATAAAAATTTGATCCATGTCTATCAATTCAAAGGCCTAACAACTAGAGAGGTTTCAGGATTAAAACAGGATTCTCGCTTGTGTGACAGGGCATAGGTTTTCTTTAAAAAAAAATGTTGCTGCCTTTGAAAAGAAAGTAAAACAAAATTGGCTTACGTTCAAAATTGATTGGGGTATACTACTCGAGCTTTGCAAATTTAATTTTGTTTAAAGCTTTACGTGGAATGTGGAGAATTAAGCGGTTCGCTCCCTCAGTAGTACTTTCAGCTTCGTCATTGTGAAGGTCACGACTACTGCCACATGGATGTCTTGTACTCGTTTGGTCAGTACTTAGAACTTTTCTGAAGATTGTGTTTTAACTTTTCTTATGTTGGCAATCCTTATCTCAGTAAATAGAACATTTGTTTTGTTAGTCAAATTGTGATAAAGATAGTTATGATCATCTCCACCCTGTGTACTAATACTCGTCTTCAATTGTGCATGTATCATATTATTTTATTGCAAAGTTCCATGTCTTCGAACAAGATACTCACAGAGTATTGTACTTTACTCTTTGCCGAGTTAAAAACAACATATTATATTTAACCAATTTTTCTTTTGTTCGTCTCTTTTTCGAGTTCCCATCGTGATGGATACTTTGTTGTTGGTCTTAAGATCTTGTGATGCTTTACAATGAATAATATCCAAAACACAAAGACAAACACTGTAGAAATTGATATCCAAAGGAATCTGAAGAATATCAACCCATTGGCCGACCAGAATTACAAACTTCTGTTTCAGGTTTCCTTTGTGACCATTGATTCTGAAAACTGGAGAAATTTCTAGGTACATATAAAACAAACCCAAACAATTGAGTCTGTTGAAGATTGAATGAACAGAAACAGTGGACATTAGTAAACCCAGAACTGATGAGTTATTGGAAAAACAAATCCTAAAACAAATTGTCGGCATAGGCATGAACCAGTGACCGGCATGACTTGGGTTTTGACTCCTGGCCGTGACCAATTATGGGCCAGCAAGAACAAACTATAGGCCTAGTCTTTTTGGTGTCATTGAGTTGTAAAACAACAAAAGATAAATGGGTCGAATTCTTTCTAGATTTGGGCCGTAAAAATTTTGGTTTAGAGGATTAGATAAGTAATAATACAATTTGGAATTGTCCAAAAAAGAATAATACAATTTGCAGAAACATATACATGTATATATATATATATGTGTGTGTGTGTGTGTGTGTACACACACTACATAATATGATTAATTAAATGATATATTTTACTGAGAAACAAGCTTCTAAGTTTGCAATTATGATGAATTTGAATTAATTTGGTAACACTTAGAAATAAGTTTATGAACATATTATAATTTATAATTATTAAAATTGATTAGTTCAATTATAATTGCACATAAGCTTATAATTGAATTCAAATATTTAAGTTCATATGTTTAATAACAATTAAAAATAAGTTTCTAATTAAATTGAAAATTTTACTGTGATCAGTCGAATAATAATTAGAAGTAAGTTTCTAATTAAATCAAATTCATAGTTTAATTTGATTAATTCAATAATAATTAGACATGAGTTTATAATTAAAATGAAACAATTTAAATTTAAATTTAATTATTTCAATAATGATTGAAAATGGGTGTTTTAAGTTAATTATAATAATCATAATTTCATTACGAGCATGAGCTTATTATTATATTAGTAAAATAATTTATTTTATGATTTCTAGATTTTGTAACGATTTCTATTTTCTGAAAATTTGTTTTTCAAGAAAATACTCATTATGATATGGACACCCAAATTTATATGAACTGCAACACAAATGAGACAAGTCATCATTATATTAGTGCAGTTATTCCAAATACAATATATGTCTAGAGAAGATCTTATAAACATATTATTATTACTAATAAATTAATACAAAAGTTGTATTCGGAAGGTTTTTTGGCTTTCACATATGTTGAAGTAAAGTACACGACTTTACTCTCAATATTATTAAAACAAGAAAATGAATTGTCAAGCATGCTCAAAAATTTAGATTTGCCAAATCCAAGAATGTTTAGTTGGTTAGTGATAATGTTTACGAGAGAATTTTGAAAAAGGTAATTAATTAAGATTTTGTATCCTATTGGCTTCCCAATCAAAATAATTAAAAATATTATATATCAAGCTTTGAGGATATTATCACGTGAATTAGTTGATTATATTCCATCTAAGGTTTCTTACATTTAAGTGATGCTTATGTTATGTAAAAAAAAATTGTTGAACTAAGTTATTATATATATTGTGTTCATTTAAATATGTCACACTTGATATTTTTAATTTCTCAATATCCATTTTATATAAATTCTTCTTGATAATTATATTTAAGCATGATGATTGGTATTTAATTGTCACACGAATGATGATTGAAACATACTTGCTCTTTCGATTTTGTGATAACTAAAATTTGATTATTCACTATATGTATGTGTGACATAACATTATCGTGCAACTATAATATATCTGTCTTCATGCAGAAACTTTGTATTTCAATGATGGCTACTTCATCAAAAAATATTATTGTTGAACTCAACACAGGTTACAAATTAAATAGTGACAATCATGAAATCTGAAGCATAAAAATTCAATATGTACTGGAGAAGCAAGAGACTCTACAACCATTAAACATAACTATGGATGTTCTAAGGAAAGCAAAATGACCCATATAAAAGGGAACGTGATGCTTATAAAATATAAAGAAAAAAGAACTCATCAAATCATATTATATTATTGAGTAGCATAGATAACGATGTAATGCGTAAGTTTTAAAAATATGAAACTGCTAAAAACATATGGTCTACATTAGCTACAAGTTTTGGACGTAACTTAGTGACCAAAGTAAGGTCAGTCACTATCAAATTTGACACATATAAGAAGCAATCAGATTGAACAATTCCAAAGAAATTAAGACATATATCAAATATGATAAGCGAGTTATGCAACAATAGTTATGAATTATCAAATGAGCAATAAGTACAAGTTGTGATCTGTTCATTTCCTCTTAGTTAGGAGCATATAAATATGCATTTGAACTACAATGAGAGCATTAAAACAATGGAAGATGCTACAAGATATCTTATACTAAAAGAAGAACATCTTGAAACCTTCAAGACATCCTCTGAGTTATATGCAGATGGTTTTATCTCACATAGAGCTATAAATAAGAAGTGTAAGCATCATAATAGGCCCACATGGATAAAAGGGTTTTTAAAAAATACCTACCATACCCAGGGCTCAAAGAAGGCAAAGTGGGACCATTATGAAAAAAAATCCTTTTAAAAACAAAATACGAAAAAAGTCAAATGCTTTAATTTTGGCAATAAAAATCACTTTGCTCATAATTATAGCAAGCCTAAAAGGTACAATCTTATTCTATAAACAATTAATTTGTGAATATCTCTTGTTTTATATTTCTAACTAAACTTCATCATTTATAAATTGTAGACTTAGGAGCAATTAACTATAGAGCAACGGATAACGAAGCCCTTATAGAATTCTAGAAAATCATGTATGAACATGTTGGATTTATGCAAGAGATAACTCAAGAGTTGTTATACTAGCAATTAGAACATGCAAATTATACATATGTGGTGGCTAATCCCTGATGTTACATGAAGTATTGTCTGCTCTAAAGATTCAAAGAATCTTTTTTATGTTGGTATTAATTAGTCTTGGTTTGATGTAAATTTCCACAATGGTGATATGAACTTATGTCATGGAACTATTTATTATGATAATGGATCTATATTAGATGATTTTATTATTTTGGTGATTCTAATGACGATGTAATTTTGTAACATGCTAGACTATATCACATTGGTCAAAATCAAATAAGATGACTAACCAAAGAAGGCTTTTAAGTGATTTACATCAAGTAAATTTACCTGTTGTGAACATTGTATAGCTGTTAAAATGAAAAAAATGTCAATTGAAAAGGGAAAATGAGCTTCCTATCCATTATATTTAACTCATCTTAACATCTATGGTCCAACGAATATAAGGCATGATGTGCGACTATATATTTCATCAGTTTTATTAATGACTGTACTTAGTATGATCACATATGGTTGATTTATCATAAGTATAAAGCATTAAATTATTTCATAAAGTATATGAATTTGTTGAGAATCAATTAGACAAGAAAGTAAAAGCATTAAGAACTAATTGAGGACAAGAAAACATGTCTTATAAGTTCAAGATGATATGTGATGAAAAAGGAATAGAAAGACAATTAACTATTCCTCAAATCTTGTAATAAAATGGTTTTACGAAAAGACCTAATAAAATGTTACTAGAAATGGTTAGGCCTATGATGGAATAACCAAATTTACTAATCACCTATTAGAGTGATGTACTGCTTACAATCACTTATGTATTTAATCAAGTACTATAAAATCAGTTATTAACATTTCTTATGAGTTATATATAGGAAAAAAACTGACATGGAAATTTTAAGATCATAAAGATGTGCTACCTAAATTCATGATCTCTCTCACAAATATAGGAAACTGGGCCCCAGAGAAAAGAAAATTATCTTTATTAATATTCTAAACTATCAAAAGGATATATGTTCATAAGTAGATAAGGTAATAAAGGAGTAACTAAATTTGAAAACTAGATTTCATATTTTATAAACTAAATTTCCAAAGTAGGGTGAAATAGGAAAAGGAGTATTTTTATATGATACTTTTCATTAAAATGATTATATTGTAAGGAATCATGAAGAGGGACTTTATCCGAATATGAGTAGTTTAGAACTTGAAGAATTAACTCAAGGACAATTAAGGTCACAACTCACTGAAAGTCTATCCATAATATATGATCCGAGTGAGAGTAATCTGGATGTTTATGAATATGTTTCTCTTAAACCTCATTCACCTCATAGTAATCTCAGAATAATTCTTTGACGTTATTTTGAAATCAAAGGAAAAATTCACAAAATTATCCCACAAGAAGAGAATAAGTCAAGGAATGTACACATGCTAAAGAAGAATAGATGAAAGAAATGAAAGAAGAAATGACTTTTTTAAAGCTAAAATCAAGTATAGGACTTGGTTGATCTCTATGATAGGCACAAAGAAATTGAGAACATATGGGTTCTTAAAAGAAAATGAAAAGCTGATGGCAATATCCAAGGATACAAGGCATGCCTTATAGCTCAAGGATATACATATAAAAGGGAATTGATTATGATGAGACATTTATGTTTGTTGTGAGGTATGTTTCAATTCATCTAATCTTAACTATATTATCAATTTTGGATCTTAAATTACATTAAATTGATGTGAAGACTACTTTTTCTAAATGGATAATTAGAAGAAGAAATCTATATAAATAATATGTAGGTTTCATTGAGACAAGCCAAGAACATAAAGTATATAAGTTATTAAAATTAATTTATAGTCTAAAACAGTCCTTAAGGCAATAGTACATTCATTTTCATAACATAATTATTTAATATGATTTTCATATGCTTAATGAAGACCACTATGTATATATTATTTGTGATTTTATATTTATATGTAGATGAAATTTTGGTTGCTTGTAGTTATTATGAGTTTGTAAACAAATCAAAGATTAGTTGTCATCTAAATTTGAGATAAAAGACATGAGGGAAGCCACATATATTCTTAGGGTAATATTTCAAGAGATTTTTGAAAGAGATTATTATCACTTCCTCAAATGACTAAAATTAAAAAGGTTTTTAAATGACTCCATATGTAATATTACAAACTAATTGATAACCATATTGCTAAAGGCAAATAGCTCAACAAGAACTTTTACCCATCCATATTATAAGAAATGGAACAAATTAAGAAAGTTCTATGTTCCAGTGTAGTTAGAAGTCTTATATATGCAATGATATATACAAGGCTAAATATTTATTTCATTGTTGGAATGTTAAGCAGATATCAATCAAACTTAAGACAAGCATATTAAAAACAATAAAGAGAATATTGAGGTATCTATAAGGTATTTTTGATTATGTATTGTTATCAAGGCAACGACCTATATATACAAGGGTATATAGATACAGATTATAGAAAAGATTTAAATGAGAAGAAAATATACCTCTAAATTTGTTTTCTTACTCAATAATGGTGCTATATCATAGAAAAATAAGAAACATTCATGTATTGCATTATCTAGAATATAAGCTAAATTTATAACATTTTTAGCAGTAGTAGAAGAAGTCATGTGGCATAGGCATTTATTGGTTAAGTTGGAAGTCGTTAAAAACGAGACTGATCCAATAATAATCAACTATGATAGTCAAACAACAATCATTATACTAAAGATTCCAGATTTTATCGTAAAACCAAATATATAGATATCAAGGACAATTATATGAAAGATATAGTTTCACGAGAAGAAGTAAAAATTAAGTATATATCAACACAAGATACAATGGCATGCCTAATGAAAAAACCAATTTCTCAAGATACATATATTGGGCTTGTGAAGTCACTAGGATTACTATATATTGAAATGTGATTGATTAACATTTCTCTATATATGTTCATTTAATGTGTTTTCATGTTCATTTACAAATATGAGTTGACATTATTTATTATGTAATCAGCAACGTTGTGGTACTTGATTCTAAAATATGTTTACTTTATATGACATATATTTTGTATGAATCAAATAGTATATTAGATAGATAAAAGATTAGCCCTCTCATATGGTCAATAACCTCTAGTATTTGTGATGACTAGAGATGAGGCAAGTTTTAAGTTTATTATCAAGATGATAATTAAAAGCAAGAGCAAGAAACTTAAACTAAAGATATCGATTTAGATAATAAGTAAAAGAAAATTAGTTTTAAGTGATTATATGGTCACTATATCTATCTTAAGTTGCCAAATGAGAGCTTAGAAAGATGAATTTAAGGGTAAATAAGTGAACTCAAAGTAAACATTAAGGATATTTGAAATAACACTTGTACGATATTACATTACCAAAAGACATACACTTTAAATCAAAATGACCTAATACTATAGCACATGACTCTTACCATGTATGCATAAATGACTACGAAATAGGCTTCATCTAAGTTATAAGATCTTAACTTAAATTTTGTGAGACTTTAGAGGTTGAATGAGCCTCGTAGTATACTCTTACAACTCTTCTATAATTTTTAAGAATTGAATTTATGGTTTATTACTTTAGAATATTCCCAGAAGATTATATTTGATACAATCTTATGGGACAATTCAAGGAAAGCAAATTAAATTCAATTTAAGAGAATTAGAATAGAGGGAAGTCATTTTAATTGATAACTTGCATAAGAAAAGGTTTGTATTCAAACGTGGCCATTGATTCTTAGTAAGAGAATTGAATACATTTGTAACATGATGAAATAAATGAGCTCAAAGAAGATTAAAACGCGAGATATAGCCTATGGTATAGTGTACTAAATTTACTTAAGATTTAATTGAATACATTTGTAACATGATGAAATAAACGAGGTCAAAGAAGATTAAAGTGCGAGATATAGCCTATGGTATAGCATACTAAATTTACTTAAGATCTAATTTATGAATTGAAATGTCATAAATTCCTTACAAACACAACAACAAAAAGAGCTTTAGGCAACAATGTTGAATGGATATAACAATAGTTTGAATCTTTATAAGGCAATGAATTGGATTTTTTTAGGCAACAATTTGTAATAATAAAAGCAAGAATTTATTCTGTGGCTACCAATAATATGTTAATGTAAAAGCAAACTCTTGTAATTAATTAGATAACATTCATATATACATTAAGAGCAGTATATATTCGTTAATGTATGTCTTAATTATGTACATACTATTAAACGTCAACTACCAAAAAATTGCATTTATATATGCTATATAGTCTAGAAGGACTTGTAGAATTTAACCTTTAACATATTCAAAATAAAATAGTCAAAAATCACTAGCTAAAATATTCACCTACATTATCTTCCTCCATTTCATATGGAATATAAGTTAATTAACCAAAATACATAACAAAACTAATATGTATAGGCACTCTAAAATCCTTCATCAATTACCTCATTATCTACTCTTAATCATCACCTTCCTACATAAAAAAAGCAAGAAGTAAAATAGAATTTATAAAACTACTACGCTTATAAACTAGTTAATATATAGATATAATGAAATACGAACAATTTTATTATGACCCTAATTTAATCAAGACAAATAATGTAGTTGAAAAACTAACAATACAATGATTTAGTTCTTTTTATGAACAAATTCGTAAAGCATGAACATAAGCAATTAATCTCAACAAAAAAGATAACAAGAAGATGTACAAAAATAGTGAATTAAGGGAATTTGTCCTCTCTTTCATTTTTCTATCCATAGAAACAATTATTAATTATAATTTTTATATAATTTAGAAAATTTAAGCGGTTTCCTGATAAATTATAACACATTAAGAACTAACCAACTTAGCATAAATACTTGAAAGCTATTAGGACCAACTATGTGCATTTCAATTTCTTATTTTTCTATTTTGAATTTTTTTCAATAATTTGTTACACATTAAAGCATTATATTAATTATATATCATCTAACTAATTTGTAAAAATTACTAATAATTGTCATACCTTCACATTTGGGTGGTTCCAATAAGAAATGAGTTCCTTAAAGACTTCTTTACTTATGTAGTTAGAATGATTGGCCATTCTTTTTACATCTATCATATATTGCTTGAAATGCTTTCACTTCATTATGGATTTGTAAGTTCTTCAAGTATCGCTAATGGAAGAATATATCTCTTCTACAATGTAATAAATGTTCATTTAAATTTCACAAATAAAAAATTGAAATAAAAAATTGAAAGGAGCATTAAGATGATTGTTTCTTTCATTAACATATTCCCAAATAGATTCTTTTGGAATCTTACACCAATGCCTATCTTCCTTTTCCATAGGCAACTTACTATTCAACAAAGTAATATATTCAATATATATTATGTCAATGACTAAGAAAATTTCATTGTGACATAATAAACCATGAAGCTTTATAGTGGCTAATATATAGTACAGAAATTTACCTTATGATGTAATAAGCCAATTTGAATTACTGGTAGATTGTCTTAGAGAAATGCACCTAAAGTATCACAATAGCAATAAGCTTGTCAATTCTAGGTTTTACTTTAAATAGATTTAAACAACATGAAATTCATCTAATTGTAAATTTGAAAGGTATCCAAAATATAATAAAATTCAATAAAAATTAGATTGTGATTTTGTAAAGCGATTAAAGTTAAAACGTAGCAGGTTACAGCAAATGTAAGAAATGTTATAGGAATATGTTCAAAACTAAAAGTGTCTTTTTAATATCAACAACCCAATAAACATAGAACAAGACATTTTCATAACTTATTTTATAAATAAAGTAAATTTGTAGTTACTAAGAAAACATTGATGGAAAGTTGTTACAAATCAATGAACACTTTGGCTCCTCCTTTAATTGCTTGCTTCTTTCCAAGTTGAAGTCACTTTTTTTCTACTACTATAGGCTTTTATCTAGCAATATATCTTGATTGTCAAATGTGCCTAATTCTAAATGGATTGAATTGCAGCCAAAGCTACAGAAGTATTGAGAATTGGAAGAAAGGATAGTTAATAAATAGAAGAGAAGTGCTATATCACTAGTTCAGTTCCTTTCTTTTTCACTGTAGAATAATGTGTTATATCTAAATAGGTTAGGAAGACTCTGAAAACAAAAGGAAAATCAATAAATTAGTGTTCAACTGCACATGCTACCATCTTCTATGGATCATGAGATAGAGAGACAAAGTAGATCCTAAATTGTAGGTAATTTGTTAATAATAATGAAAGCTGAAAGCTTCTGTTATACATTAGTATCACAAAACAAGAAATTCTAGTCAATGTTCAAAATAACTATATTGCTTCAAGGTTTGAACTTTATTTGGGGGGAAAAAAGTTCTCAGTTGTATGTATTGTTTTATGGAAAAGAAACTCTTGGGACTCAGAGGGCAAGCCTTAGAGCAATTGATAAGGATGCTCCTTTGTGATCAGAAGGTCAAGAGTTTAAGTCACGGAAACAATCTCTTTGTAAAATACAAAAAGAAGGCTGCGTACAATTGATTATTAGAGTATCCCATATTGACTAAACATTAAAATATTAAAGGGTTTATAAGTGGTAAGGGCTAACTATCCAAATGACTAGTTCTAGTCATTTTGATAATAGTTAACCCAAGCCCAATTCTAATATTAATGACTCTCTCTACTCTCGTAAAGCGAGGAGCCTTGTGCACTAAAGTTTGCCCTAAACTCTTAGGAATTAAATTATGTGACATAGAGAACTGAACAAATGATTATAGAAATTATGGGTGAAGTTAACTATTTAGGAACCTACGAGAAGGGTTGAAATATAAAAAAACATTTCATTATATTTCTGTGAGTAGTGACCTTGACCAAAGGTTTGGTTTGCAACTTATGATGTGCATAGTAATAGCCTTTATTGTCACTGCAATGCAAGGTTGTAAAATGAACTGAACCACCCTTGAACATTTGAGCCCTTTCTCATGGTCTCCTACTCCTACACCTTTAAATTAAACAACACACTCCCTCTAACTTTGGTTGTGGGACAATAAAGTTCATTTTAAATGACACCCTATAGGCCTTCCCTCAAGTAATTCATTTTTATCAATTACTTCTATGGTACCTGAAAGGTATCGAAAAGATTATAAAATCACACCATATGAACCTAAAGAGTTATCTTTTATTCTACATGAAAGGTATCAAAAATATTGGCTCTGTTTGGCAATCAGGTGATTGCATTAGCTGTTAGCTGATAGCTGATTCTATCAGCTGATTTGACCAACGGATTGCATTAGCTGTTCGTCATTTGATGTTTGGTAAAATTAGTTGTTTAGTATTAGCTATTTATGTGTAAAATGACTTATAAGGACATGACTTTAAAAATATTTATAAGTGTATGAATTTAGTATTTCGTTGAATATTTTTATAGTAATTTAA
>JANIIA010000006.1:12604693-12615262 GCA_027478495.1 Erythroxylum alaternifolium | reverse complement strand
ATTTTCTATTTTTATTAATAAAAATTTTATAAATTAATAATAATATTTTATATAATTAATAATAATTTGTATATAATTAATAATAAAACTTTATTAAAATTTTATTATTTTAAAATAGAAAATATATAAAAAATATTTGTCACAGTTGTGCGTAATTTTTTAATTGGACATGATTTCTGTTTTAAAATCATAGCGTTAAACTTCTTGTAACAATCATTTTAATATCAGAGGTATAATAGTCATTTATTATAAATTCCATTCCATTTCATCCATCTTCCAAACAATGTTTCACTACATTACATTATGAACCCTTCCATCCCTCCCGAACAACTTTTCACTATATTACATTTCATTCCATTATAAACCGTTCCTTTCCGTTCCATTCTATTCCATTAATTAACATCCAACCAAAGGGACCTAAGTGGACATTATTAATTGTAATCTTTGGTTTTTTAATAAATTATCAGTTAAGTTACGTAATTTGTTCCCGATAAGGATAGTAAAGTGATCCAATAAATGATTTATATCAATGGGTCAAAGTCCGAGTGACAAATGGTTCCTTACTAGTGTGGACCGAGTCCATATCGGCCTTGTGACGGAGAAGCCCGATATAGAAGCTATATAAAGGTTAAGGTCTCTTACAGTTGCTTATATCAATTGTAAGTATACGGATTCTCTAACTCGCGAAGAGAGCTTACGTATTTAGAAAATTGTAGAAAAACCTAAATCATGTGTCGGAGAATAATTTCCGTAAAGGTCCCGAAAGATTGGGGTTCTTTTGATGCTCAAAAACTGTTTTAGAATCAAAGATAAAATTGAAATCAGGTATTCTGCATTCCTTCATTTTTAATCCTTTAACGTATGATCGTAATAAAGTCTATGGTAAGTATTATATTTGCTACTATTTTAAGTGCATAGAGTACAACTTTTAATAAGCTTGAATATAGTTAAACATGTTCATGGCACGTCAACAAGGTTGGAGAAAGGTCAAATGTTGATCCTGACCAAACTGGGCTCCACCACCAAGCAAAAATGAAGGGTTTCTTTTCAAGGTTCTTTTGACCAGTTTAGCCTGAATTCTGACGCATTACTTTATCTGAAAGGCCACTTTGACGCAAGGTGATCATACACCACTTTCTTTTCCAGGGGCTGAGATTGGTGGAGGATAAAGATCTCAAGATTCCAATCTTAATCCAGCAGAAACTGTTCTTTTCATGTCCTTACACTTGCACATCACAAAAGAGATGCAAGAAGTAAAGGATGGGGGGAAATCTTCTGATTCTAAAGGAGAAATGATTGGGAGATTTCAGTTCCACCATCGCTATCGATTAATGGGCTCTGGGGCCTTTTATTTTGAAGGTTATTGACTCCGTGAGCCCAAGAGCCTCTACCAGTGGATGTTGCTGGCCATGCATTTGCGTTTGTACATATAATTGCACTTCCCCAACTCACCGTCCCCCACCAAATATAGATGTCTTTTTCGGGCCCTTCTCTGATGGAAGGAAAATAAAAAAGGTCACAGAAAGGTGGTTTGTTTTTTAAGATCCCAAGTATAAATATATCTTACCATAAGTTTCTCCAAGTTGTCCACTAAAAAGCAAATGGTTGAGAATTGTTCCAAAAACTTCCATATAAAACTTTTGAACGTAAAGGAATGAAGGATCATAATTGTAGAAATGCCATTGGTTGCTTGATGAATCATCATAAAATTGTAGAGCTTTGATCAAGAGGCAATTCATTGTTCCCTTTTACAATAGACAAAAACAGTACAGATTCAATGTGGGGGTCTATCCATAAATTGAAAACAATATTGGTGATTTCCCCTATCAGTCAGGTGGGCAAAAATAGGAGAAGATGATGATGACGACCCCCCACCTTATACTTTGGAGTGTGTGGAAAGGAAATGAAAAGCATGGAGAGTCCATGGCTCTTTTCTTAGGACTCGAAAGAGCCATTAGCTATGGAGGAGAAAATGCACTTGTCTTTCTCAATACCTCTCTGCATAGGCATATTGATATTATCACTCCCTGGAAAAAGATTTTAAACTTTAAAAAACAAAGAAAGAAAACAACTCCATCTAATAATAATTTGATAGTTTGAGTTTTAGAATAATATTTGAGAGACAAATCATCATGTGGTAAGTAAGAAGCTCCATCCCCGTGGACAAGCGACAACTATGCAACTTACAACAGGGTTGTGATTTAGACCTGCCATTAAAGTATGGTTAATGGCAGATTATGCATGAACCTATACCAACCAACCAAAACAGTTTTCTTTTCAGGGTTAGTACATATAGTAATCATGGCATTGCAAGGCAATGAAAAAATGATAGTGGAGAAATAGTTACCTAAGCATCCGAACAGCATATAATTAGCAAAATAAACATTTTTATTTTTTAGCATTATTATTTACTTGTAAATATTAAAGACATATGCTTAGATAAAAATTGTTTGAATTGAATCGTTTTCCAAAGAATTTCTGAATCGAACTTTATTTGGTGACTTTGACAGTATAGGGACAGGCGTGGCTGCATACGGGAAAGAGAACAATGGAGAGCATCTTCATTCGTCAAATAGCATATCTCCATCTCCCTGAGATATTTGATCTTCTCTTGACATTTGATACCTTGTTGATATAGTTTTCCCTTATCTTGATCTTGAAATTAAACGCATTTGTGCAACTACCAAGATACAGATTTTAAAAGTTAGGCAAACCCATAGAAAAAATCTAATGCTCTTTTTCTTCACAATTTCTTCATATAAACAGAAAAGGCACATGTAGGCATCCAAGTAAAGTCAAAAGCGTTAGGTTTGTGTGAAAAAGGGGTTTTGTTTGTACATGTTGTGTATGTCCATAATTTCCAAAAGAATTAGTTAAGTATCTTTTTCTTAACCTATCGCCTTCAAACAAAGAGAGAAAATTAGGTGTTGGCATGCCATGTTTGGCATAATTGTCTAATAACTATAGGCGTAGGTTTTTTATGTCTGGCGGTCACATGTGATGAAGAGCCTACCTCTACCTCTGTTTGTTTCCTCCTACCAAATCCATTTTTAATTATCCATCTCCAAGACAATGTCGGCAACGGAACGTTGTTGTTCTTAATTAATAATACAAGTCTCCACTGTCAAAAGAAAAGATCATGCAACCGCTGTTTACACATAAGCTCTATTCTATAATATATACATATACATGGACTTAAGAGATAAAAACAAAGGAAAGGATTAAAGTTTTAACGAAGTGGAGCAACACGAGAGAGCATACTTTAGTGGTTGACCTCGTGCTTAGTTCAGCCATGAATGTGCTTAACATACAAAAGCTTTTATAAATTCATAATCAGTGTCAGTCTGTATATTCTTCTTCTTCTTTTTCCTTTTCAAACGCTTCACCGACTTTTCTCAATAAGCATCCACTCTCTCACTGCACTGCAACGCGACTGGGACTGTTTTTTTTTCAATCACCTGCCACCATAATATTCACTTGATTATTAATTAACAACTTATTATTATATTTTACAGTTATATTTGGTGACACTAACAGGTTTGTTATTGGTAGACATTTACGTATCCCATGTCCCATGCCCACACATTGATTGATCTGGTAGCTAGGGCTTGGGCATCCACCAATGAGTTCCGATGGAAGGGTTGAATAAAAGCTCTATATATATATAGCAAACAGTGGAAGGCATATGTTTAGACAAAATGGGAGGGTTTATTAGCTCTGTTTCTCTATCCATCTCTGAAATGATAGAAAGACGTGTCTAAGTAGGTAAGGTAGGTCCATCAGAGAGATGGATTCGGCGCTTGACAAATCCAAGGGCCAATATTTCTGAGGTCTTGTCCCAGTCCTGGTCCTCCATTTGTAAGGTCTTAATCAATTATTTTCTTCCGACTTTTTTCAGTTTTGGGGACAAAGTGGAAAGAAATATACGGGGGGGAAAAGAAGGGCAGAAATTCAAGGGAAAGAAAAAAGAAAAAAAGCAGAGGCCACTAGCAAGTTGGATAAGATGAGAACCAAGTACAGAAAACTCCAAATAAAAGATGTTATTTTAAAGGTTTAAAAATGAGTTGAACCCACAAGCGGAGATTCACTCATGACCCTTATCCTTTACCACTGAAAGACTGGTGCATAGCTTTGGAAAGCTATTAGGAACCCCGACCCGAACCCCCTGAGATGACACTCATGATTTAAAATGGAGAACGATAAAGTTATACTAGTACTTGGCCTGAACCTGTATTGAAGGCAGGTGGTGGTGTAGTAGTAATCGTGGCTGTGGATGTAATTGTAGTAAGAAGAAAACTCATATTAGCTCTGCTCCACTTTCAACTCAAACAAATGATGGGATAGGCAAAAGAAACGAGCGCCTTTTGTATTCAATTCTGAGTCAGATCCCACTTTGATGTGTTAAGCCTGATTTTACCTTCCTGCCAAAGAGAATACCAACAATAGAAGGCAGATTTAGAGCATATCACTGCACTGGTAAAGACTTTCGCTTGGCCGCTTTGCAATGCCGACGCAAACCAAGGCAGGGGTTTGACAAATCATCAAAGAGCTGGTCCCACATCCAACTATAGAAAAGGGCCCCATTCAATCCATGATACAAGTCAGAGCACACCGAGTGCAATTTTAGCTGCTATTATAAGCCGTAAAAAGATCGGAACGGAGCCGAGTCTGAGGCGCAACTTGATGCTGAGATGGCAAATTGGGAGTGGATCCCCACGCACGCAGAAGAGGGGAAGAGGGGCCTGCAACGTGTACTTTGTACAATACTTTCCATACATAATTAATGGACCTCACTGTCAATTTGATCATTCCACATTCAGAAAAAGAAAAAAACATGCTACAATGCATGCATATATGCATATTTGGCATTTATTATATCATCTCACATTGGCTAACAATAACAATAATAAATTCAACAGTCAGGTGCTGCTACAACAACACATCTGAAAAAAACAAACTTGATTGAGAAAGAAAGGGGGTAGAGTTGTATCAGTCCTTGGGCATTTAGTTCTCGCCAGCTACAGGTTTTCAGATTAGCTACCCTGTAAATCAAAGTAAGACAGCCTAACTTCCTCAAAAGACTGGGAGATTGTTCCTATTCCTTTTTCCTTTTCTTTTTTTTTTTCATTCTCCCTCCATTTTGGTGGCTAAAATTGCTAAAAGAATAGAGCCTCCATTAGTTTCAATTTCCTAATTCTCCAATTCAGCCCTGACCCCATTTCTTCTTTGACGCGCATCACCCACACCATCCCTTCTTTCTGCCAGCCTCCTTTACGAGTGTTACAACCAAATGAATATGAAAACAGAACGAAACACAAAACTTAGAACGCAGCAAGATCCACTGGTCCAATACCTTACACAGCCCATCTTCCGCATCAACTCCCTCTATTTCTCAAGAACCAACATAAAGAAGAAATGTGGCCTTTCATAGAGATTTTTGCGTTGAATTTCATCATTAACAGCACAGTAAAAGGACAGAAGTTGTTCATTCAACCTTCACTGACTAGGTTACATAGGCCTTGTGGGTAATCTAAAAGGTACCCACCCGATTCAACTTTCTTGCAATAAATGTCAGTTGCCAATAACAGCCACCGTAAGAATAGCTGAAACAACTTCCATTGGCAAGGATGCCTACAAGATGGAGACAAATTTTGGTGCGTCATCCCTCCGCCCTTCAAGAGACCTATACATGTATAATGTCCCAATATTATCATCCATGTACTCATCATCTTCATGTTTAATCACCTCCACCACCAGGAGGGGTAACGCCCTAGCAATCTCTTGGCAACCATGACGGGATAGCTTACAATAAGACATCCAAAGAAATCGCATGTTATAATAATGGTGCAAACCTGAGAGAAGAGCAGCATCTCCAAAAGGACTATCTCTAATCTCAAGCTTCTGCAATCTAGAGCAACCCTCAAGCATATGTTTCAGACCCATGTCACTGTCTCCCGCAAAGGCAACTGACAGGGTTCTTACCATTTTCCCATGTCGTCCAATATAATCAAAAGCTTTGTCAGTCAATAAGCCAGATACAGCAAGCCGAGTAAGCTTCTTACAATTCATGACAATGGCTCCAAAACCCTCATCCATAGGTTCTCCAGTTATACGATCAGGCCTATGTCGGCCCATGATACAGAGGCGAAACACAACAAGATCAGGGCAGTTCTTCGACATGGCTATAACAGCTGCATTTGTCATCTGTTGACAGAAATACAAAATGGATTGAAGCTTCCTACAACCCTCTGAAATAGCTAGGAGGCCCACATCAGAAACAGGGCCCTCAGAATCCTCTCTTGCCTCAAAAGGGAAGACTCGAAGCTCTCGGAGATCCTTGCATGTTGCAGCCACTGCCTGGAGCCCTTCATCACAAATTGAATCCAGTACCTGCAGTTTCCAGACTCAGATTAGCTAAAAAGAAAATTTTCAATGTACCTACAATTCAATAATAAAAACATACCCAGAAAATCTGAAGCTTGTGGCAATTACTAATAATTGGTTTGAGCTGCTCTGCACTGATATTGGCATAGCTAAAATTAAGAGAAGTGAGATTGGCACAAACAGGGTATATTGCTGGTAAATAATCTGCTATTATCTCTTTAAACCCAGACAAGCAAGTTAAGGATTTGCAAGCAGCGAATGCAGAAATATAATCCAGTTCTTGTTCACTCTGGGCCACATCCTCTGAGGGACTAAACGAGCCTGTCCCAAGATGTGTCAGCTGTGGAGCTCGGACCATCAGGCAGTATAATTGCCCAATTGATACATATCGGTTCAACCTAAGTTTCTTCAAAGAAGGGGACCTTGACACCAACCTCTCCAATGCATCATAGTTGATGGGGCATTCCACACAATCAAAAACCAGAGATTCAAGACTCGTTTCACCCTCTGGAAAAAATGATATCCAATCAATCTCATCATCTGTCACCTCAGACTCAATCAGATCAAGCACTTTCAATTGTCTGCATCAAAGGAAGAACAACCCATAAAATGCAGTAAGTCCACCTATGAAGGAGCACCTTTTCAAATTGCAAACCATAGCCAAACCAAAAAACTTCACTCGCTATCCAAAGTACTCAGTGAACCGTCATCCAGACATGTATTGCGATAAAAATTTCAATGCATATCCAAAATATTGATTCCCATCAAACTAAACCATCAAAAAATTTTGACTGACAACGGATAAAGATCGAAAAAGCTGTATCTAGATAAAAACCTAGAAAGCGATTCTGAAAATTGTTTGCAATTCGTCTTTACGTCAAACAAACAACTATAACATAAGCTTTCAAATATCGTCCTACACGACAGAATCGCAACCCCAGAACATAAACAATATAATCAGATCTAACAAGACAACAAACGCACACAGAAAGTGTAAGAATTGAAAAGCACATACTCCAAAGAAACCAACAGACCTGCATCCGCTAGCAACAATAGCGAGGCCATCAGTACCAAACCCATCACAGCAAACAAGCACAAGCTCTTTAAACCCCAAGAACGACTCAGCAAGAAGACTGAGATCATCATTAGTCACAGACATGCGCTTAAGGTGAACCTTCTCTAGCCAAGGGTAGGCTTTTGCCATGGTAGAGACCCAAGGAGCGAAGTGAGCCCCCCAATTCCGCGGCATGAGATTGAAGTCAGCGAACCGGGGCTTTCCCTTGACAGTCACGGACCTGACTCGGGTGAACCGTGACGTGGCGCGGCGAGGGGACACGGCATAGCAGTTGCCAATGAAGAGGTCGGATCGAGTGAGCGCCTCCACACGACACCATGACCTGCACACCAATGACGCCGCGTTACGGTCACGCCGTGAAGTCAAGAACCAGAGCACGTTCTCAAGCACGTTCTCGAGCACCTGGTCGGCAAACGGCGCCTGTTGGTCGGGGACGGAACTGGGTCTAGAAGAACTCGAACCGGAAGAGCAAGTTCGGGTCTCGGTGGAGCATAAGTCGGTGGGACGGACGGAATCGAACAGCGGAGATCGGTCGTCCTCCTCGGACATTTGAGCGCGATACTCCCTGTTGAAGTCTTGGTCGCTCTCCGCTGCTCCTGATCTGGGCTTTTTGTTGTTGAGGACCATAAAAAAACCTTGGATGGATAAAAGGAGGAAGAAGAAAGGGTTGTTGTTAATTGGAAGTTTGTAGAAAGATTAGATTTTTAGATCATGAAAGGAAAATAGAGTGGAAAAAAAGTGGAAAGGCTTTTGAAGAGTGAGGGAGAAGGAGAGAAATAATGCGTGTGAGAGAGCAGAAAAAGGCGAGTGTGGGATGGATGGGAAAAGGGGGATTTAGTTGAAGTTGGGTGTTTTTTAATTTATTTTAGTATAATGGGTGACAAAGAGAGTTGGCTGTGATGTCTGATCGTATGGACTGACTGAGCATTGGGATTCTCCATGCTTCTTTCTCTCTCACACACATCTGCAATGCCCAGTGGCTCTCTACTCCAATTTTTTACAAGCTTTTGAGTTGGTTTATGTAGACTAATTGTTTGATGAATTTGTATTTTGGTGTGTGGAAGTGGGAAACTACCGTATGACTACCTTGACAGGGCAAAGCTTACTTGAGGTCATTTTCACAAAAGCCCAACGGAGAATTGGTATGATGTGGTATGGTATGGACCAATTTAAGATAATGAGAATCATTGACTTATTAATGAAAAGTGAAAAACACTTCTCCAATTAATACATTTTTCAAAATGGAAAAGGAGAACCTCATGACAGTGACTCGCTCAATAAGTAATGAAATGAAACTATTTGTCTTGAATTTGAGCTAACATATCTCCACACGAAATTAACTAATTAGTACATACGAAAATATCAATAATGAAAAAGGCTCCTAGCTCCTAGCTCCTAGCTCCTAATCCTGTATGGCATTGGCAATGGCACACTGAGATAGGTTTCCATTCACGCGCTACAAGATCGCGTTATCCAACTTTTCCAGTAATATAATATTTTATGACCCACCGTTCACTCCCAACCTATCTCTCGTTGTTGTGTAGTGAATACTGAATAGCGGAAAATGAAAAAAGGGAAAAGGGGGGATAGCACATAGCCGATGAAATTGAACTATCCTCTTTTATTTTAGTTGTTTGCTGAGGTGAGCGTAGTTTGTCGTTCTTAGGCTTTTGGATCTAATCTAAGGCGGGCCCCCCCTCTCTCTATCCCATTTGATTAATTTTACTACCGAAAGTAAAACAAAAAAAGAAAAGAAATCTCCTACCGAGTAGAGTAGTGGGCTAATATTTGGGTGCATCCAAATGATTCGTGCAGATTCTGGGTCAGAAGGGTCTTTGTTCCTTGTTTTGGTTAGCCTATACTTGAATGCCTTGGTGCCTTCTTTTAAGAAGGAAAATATGCCAAATGAGTTACCATGAAAAGCTGTCAAAGCATATGTTAAAATTAAGGCTTCAGTTTGAAGAAGTTTCCAATGAAGGAACAATGTGTGGCACTGGCACCAGTAAATATATAATTATCAATTATTGGGAATAGTAGATTAACGTCTCAAAGATGCATAAATAAAAGCTTTTGACTGACAGGGGAGGAGAGCTTCAAGATGTATCAACATTGGACTGTGGTTCTTGTCGTGGAGAGATCAACGATCCAAAACAAAGAATGATGGTTGCTAGCACTAGCAGATGATGGTTAATCAGATTATGATTGACTCCATATAATTTTAGGCCATATTAGAATCCAAAGTCATTTGACGGTATTAAGAGAAATTTGAGAAAAGCCATGTGTTCAGCAGCCATTTTTAACCGTGTCTTTTCCAGTCCTCGCAAGGAATCATGATTTATAGCATAGCGACGAGGAAGGCTTGGAGGCTTTTCTTAAAATTGGGTATCAAGATAAGCTCCTGTGTCCTGTCCAACTTTGACAGTTCGGGTAATTACAGAGAATTTTAAGAGTCTTAATTACCAATTAAAACATCAAATTAATCCGGCTAGTTTATTCTTGAAAGTTTTGAATTGTTGAATTTTTCAGTTTTGTTCTCAACTTTTTAATTTGATTTATTTTAATAGCTTTTGTCATTAAGAATTGACAATTTATTAATTAATCAGTCACTTTTTATAACTTAATAAATTCTTATAAACTAAAATAAATCAATTAATTTTTATTTAACAATTTTTTTAATCAAACTTCAAATTTTTTATAAATAAAGACAATCTTTTTTAATCTTACTTTAAATTTTAAAATTTTATTTAATCTTTACTAATTTTATGACAGTCTAATACCGAATAAGCTTTTTAAACTTTAAACTTCTTGTGTTAATAGTTTAACTTCCAGTCTAATTTTTAAAACATTAGTCTTAACGGTGACTAATTTATGAATTCTTTAAGATTTTAAAACATTAATTATTAAATCATATAATTTACCAATTGTTACATGATAGTATTCATTTCAAAGTTATGAATACCGTACCGGACTCAGTACCGGATTGAGTTCTGGAACAGAATTGTACCGGTATCGGTCAGTACCAGATACCGTTTTGGATAATTTTTTAAATTTATAAAATAGTCCCTAAAATTTTTAAAATTTACAAAATAGTCCATATTGATATATTGTAC
>JANIIA010000006.1:12561789-12575011 GCA_027478495.1 Erythroxylum alaternifolium | reverse complement strand
CCTTGTTGATTTAGCTACTCGTTTTTACGAAAAAAAACTAGTAAAGTTATTTTAGTCAAAAGAACCAAAATTATGAATGAATGTGACAACTTATAGGGTAATAAACTAACACTAAATCCTAATTAACTTGCATATTTAGCCATACATGTTACTAATTTCTCAAGCTAATGACTCTTCACAACCTAATAGATTATGTTCAAAATTAAATCAATTTCAATCCATCTAAGTCATTAACACATTCACTCAATTCACAATATGCAACCTAAACAAACTATCATACAATATGCAAAGTTCACACTCAAAGCAAAGCACATAACCCTCCCCACAATTGAATAATACATTGTCCTCAATGTAAGAAGGCGACAAACAAACACACATGGTAGGAAGAAACATAAAATAAAATAAAATAAAACAAAAACAAAAACAAAAATAAAGGCTAACTTTAAAAGAAAATGGTTAGAAACAAAGCCTCACAATGATGGAGGTGGGGGTGGTGTCGAAGCTAATAATTGGACGCCTTAAGCCTCAAAGTATCGATGAATACAACGTATATCCTGACTCTGATGTCGTTGTATTCGTGCCATCTCCTTCATCCTTCTGGAGTTTTTCGCAAGTATATTTGTAATTACCTTGGCGTTAGTGAAGATTATATCGAGCACTTTCTTCTAGTCCGGTTCTTCTGTGTCTTCTTCCTCTTCGGACTCCTTACTGGTCTAGTCCTCTTTTGCCTACTGAGATTGCGTTGTGCTCAAACTCGCCTGACTAGCCCTGATCTTCACATGAGGCTTTTAGCTAATGTCCCAAAGATACATGTTATGGGACTTAAGGATTTCAGTAAGCCACAAATGATGGTGATTTAGAAAATCAGGGAGGTAGACTGTTAGGCCACTACCATCCACGTGATAGTACTCAGCTATGGCGGAAACTAAATACCTCATACCCAAATTGTTGGTCATTTTACACAAATTCGCAACAATAGCATTCAACATATGTGTGGAGGTGCACACTGGAATGTTGTAATCCATGCATTACAACAGAAAAAGTTTTTTTGTTGAACACTTGTTGGTTTCTGATTTGTCAAAAACCATTTCACACATGAATTTATGCAATAACAAGTGCTCATGGGTTCGTATAATGTTGTTGTAGGCATTCTTAGCATCGAATCACTCTAACCCAGTGAGCTCATTCCAATAGTGAGAAGCACGAAAATCATCGTGCTGATCGATAATGGAATATTCAGGGAATTTGCAAATACCACACATGATTTCAATGTTCCCCGCAACCTAAATCACATTTCCTTAAGGTTATTAGGTTTGAAATAAAGGGAAGTGAAGAATTCGAGAGTGAGCTCTTGGTAGATAGGATAGTGGAAGAATATAAACTTCGCCCACTGAATTATTTCTACTAGATTGTCTACCTTATCTCTCAATTCTAGCCTATCAAGCATATCAATATCAAAATATTTTAGGACTACTATTTGTTTAATGTTAAGGGATTGGAAACAAATACGTTCCTCCTCTGTGTAGATTGGGAAGGGTACCCCGAAATCTGTAGCCCTGTTCCTTCACCCTCGTCCCGAGACTTGATTTCATCCTGATGATTGGTTGTACTTTACTGACTGCTTAATGCTCAGCATACTGGATTACAAGTAGGTGGAGATTGGAATAAAATGAGAACTTGGAAGTTTGGTCAGAGAGAAGTGAGAGTGTTTGGAGGTTCTAATCTTAAAGAGATAAAGTTAAAATGAAAGTGAGTGAAAAAATGAAATATGACATGAATATATAAATGAAGGGTAAAATAGTAAAAATTTTAGCTGAAAATCACGCAAACTATTTTACCCTACTGCAGGCCATGATCGTGACCTTCAATATTTTCACCAATTTCTAATTTTTTCCTCCTTTTGTTCTTCTACACATTCTCGAGATCACTTCCTACTCTTTATAGCTCTTTCACCTCTTTTTTTCTTACTTTCTCGATCATCTAATTCATGTCAAAGTCATATGCCTTCCTGACTTTATTTAAAAACGAAATAACCTAACTACAGAATTCAAACTATCTAAAATCAAAGAAAATAACATGGAATTAACAATCCATGGGTTGCCACCCATACAGTGCTTCTTTTAATGTCAGTAACTCGATGCTCTTCTTGTGCTCAAGGATGTTCAAATGAATAGTACAATGGTAGTGTAGTAATTGATCTTATTACCATTTGCATATGAGCTACCATATCCTGGGTTCCACCTTCCTTCTACTTCAGCTTTCTCCGCTTTCTTCTCCTCGATCATTTCTTTCTAAATGCATTCTCAGGATCTTCAATATCTTCTCATTGTCCTTGAGGTTCAGTTTCTTTGATGTTAACTGGGAGTAAGGGAGAGTTGTTGTCATTCTTCAACACAGTGAACGTTACTTAATGCTTTCTAACCCACAGAGTTAGTTCACCCTATTAACATCAATTATGAATTAGGCAATAGCCAAGAATGGTCGTCTAAGGACCATAGGGATTTCTACATCTTCTCCAATATCCTATACAAAGAAGTCTATGGGGAAGGTAAAAATATCAATATATACTTGGACATCCTTAATAATTCCCTTCGACCGATGAATTATTCTGTCCACCATCTTTACTAGCATCGTAATAGGTTCTAACTCTTCTAACCCCAATTTTTGACTAAAGATATAGGGCAGCATATTAATACTCGCTCCTAAATCTGCGAATGCCTTGTCTATTTTAACTCCATTGATATTGCAAGGAATGTAAAAATCCCCTGAGTCTTCTTTCTTCTGTGCTCGTCTTCTTGATTGATTCCTTTAGTGTGAGCTTCGTTTGTAACTATTATGCTATATCCTCAACCTTGTTTATCTCAACCTCCTTAGAATTCATCATCGCCTTACTTGAAATTGACTTTTGCTGAGCTAGAATAGGGTATGAAAATTTAGGTCGAGGTTCCTCGATTGACTTAATTACGAGCTCACTTGGAAGGAATTCTATAATTGATTGTCCTTCTCCATTATCTCCATCTTCTTTCGTATGATCAAGTTTCTTTTCCTAGGTGTAAGTAATGACTATGATTCGTTTCTTTGGGTTAGATTCGGTATTACTTGAAAGGGTTTCCTGCATTCTGAGTTAAAATTACCTCTACTAGTTTACCTATTTGAACCTCCAGATTTTGTATTGAAGAGGTATAGTTTTTAGTGACTTGTCGAACTTGCTTTCAAGCCTTCTATATGCATCCTCCATAAAATCCTATCCAACTTGGACTCTATTGCGCTCAGTTTATCTTGTTGAAAGCCTGATTGTCCTTGAGATCTAAATTGTCCCCCAACGTTGTTCGTTCACGAGAAGTTAGGATAATTATTCTACTTAGGGTTGTATATGTTAGAATAGAGATTGTTTCTTCCTCCTCATCTATATTGAACTCCCATATAATTAACTTACTCGATATTGCTATCCTTCTTCAAGAAGTAGTTCACCGCATGATAGTCCATCCGTTCATAATCACGATACAGTAACATGCGATCAATCGAGAAAATGGAAACAAAACTTATTGGATTGTGAATGGAAGTTGATTTAATTAGGGTCACGGAAAAAACCAGCCCAACGAAAGTATTTAAAAAAGGTTTGGTCTTTGATTCAGATGTGACCATCAGGACATAACCCCACATTAGCTGTAACGTCAGACCATTTATTATTGTTCCGTTTTCTTTTTTCGGGACAGAGACCCACGTGTCCTTCAACCTAACGGAACAAAAGCAGCAAACGTACGTAACATGAGAGATGAGACCGAGCTTGAGATCATTTTTCCGACAGCTAGCTTCAAATGCCCTAGTAGCCTCTGTATTTAGTACTCGCCTTTCTCCAACATCCACTTTTCTAGTAGATTGTGGTATATGTGCCATTAGTTCCCACTTTCCCACTACACATTCGCATCACGTTGGCTCTTGACACTCTGTAAGCTGTGGTACAGTTGATTCTCATATGCATGAGCTTTTTCAATTTAGCATAGTTTTTCATGGAGAATACGTACTTTTCTTAATTTGCTTTCCAATGATGGGCTTTAAACAAACTAAGTGTAGATAGAAATTTCTTTAGGTAGGTTATGTGATACCTTAGAAAAATTTAAAGTCTTTTTTACTTTAATCTTTAAAATCTTAATAGAATTTGAAATTTAAAATTTTGTTTATTGCTTATAAAATAATGTATTTGATATTTATTTTTTTATGTGATTAAGATAAGTTCTGTGTAATTGGACCTGTTACTTATATATATATATATAAGTAAGAAGATATTCGAAGTTGTTAGTGGACCAAAATAGAAGAAATTAGCGAATATAGCTTGTTAATTGGAGTTTTTTAGATTGATTATTTGGTAGATTTGTATTTTTAGATATTTAATTATGTATACATTACTGTTTGCATGATCCAGTTCCTTGATTTTGGAAAGAATTACAAAACAAAGCATAGTTAGGAGCAGTAAAATTTAGAATTTTTATTGAATTGATGCAGCAATGGTATTTGTTCATATTGAATTAAGTGATGGATGAAATATAATTATTCCAGTAGGAGTACCAGGAGTGAAAGTGTGTAGCTTAGTATGCATGAGAATGTATTTATAGTGTTAGTGCCTTGTGTGATGACTGGTATGTGTTGTTTAATGCGCTTTAAAGTCATGGGAGGGGTATGCATTGTGTGTTGTGAGGAGCTACGTGTGGTATGATATAGTTAAAACTTATCAGCTCACACCGTATTGAATCAAATATCAATTTATTGTTGGAGATAAAATATTCATGGTTGAGTTGTCCATTGTGTAAATTCAAACTAATATGGGTACATGACATTGAACATATTCGTTTTGTTACTGTTGTTTGTTGTATTTAATATGATTTTTAATATGATCTATGTTATATTTTTCGTTTGGCAAGTACTATGATGAAAGACTATCAAGTCCTAATAAAATAAAGTTTAAAGGAATTAGCCCTAATAAAAAAAATATACTTAAACCTGAATTTTTATAAATTATAATTAATTTTAAGACCCATTTTCTGGAGATTTGATCGGCCCAAGTCAACATGGCCATTATTATTTCTAATTTTTGAAAATTATTAATAATATTATTTAACAGACGTATTATCCTTAATCTAATGGTGAGGTTGGAGTGATTAAACTTGTCATCTGATTAAAATTTGCCATTAGATGACAATTGACTTGACCCGAGAGCCAATAAGCTGGGATGATTTAAGGTTGAGAAATTAAGAAAGAAAAAAGAGACTGATTTAAAAGATGCTTTAAAACTTGGCTTCCATGTGGCCCGAGTAAATGACAATCACAAGATCTGCAAATCTGCAATAAAACTGGTAAAGGCTCTGCTCCACTGCTACGTTAATAACCACTTCAAACTTTAGTATTGCCTTTTAACAGTACATAGAAAAACTCAACCATTATTGCAGAAGAAAACCGGAGAAGGAAAACAAGAGAAGCAAGAGTAAAGGTAGTAAAGGAAGACGTACGCAAGATGAGAGAGAGAATGAGAGCAATTAATGGAGGACGAGGTATCAGGGACATGAAGAACGTTTAGGTCGACCTATTCTCATACCACATTTGTTCCCATTCCTATTTCGATGCTTTCAGCGTTGTTAAGCAGGAAACATGTGGAGTATAAATGGAGTTTGATAGGAATTAATATGAGAGAGAGGAGAGAAAAAGCAGGTAAAAGTTAAAGGGATCGATGAGAATAGGAGAGAAAAAGGAGAACTTGACAGTTGTGAATGGACACAAAAGATTGCAGCTTTGCATGGTGAACACGTTTGATTCAACCAAGAATTCTCTGGAATGGATCATCATCATATGACGCTATACCTACAAACGTCTTGATTCTAATCTGCTTCATCAAACTGTTTCTCTTTTGATGGGACTGGAGAGAGGGAGCACTGAACTGAACTGACTGGCGACTCGAAATGCAAGCTAGAATTCATCAGAAGTTACTGATAGTCTAGCAGATAGGAACAGCTATAGCATTTGAATCAGTTCCCTTAACTTATTTCATTTCAACGAACAAGAAAGAAAACTACATGAGTTAGCAGAAAAATGCAGATTATAAGCAATATGGAAGTCGTCTATCACAAATATAGACGCAGCATCATCATCATCATCAGCATCCAATCCATCCTACATTCAGCGCTGAGAAGACAAAAAGCTAAACAAAATGTTAAAAATGAGAGAAGTGACAAAACAGTTAAGAACCCTAGTCAAAATACCCTAATGAATTTGGCATCCCAAGCTCTCAATTGCACAGTGATGTCTCCTTCTTTACTACCTTCGACCTTGTTCGTAGAAACATAACAATTTTGGACCCGTTCCTATCGTCTGTTGTCGCTTTAGGCACTGCCTGAAAACTTTAGGGTTTCTTACCAAGAGTGTGCTTGTTGTTATGCATCCAAACCTTAAGCACATGTCGTTTCACACCGTTCGCAGCACAAAACTGCTCCACAGCAGCCTCATCATGCTTCTCAATTCTCCACCCGAGGCTCTCCGCGAACTCCAACATCTTATCTTTCTGCTCCTGTGTAAATTTAGTCCTAAACCTTTTCTTCGACCCACCCCCACCACTACTACTGGGATTCGACACGTCATCCTCTTCCCTAAAGTACCCGCCACTTGTCCCACTCCCACCACCGCCCCAAGGAAGAGCCGGTAGTGCAAGAGGACGAGAAGGTGGCTGTGTCAGGTGGTGGAAGTACCCAGCAGGAGGGGGCGCACGATAGTAAGGAGAGAATTGAGGTTGGTGGTGATACAATCCCTCGGCGTTGCCGTCAACCACCTTACGGTGAAAATTCCGGTGGCAGTTACATGCGACGCATTTGAGGGCATCAAAAGTGCCTTCATCGCCGGCGGCTGTGAACTCGCCGCAACCGTCCACCGCATGACCACCGATGCCAACGGCATGGTTCTTAAGGCACTCTCTGTATCTGACTCCTCCTGCTGGTTTTCTGACTCCGGTTGTGGACGCACCTTCTCCTCCTCTGGGACCCACTTTGGTCCGTGAGGAGTTGCTCACCGAGTCATAACTCGGCAGTATCGGCATGCCCATTTCTTCTTCTTGGTCTTCGTGCTCCTCAAAATCCATTCTTTCCAACTAAAATTTCTCTGTCCTCTCTCTCTCTCTCTCTATAGTTCTTTTATTCGTTTCACAAGGGAGGAGATAGGGATCTACGTGCCGGTTCTTGATGAACAGATCCACCACAGAACAGGTGAAAACAGTGATAAAAGGTTTGCATTAAAAATGAATAATAAGAAGAAGTAATTTATATTTATAATTAATTCACAGAGAAGACATAAGAGACTGAGGAGGAGGGTGTGGCCGTAATTTCCCGGCTTTGCTTATAAGAAGACATGCCTCACTCAAAACCCCTTCTTTCTTATGGTTTCTACTTTTCTCTTCTCCTTACCACTAAATTAATAATCCTGGGTATAGTTACAGTTGTGTATTTTATTTTTGTGTTGTAATAACATAGGTCAATTGGCTGTCGTTTTTCTTCATTACAGTAAATGTAAAGCAGAAAATTTCAACTAAACGCATACTGAGAACTAGCCAAAGGATTGGATGTAGGGAGGTGACGTAAGAGATAACGGCGTTGGGACAAGCAATTACTCGTCTCTATTTGGCATATACCTTGACCTTCTCCAATTTTGATAAGGAAAATGTGCAGTGATTAATTAGCGATGGTCAATAGGGACTAATTTTATTGTAAAAATAAAATATCTTATTTAATAATCAAAATTAATTAGTCATATAATTGTTTCTTTTTGATAAATCTTTCTTATTCTTTTCTTTTTGGAATCCCATTTTTTAGCTTCAATTATTTCTCAGATCATGTCTTAAGCTGATGTTGATTTAGTCTTATGTATGTGTTTTTTCTATTAGTTTTCTTACGTAACGCACTTGTTACATTTTATAAATAATTTTTTAAATGTATAATAATTAGTAATTACATATTTTTAATAAATTAATTAATACAATAAAATAGTGATAAAGTATGTATGAGTATGGCAAGAGGATGTACTTACGAACGAACAACTAGGATCAGCTTCGTACGAGTCCTAAAATATAAATGCCTCTCCCCTCATTCTCAACGACATGAAAATGAATTAAAGTATAGAAAGCAAATTTACCTAGCTACCTGCTGACTTTTCTGAATTCACGTCACAAAGTATAAGTGATTGTTATTAATTCACATAAGATATTATTAAATGTGTTTCCAAATTGAAATTCGACAGTTGTCATTCGATCCGATAATAGCCGCCATGCATAACAGGCAGCGATTAACATGTGTTGGGCATGCATCAAGCAAAATCAAAATCAAAATCAAAATAAAAAACGGAAGGTAATAAGATTATAAACTTTAAGTCATAAATTTCAAATTTTAAAAAAAATTCATTTCTAAATTTGATCAAACGAACTCTATTAATTAATTAAGTCTAAAAATTAAAAGTTTAAAATTTAAACAATTAATTCACAGATCAAATCTAAGTTTAAAAATTAATTATGAAAATTTTAAGGATCAAATTTATATTATATAAAGAATTAATTTAATATTTATGAATAGTTTACAGTAACTTTAACTTACAACTATTATTCAATATTTATTTTACATTAATTGAAATTTATAAAATAGTGTATTATTTAAATATTATTAATAATAATTAAAATTTTGCATGTATAATTGTGAGAGGTTTTTATTTTCATTTCAAAATAATTTCATATATTCATTTTATTTTAATGAATAATTTATATCTTACATCTTTAAAATATAAATTTATAGGGTGTACTTAAATTTAAAATTTTGAATTAATAAATCTGATTTAGGATTAAGAATACGATTCGGTATTACGTGGATATGAACTTAAAATTTTAAGGAAGTTTTGAGCTGTACTTAGTTGGGTTCAAGTTCAACCCGGCCCAGTACATAAACAAGTTCAACGGGTTGCCTTGCTTTCATCATGAGACACTGTAGGAAAGGACTGTGTTCTGTTTGAAGAAGTGAAACAGAAAAAAGTTGTTAAAGGTAATGAAGAACTGAGACTTGAATGCTATTGGACAATAAAAGATGTAAGGGAAAAGTGGGGTCATATGAGCTTTGCGTGGACTCTGGGCCCGATATCCGGGGTACATTGGGACTTGAAGTTGAAAGGGTTAAATATTATATATGGCACGGGACGGGACGGGATCACCCGTTTTACTTCTTCCAAACCTATTTTCCTAATTTTTAATTACATAAATATTCGGATAAAAATTAATGTATAGGACGGAGATAATATCGAGAAATATGTTCTTATACAAAGTAGTATAAGCCCTGGAGTGATAGAATACAAGGCACGCAAGCATAACCATAAACGTAAAGAATCCTCCTCGTATAAAGATACAATACACAAACAAAGAGATAGTGTCGTAATGTGACAGGGCATAAAAAAAGAGAAGGGTATATCTGACGCGAGGCGCTGACCCCGTACTCCTATCCTCTGTCACTCTCTTCGTCAGCTGGCGGGAAACCAACCTCTCGATCTTTATGTGTTCCTGACGTACCTGGATTCCTGTCGTTTGGATGCTTTTGTTATGTGAAATAATAGGAGGCAAGGCACAAATGCCTTCAAAGATGAAGTGAGTTCGGGTGATGAAACAGACTGTCAATTCATTCAATTTCTATAGAATGTTTTGGATCCATACCAGTTCTGCCCATACACTAAATAAATTTACTCTACAGTGATGAATCATCACACTATAATTATAGAATAGTACCAAAATATAGATGATAATGATTCATAATGTTATAATTTAGATAAGGGATTCTTAAAATAAAATACTTAAAATATTATTACCAATTTGTAATCATTTTTTATTAATGTGCATCTTATTTGTTGATAATTTTAATTATAAATTATTGTGAGAGTCGTTGAAAAAAATAATATGATATTTTAAAATAGCATTTTTGCTTTTTCTTTTGTCAATAACTTTTATATATAATCTGTTGAAAAGTTAATTGTAATTGAATTGAAAAAATATTTTTACAATTTCTCGATCAGTCCTCTTTAATTAAATAACTTAAAATGTATGAATCATAAATAAAAAGGTTGAAATATACTTGATTCATATTTCTACACAAATTTTTCTTTTTAAACTGTCAACCACAAGTTGTTCACATGTCTAATCTCTAACGATATCTACAAAGTAGAGAAAAATAGCTCAAACATTTTCTAGAAGAAGGGTAAGAGTGCTAGATCCCTAATGTCTTTTTTTTAATAAAACAATACTCTAAGATTTCTTTTCACTAATTATAATTATAATTAAATTTAATAAAAATCAAATATTTCATATTTGATTCTTGAATTTTCTTAAACTTTAAAATTAGGTTCAACTTAATTTGAATTATTTTTTCTCTTTTTAACTATTTTTATATGTGACTCGTCAGATTCCTAATATTTTAGAAATAATTCTAAATTCTAAATTCTAATTCTAATTATAATTCAAAATTACAATTAGATAAATTAAAACTATGTTTAATTCATCTTTAATTTTTAATTAAATAATTTATAATTATAGATTACGATAACATACCATAATTACCTAAATATTAAGAATATTAAAATGATTTGACTTAACTTGTCAACATATAATTACACATAATTTAATACTTTCATCGTTCAGTATTCCAATTAGACACATAGGATAAGATTAATGCCTACTCTAATTAAATTCAATCATGTTCATTCCTGCTAATTAGCAATTAATTTATAATTGATATTTGAAAATAACCTTTTCAAATTTTAAATAACTCTAATTAGAGAATTCCTTAAATTATTATTAATCAAGAATATTGAAACATCCTCTCTAATTACTTTAAGAGGACCGATATTTTATTAACTTATTTAACTATTTCTATATATTTTATACTATATTCAAATACTACCAACTGAGCTACTCTAAATAGAATAACTCGTAAGTAGCATCAAATCATAATAAT
The DNA here is from genome assembly GCA_027478495.1 of Erythroxylum alaternifolium. Taxonomy (NCBI): domain Eukaryota; kingdom Viridiplantae; phylum Streptophyta; class Magnoliopsida; order Malpighiales; family Erythroxylaceae; genus Erythroxylum; species Erythroxylum alaternifolium. The sequence goes on along the minus strand of JANIIA010000006.1, from coordinate 12,563,999 downwards.
TTTCATATGAGAAACCTTTACGATATCAAGTCCAAGGATTAATTACACAATCATCATAATGAGAAAATTATAAACAAATAAGTAATGTACTATTTGAGATTCTTATAATTAGGACAATTCAGTTAATTTATTCTCTAATAAGTACTCATAAATTTGTTCAAATATCTTTGTACTTTAGTCTATGAGATTGACTACTTCCTTTATAAGGAAGAAACATGGCACGTGCTGGTCTTTTTACTTTATTAATGTATAATCATAATAGAGAAATGACTAAGAATAATTTAAGGATAATGCATAAATGTAACATGGATCTTATAATTATAAACTCATCATACTTTTAAATACTACGAACTTTATCTTATATGTTACTTAATTAAATAAATTCAAGTATGATAAACAATATCTTTAGTTAATTATGTCACAAAATTTATAACCAATCAATTGATTGTAGGACATAAACTAATAATCTCTCACATGTACTAAGCCAATCACTGAAGTATCTTATGCCTTATTATCATATAATTATCATACTATTATTAAGACAATAGTTTAGTGAGAGAATTCTACAAGATTCTCTTTAATAAGTACTTTCTTAAATCTTACACTCTTTATCTCAATTATCATCATAATTAAAAGAATTTGTTCAAATACATACTAAGATCTTTGATGAGATCTTAGCTTCTTTTGCAAGCTAAATAACTATAATTTTTTTATAATACGTTACTATTTTAATAATGAAAAGAACTATACCAAGTCTATTAAAGAAGTTTCTGATTCAAATGATTATTTTCACTAAATTTAAAATATATTATGACATAATTAGAAATTGATGCTATATTAAAACCTTTCCAAATCAAAATTATATTAGTCTAAGTAAAATATTTCTTAACTAAGATTTACTCATACCAAATTAAAGTTATTTTTCCATAGGACATTGAATTGAAATATTAACTCATATATATAAAATAATGGATACTTATAATACTTCATAAATACTATATATCTCTATATATCTAGTTTTTAAAATTAAGCTGTTACTTTTTCATTTCTAATAAGAGTTATTCTTAGACTATAACATCTTTAACAATTTAAAATATGAATTGTTATTCTTTGTTAACAATGTCTCTAGACACTTCCAATGAAGAGAGGAATTTAGTGTCCTTCTTATAAATATGATGAATCATAATTATCTCCAAAATAAACTCTTTAAATTTATTTTGAAAGTGAAAATTTCAACATCTTATAACCTTTTGACTATATATTCAAATGTATCTACAAAGGCTCTAGTTCCATTTGGATGTATTGAAATATTCAAACATCATCTTACTCCCATTATTTATCTTGAAAACCATTCTCTTATCAGTATTGAAACTAACATTTTGTTTAGTGGGGTATATATGATTATATCCAACCCATTTAGATATCTCATTATTTTACATTAGTAATTTAGTTATAAACTTATTGGATAATATATACTTCAAGTAAGCATCACATTCTAAAATAATTAACGTTAACTCTTTCAAAGTCTTACCCTTTTATATTTAATATATAGTCTTACTAATTAATTTGATTATAACTAATGAAGGATACTAGGTATAACTATAGAAAAAAATAAATATTGCATCAAACATCTCATTGTGAACTCCTTATAGAAAACCATCCTATTACGAAAATAACATTTCTTAATTACGTAATAAAATAGTTTTCTTAACTTTAAAAGAGTCTAATTAATTATAAATTCCAATATGATTGAAATAAAATTAATTTAATTATAAAATTCTTAAATATTAATTAGGAGTCAATCTAATTATTCATGTTAATATAATTAATAGAAATAATTAATTTAAGTTTAGAACTATGATCTCATCTTGATTAATATATTCATATTATGCTAATTATATCTAATGATTGACCTATTTTGTATTATTCAATATTGTAATAACCCTAAGTGCACGACATAGCTGTAGCTACTGCCAGCAAGTACGAGTTGATCCCACGAAGACTATAAATATTAGTACTTACCCTTCCCCTATTATCTAGTCCAAGGATTGATTTTAGATTTTTAATAAAAAGAAAATAAAAACTAAAACAAATAAAGAAATAGGAAACAATAATGAACATAAAGATAAAGGAATTCACTTAGAAATTATTATCTATGATCGAATACCCCTAAAACCTTAATAGATTGATCTTTTATGATGCAATCGTTA
>JANIIA010000006.1:12539303-12560909 GCA_027478495.1 Erythroxylum alaternifolium | reverse complement strand
TTTAGTTTTTTAATAAAAAGAAAATAAAAACTAAAACAAATAAATAAATAGGAAACAATAATGAACACAGAGATAGAGGAATTCACTTAGAAATTAGTATCTATGATCGAATACCCCTAAAACCTTAATAAATTGATCTTTTATCATGCAATTGTTATAACGTTCAAACTGATTTGCTTCTTCAAATTTAACAAAGTTAGGTTGATGATTGTGGACTTCAACCACTCATTCAGCTATTGAAGCTAGGCTAATCTCTTAAGTCAGTCTATACTTGGATGAATGATATTTTGTAGTTGAAGGGAAGGTTAGTGGGAAATGATTCAGTTTTATGCACTCACATTAACTCTTTATTTTATGCATCAGCAACTGGGGGCCATTTAGGTTTTGCAAGGACTTACAAATGCGTTCAATTGTATTTATTTTGAAAAAAAATGCAAAGCCACATTAGAGGTTTCATCCGTAGTTTTGATACATGTCAAAGAAATAAATATAAGACCAAAGCTATTATAGGCTAAATTCAACCAATATCAATTGTAAACCAAGTTTGGACTCATGTAAGCTTAAACTTTATATAATGGCTACCTAAATTGAAAGATTATATAGTTATCATGATATTTGTTGATCACTTTATGAAATATAGAAATTTTATTACTTTTACTCACCTTTTTACAATTGCTCAGGTAGCTCAGCTTCATATTGATAATGTGTATAAACTCTATAGGATGCCTTTGAGAATAGTCAAAGAAAGAGAACCACTTTTTACCAACATATTTTGGCTGTATTTCTTTAAAATTAAAGGGGTCTCTTTGCATCATTATATGGCTTATCATCAATAATTGGATGGCCAAACTAATCTTAAGTAGAACCTTAGAGACCTATCTTTGGTGTATGACAGGGGATTGTCCAAGGCAGTGGAAATGTTAGTTATCATTAGCTGAGTAGTGGTATAACACCATCCCTCATTCTGTGATAAAATGTTCCCTACTTTAGGCTATTCATGGCTATGTTCCTCCTGTACATTTGCCACAAGAGATTTGTAGGTGTTGCAAGTTCAACAGACTTTATGAGATCGAGGAGTAGTTGTGAAGTTGAGTCATTTTCATATAAAAAGTACTTAAAATTGCACGAAGCAATTAACTGATAAATAATGTACTGATCATTAGTTCTAGGTTGGTGATTCAGTTTGTGTCAAGTTACAAACCTATCACCAACAAAATGTTGCTTGTCATCTTAATCAAAAGTTCTCTTCCATATATTTTGCCCCTTTTACAATTATTCAACATATTGGTTATATTACTTATAAATTGGAACTACTAAAGCATTATTATATTCATCCCACTTTTCACATGTCTTAGCTAAAACCATATGTTTCATCATCTAAACCAATTCAACCTTATTTTCTAGCATCATTGACAACATATTTTTGACATCCAATTGTTATTTTACATAAATAAATGGTGAAATACTGCAATAAGTTAGTGGTCTGTATGTTGGTACAATGGTCAGTAAATGATACTTAAGATGTTTCTTGAAGGTGTTTGTATGATCTTCAACAACACTACCCAAATGTGAACTTTGCGGACAAGATTCTAAAGGAGGGGGGTAATGTTGCAACTGAAAGAGAAGATCAATATAGGAAGAAGATGATGAAGGATAAAATATACAACAATGTTTCCAAAAAGAATGAATAAAAAGAATGACATCATAAAAGTTAGTGAGGGATTGAAATGTTGACACGAGTAATAAGATTAATGGTGAGGACGTAACATCTGGTGTAAGTAGTTAAAAGTCCAATGGTTATAAACTATTAATCTTCAACTAATAACATTTTCTCTCTCTACTATATCTACTTCTTCTCTTTACTCTTTGTGAACCTTCCATTTGCATTTTACAAAGAGATTGTTTTGTGACTCAAACCTGTGACCTTTCGGTTACAAAGAAGTAATCTTACCAATTACTCTAAGGCTCATTATTATTTGAGCATTGCCAATAAGGTTTATAACTATACCATTTAAAGACTAAGGTGGAGGGCAGTGGAAAGGCCCATTCGTATTCATCAAATACCCATCAAATTGAGTAGTTCATAAACCATCCCCTATATTGTCTTTCTGAATAAAATTTCACTAATATCACAGATCTATCCACCATTAAATTGATTATGTATGGTCACTTTCACTAAGCCTAAACATTTGGAAAAGTATGTACACCTTAAACCTCAATCTATTGAATAACAAAATAAAATGGACTTGGCTGCATAGGAAATAATAGGATTAGCAAGAGAGGTGTAAAGTTACATAAAGAATTCAAGATGAAGTATATATTTTGACGGTTTAAGATTATGATGAGAAAAGTTGAAGATGTACAATTGAATTACAAACTCGAATAAATATTAGTAGGAACTTAATTTGGTTTACATGATCTAATCATCAATATTGAAGATACTAACTAAATTTGAATTTCATTCAGTACTGTTTAGTATCCTATTGGTTAATGTTGTTAGTTTAGTATCCTATAATAAATTTAGAAATGTACAGCCTTGCATATTGTGATATGAAAAAACTTTTACTGCCTATGTCAGCTAAAAACCATATAAATTATTCACGAACCTACTCCAAATACATTGCACTTTCGCTCTGAGCAGAACATATATAGATATGGAGACTTCAGAAAGTCTATATTAATTGGAAGTAATAGGTCCACTGAAAAAGCCACACTACCCGCCAAAAATACCTTAAAAGTTGGCGTGAAGATTGGTTTTGGCAGTAGTGAAATGAAATCTGAACAAAGCTACATTGTATCATAGAGGCGTTTACCCCCTAGTCATCACCAATTTAATTGGTTACTTAGTCCATGTCCGTTCTTGTTTTCCAAGTTCTTAATGTCTCACCAATAGCTTTAAGCTCTTGACATATAATCTAAGATGTATGTTTCCATGTATACTTAAATACCCTTTTTCTATGTTTTTAGTGAATACATACATACATCTAATCTGGCTATGATTCAAACCCAGTCGTATTAACCACTCAAAACAATAGTGGCATAACAATCTCAATTTGGGATCTAAAGATGCTTGTTCACTAGGTAACAACCATAGTAGGGGTTGACCAACAAAATCTTGTTTAGGGATATTGTTCCATAGTTACAATCTTGAGTCAATCTCAGAACGCGTTCTTGCAACTTGCCTAGTAAGTTCTTATCTAGAAGGCATATTTCCTTGGTTTCCTCGACAAGTTCTGCTTTTCTTTAAAGTAACGAGTCTTATGGGGGATGGATTGGCCCCAGCTAGACTTGATTGACTTGTATTATAAACAGACTTGGCTACCATTGGGACAAAATGGAAATGATAATGCCACCAGCACCAATGATCTTATAGTGGTTGGATTTTTAAAAGAAGTCAGCTGTACCGCCTGGAAAATTGGAAGAATGGTGTTGATGTTAATGGTGGGGTTATGGTTTTAGGACTGCCAAGATAGTTAAATATAGCCGGATATTACATCAGCATTAACGATAACCTGTAATAGAATATCATCTGTGCAAAATACTGTAAGTAAAGAGTGAAAGATATAAAGATCATGTCCCCCGAATTAACCCCATTTAACCTGGATTCTTTCCGATTCCTTTTCCATGCGTTGAACTGAAACACATATAACTCCACCATTATCTTTGAATTTTTTATCACCTTTTGGGACCAAAAATTCCCAGGACCAAACAAAACCACGGCAATCTTTTCGTGACCTTGAAGTGAAGAATGATTGATTCTTTGTTCTTCTTTTTTTCTTCGTACAGTTCCCTTCTAGACAAAACTGATGTATCATCCATCAACTTGAAACCTCATCCAAAAGCTTATATCTTCTAACCTTATTTATAAAAACCTGCCTTGTGATCCCATTGTTGTTTGATATATACTCTGATCTTGTCCTTCTAAGCTTTTCCTCTAACCTACCTTGTGTGACGATCCTCCTCCTCGTCGACGGCGGTCTCTGGGGAGACTTTTGCTTCTTGATGAGGTTATTGACTTGCAACTGCTGACTGCCACTTTGACTCTTTAACCCTCCTTGATCAATATTGCTATTCCTCTTCGTTTTCTTGCTGTTTCTGTTATCATCATCGCAGTTCATCTTATTTGACGATGAAGAATTCTGAGACTTCTCCTTGGTATGATGGCTCAGACACCAATTGCAAACTTGATAGGACTCGGCTTTTGGATAGAGATTGCTACAGTATCTGTCGAATTAAGAGTTCCAGAGCACAAATATATAAGAACTTTGTGATAATTACGATGAGACAAACCGAACCAAGAAAAGATACAAGTAAATGTATGCTCTTTCCTGTATTGAAGAGTATGCAGATACCTGTGTTGAGATCTGAATTGGCAAATGTTGCAGAGGAAAAGCTCACAAGAAAAACCGCAATCTCCACACATGCAACACTCCGGGTTTGGTTGCGATGATGTGTTAAACTTCATAGTCTTGATGTGAATCAGTTGAAACTTAAATAGCACAATTCCTCTTGAAGTGGTCGATAGCTTCTTCGGATGCGAAAATTATGAAATCCAACTTGGCATGGCAAGATTCGTTGTTGTTATGTCTCTCTTGTTTCTGAGAGAGATAAGAGGAGACAGAGAAAGAGCCGCTAATATGTTAATGCTTAATAGTCGGACAGAAAGAAAGTCGCACGTATGTAGATTACTCTTATCACCACCAAGGAGCGAGCGTCCTTATGTTGCTGCGCTTTATATACGATGTCATGTGCTAGTCATTTGTTTACTTTTTAGTCCTATACTTCGTCAAAGATGTACCAACAAGACAATTCATAGGCTGTCCAAGTCTGGGTTGGGTTAGCTCCTAAGTCCTATCTAAGTTTTCTTTTTTAATTCAAGTAAGTATTACATGAAACTATTGGAAATTGTCCAAGCAAAAAAGTAATTAATATAGTCTAATTAATTTAAGATTATTTAAATGATTGAATAGAATTTTTTATACTAGTTCGCACTTTCAATTTTAAATATTAAACAATCCCTTACATCTATGCCGCTTAACCCTTTTTTTTTTTGTTTAGCTCATAAATACTATGTATGCACACACACACGTACATATATAGTGAAATTGTTCATAGATTATAATGTCCTGTCCTTCAATGTTGTATTTCTTAGACGATGTTACCCTTGGATTAATTCAATTGTGATTCCTTCACCAAAATGAGTCGTTGCATCAGTAGTTGATTGAAAGGGCTGAAACCTTGTGTCTTGTGATTGTATGACTTTGGTTTGAATAGCTGTCATTACTTTTAAAGAAATAATGACAAAACTAATGTCTAACCCTTATGTGACCGTGTTCGTGTTGATCATAAGAAACATGAATACCATAATCGTGGAAAGGAAATACAAGTTTAATAAAGAACAAGGTTTAACTTTGGAAATGACCTTTGTATCTCATGAAAAGAATTTTGAATGAAATCTTCAAAAATCCTTTTCTTTACCTGCTAATTCTTTTTTTAGTAGACATTCCCCCAACTAAACGACATGTAGTGAGATTAAGAGAATTTCATCAGAATTTCGTCAGGGACTTGCAGGCCAAGAAGTAGCTGCCTGATTATGTGACCCAACTAATCACATCTGAAGATTGTCTGGTGCGTTTATAATATCACAAAAAAAGGTGATTCTTAGTCCTGGGTGGTCCAACTGAACCTGCCGTGGTATGATTTAAGACAATACAATTTAAGAATACCAACTATTATATACTATGATTGCATCTTGTTTGACCAACATTATGCGAGTCAGATTAACATAAAATATAATTGGAAGAAAAAGTAAACAGTTCAGAGCAGGAATCCCAAGAAAATCAACAATATATGTGTAAAACTTGGAACTATAGAACAATAAACAAATGCAGACGAGATCTCACACGATTACACTGGTGTCATACATCTGCTTCTTCAAATATGTTTCACATGGTAGCTTAATCTCAAAGGTTGTCCAATCTCCACTCATCCATATGCGCGTGCAAAAGAAAAGCTAAGGATGTTGTTCCTCATTTTACTCAGGAACCAATTAACTTCATGTATGCACCAACAATCCTTCTAACTTGAGCAGGTGATAAAATCAGTTCATATGTACAACAGCAATTTCTTCAACAATGTTAATATGGCGGGGCTTGTTGGTTCTTGATGCGACGATCATTAAGAAGTGATAAAGAAAAACAAAAGGTTAAAAAGCAGAAAAGCATTACACATTCAATCATAACTCTTTCTGGCTCAAAATTATGTACAATATAAAGCACACACAAATATTTCACCAGACACTGATCTATTCTACAAAATTTACAACGAAAAATGAGAGAGAGAGAGAGAGAGAGAGAGAAATATTTCACTTTCATGAAAAAGTAAAAACAGATATTAATCCATCTTCTCCTTATTTAGATTTGACCCTATAGTGGGTGCCCTAGCCCTTACAAGGTCAACTAGTTGCTACCGTCACCCCTGTCAGTTGCCTCCGTTTTTTCATCCCCTCCTGTAACAAAACATTTGCTTCATTTACAGCCCACTAGGTTGCATTTGTATTGATAACATAAGAAAATCTGGTTCATACGATCTATCATTAACATACTTTGTTTCTTCAAACAAAATATCTAAAGCATGTATGTCAGACCTCAACTCAATCCAAATCAAAGATCTACTACATTCAAATGAACCTCAACAAGTCACCAGAGAATTCGTCACATCCCCGTAGAGCATCAACAAGACATAGCAGATGTATCAAGGTATTAAAAGCTTGCTTGGACTCGTAAAACAGCCAACACCTTTTTATACCTAAGTACTCGCATTCATTCTTGGTCTACTTTGTGTGCCAGATATGATATTATTGCAAGTGATAACATAGTAGAAGGAAAGTCGAGCAGTCTTGGCAGGTTGCTCATTCTGAGTTTATCCACTTCAAGAAACAGTTCTGTATTCTGATTCCTCAGCTTGTCATGTCACATCTTTAATATTATACACAGATTCACATATATCAAACTTAATCTTCCTACGTCTACCGAATTTTGTGCAAAGCACGTCTACTGTATGTGCAAATACTTTCCTGGAGCTGCTGAATCATGAACAAATTGAATAAAGTTCACTTTTTCACATCAGATGAATTAGAGCACAAATGTCATTCAAGGTAATAAAATGAAGCATTTCCTGTGGATGATGAAGTTTTACATGTCAGCAGTTTCAAGAGTTGCAATTTTCAAGAGATAATGGCTGTCCAAAAATCTATAGAAGTCACAGGCTTATAGCTAAGGGAGCTTCTCCAATTGGGAGTAAAGCTACTTGAAGAAACAAGAACACAGAAGGCCAAACCAATTAACAATGTAAAATAAATTCAGTTTTAAAGATACTAAGAATGCCACTTTCAGTAAGATATATAAAACTTGAAGGAGAGGAATTTGTTACTCACAAACTTCTCGCCATATAAATTTGATTAGCTCATTTTTATTTTAGAACTCTGCTTAGCTCTGAGCACACTCAAAAGGGTGTAAAGATCCTTCTGAAAAGTCGTGCATCCGAAAACGCTCCAATAATTCAAAGGGGCTGAAACTAGCATTGTATAAGCATCATAAGCACAACTAAACTTGATATAAATAATGTATCTCAAACAAAAGGACTATTCAACACTTGATGTTAAGAACAGAAATGCGTATCATGGAACTGGGGAGAAAGGGAGCAGGGGATTTTAAGATATACAATCCCGTTTTCACAGATGAGCTGAGATACTTTTGAATTGGCCTTCACTAATTTTGTCACAGATCAGCTGATCTATGGAACATAACTATTATGTGATAATTTTTGCATTTCTTGAGGTCAAAGCCCATTAGCTTTGTGAGTTCAAGATACGCAATCCCATTGTCACAGATGAGCTGAGCTAGTTTTGAATTGGCTAATTTTCTTACAGATAAGCTGATCTATGGAACATAACTATCATGTGATAGTTTTTGCATTTCTTGAGGTCAAAGCCCATTAGGTTTGTGACTTCAAGATATGCAATCCCATTGTCACAGATGAGCTGAGCTAGTTTTGAATTGGCCTTCACTAATTTCTCACAGATAAGATGATCTATGAACATAACTATTATGTGATAATTTTTGCATTTCTTGAGGTCAAAGCCCAATAGGTTTGTGTTTAGAAGTTCTCATAAATGTCAATTAACTTGTAGAAGTGAAAAACCTGCCTACTGAAGGTGGTTGACGTTGAATGAGTCAGAATTATGTTATAATTCAAATGCTAAAGTCTTTGAATATGCCAATCTTACAGGATAGCTTCACGATTATGACACAGTCTACGCTGATTGCTTTCCATAGCTTCCAACACATTAGAAGTCTCAGGTCCAGCTGCTCCCCCAGCCACTATTGATGGAACAGGAGCCTTTGGAGTCCAAATCTACAGTAACATGTCAGGAAAATCAGAAAACTATACCTTAGTAGGTGAACCCAAATACATCTGTCCTCACCTTTATTGTGTAATCAATCCCACTGGTTGCCACAACACAGTCAAATGGATGGCTCTGCACACAGTTCACAACTGTCGAGGGAAGTGGAGGTGAATCAGGTTAATCAACAACAGACAACAAACTTTTGGGAAAGGAATAGTATTGCCAGAGGGAGGACATATTACCAGCTTCATCTCCAAGTAACATTTTTATTAGTCTACCAGTTTGCTTCTCCCATATAAACCATCTACCATCATCACTTCCACTTGCCACATAGTCACCTATACATTGTTTGATTAAAATCATAAACCAAATTAACACTTTAAATTATGTTATCAACGAGATCACAGCAATTTCCCAACAACAAAATCCAAGTCAAATCTAACGAGGCACCTTGTTAATTGTTATACAGGAACCCCTAGTAATAACTGACAAACAAGACACAACGGATAAACCTGAAGGCAGAAACAAAAGACATGCAATAAAGAAAATTCGTCAGAAAAGTAACCTCTTTGGCCCAAAAAGCTGGCTTGTTTTATATCAGTTCCAACGTTACAATGGCCCACATATCTCTGCTTCATATCAAAGGCTACCTCTGGCTGCAACATAAAAGAAGTATGAGGAAATAATCTTAGATTGAAAGGTATTTAAAGTTTATGAATGAGTCAGCGGCAACAATAGAGAACTCCAAAATTTATAGGAAGTAATATTGAGACAGCAAGTCCAAAGTTCGTCAAACGATTCTTGGATAGGTATACATCTGATACTATATCGACTTCCATGTATTTTAATACAACAATCCTGATTGTGCATGCATAAGTGAGGCACAGAAAGAGAGAATTTGTAAAATCAAGTAGGGAGTAAAACATTAAGCTACTTCCCAAAAACCAAAAGATATTAGTATTTTTCCCTCCATCATGTTTAAACATTTAACAATCCATTCAAATTCTTGTAGACAAAAGCAATAATGAAAATCCATCCACTTCTACTTGCATGTTTTGTTGGCATAACCATAGGGGGATTGGCTATTATCCAGTATGTCCATCTTAGAAACACAAGCAATTATTGCCATTTCTTGGCACTAAAACACCTTCATAACAAACCTAAAGAACAGCATTCCCATGAGTTCCAAGTTTGGTACTGAAAAAACAAGAAATTGTTTTCTCTTAATGTATAATGGATAACTGGAAACAAAACATTTAATGAAGATCAGAGTGTGAACCTGATAAGCTGTACGATCACTCTGTGAGGATGAAGGAGACCCACATGAGCCATTTGTGCAGCTTGTTTCTCTAGTTGAATCACCTCTTCTATGAATTCTGAGATTTAGACTTCCGTGAAGAATGTTGGAATGAATATCACGAGCTTCATCACCTGGAACGGATGTTTCAAAGTCCAATTCCAGTTCCTCGTCATAGTCAGAATCTTCCCTTTCAGACCTAGGAGCATCTTGTGAAGCATCACTATTAGCCTCTGATCGATAAAGTATGTCACTCAATGACAGTGCTCTACCACTTCTAGGTTCAGGCCTTGGAACTCCATCGTTTGTCTTATTAATCTTTTCAGCTTCAGCTAGTCAAACAAATATGCAATTAGATAAAGTTCTAATCTCAAAAGGAAAGAATAATATTTATAGATAGGTACTTTCATGGCTACTGGTACTAAAATGATGGTTGAATAACTGAAGACTTGACATCCTTCCTCATGTTTCATTTTTCAAAGAAAATTTCCAGCAAAAGTAGGACAACCAGAACAAAAACCTGAAGCAAGATTCTTTTTGATATTCGCCACCCATTCAGACATCTCAGTGTTGGAGGGTGCAGAGTGTTGGGCAGCAAGGGCAAACTCTAAAGCCTCCTTATATTTTCCCAACTGCAATAAGTTCATTAATCAGCAACTGAGCTATAACAGCCAAGGGAAACCTAAGTACCGTCAGCAGTTCAATATCACGATATATGCAGCGAGCACAACCGGCCACTTATATGTCCCTCTTTTAGAACAAAAAACCCCTTCGCAAGGTTCAGTCAGCCATCTTAGGCTCGGTATATAATAATTAATCTCTCTAAACCGTCTGCCGCCTAATGTTTACAAAAAAATTGTTCCTACAATGTGTGTAACAAGAAGTGATTGTATAACACTAAATGTAGTCAAAGATGCATGTAAACCACCAAAAGTTATCTTTTTGCAAGTTTGATACACATAAATTGCACATATACATACAAAATTAAAAGCAAATGCACACATGGTTAAGAGCCAACAAGTAAATTTAAAAAACAAAAGCGCAAATTCAACAATTTTGAACTTGGTTATCTTATTAACCCAATTTCCATCCCCATGAGGAAAATGATCTAAATAAGTGGAACTGGAAAGACCATATTCAAAGAAAATTGCAACACTTAAATAAATGCTGTGTCTGCAGCAACATGAACGATTAATGAAGCAGAAACTACACAGTAGTGGGTGTTGCAAAAGATGATTCGACAGATTACTATTATAAGCATACCTGTGACAAAGCTTCAGACATATAGTAGAGAGCTCTAAAGGAAGAACTGTTGATTCTACGAGCACTATAGCAATCCCTTATGGCCATGTGCACATCATTCTTCCACTTCCGCTGAAAATTACAGCACAAACAAGACACAGTTAGTAAAATATAAAGGAAATAAAAAACTGTTATTCAATAAAGCTTGTCAGAAACCTTTAGTAACAATGCTGCACGAATGCAGAGGCCTTCATGCCTAAGCATGGAATCAATATCATGACCACGACCACGACCATGACCATCCAGAACTTCGTCGCAAGCCTCAATTCCAGAAAAATAATTTGCCCCTTCCTCTAAGCATTTTTCAGCATATTGAATCAGCTTCCTGCATTTCTCAAGCTGTAACAACCATGTCAGCATGGATAATATTGATAAACAGAAAGAGAATAAAGAATAAAGCAAACCAAAATATGAAACACACCACAGAATTGCTTTTAGAACTTCTAATAGTTCTGGGTAGATCAGGTGGTAGCCACTGCAATTCTAGCCCATTAAACAACGGAGTGAAGGTGGTCAGCTTTGTAAGGTCTCCTATATTGTACTGCATGGCATTTCCACTACCTGCAAGGAAGTACTTCATATATCATTCAGCTAAATTCGATAACAATTGACCCAATGACAACCAGTCTAACAAAGAATTAATAAACTGAGGATGAAAGAACAAAGGGAATTTGACAGAACTTTGAAAAGTTACAAGAAACAAAATTAACTTTGAAAAGTTACAACAAAAGAAAATTTCCCAACAGCGATCCATTACACTTGTGAATGCTAAAGGTCACAGGTTAAGCTTCCAATTCCAGGAAGACCATGGGCAACTAGAAAATTAAACTAAGGATTAGATTATCAAGTACCATTACCATCTGGGCAGAAAATCCAATCTCACAAGACGAAGAAACATACCATGATCAACATTCATTAGGTATACATGCTCCCCACTATAACTAAGGAGAACCTCCTCTCCATTTGGACTGAAAGTAACATGAGTTAGGTGCAAGCTTGAACGTCCCTGACAAGAGAAAGGAGAAAGTTTGATCTTCTATGACAAGTTCTGTTTAAATCATCCAGGCATGTACACGTAGAGACAAACAAACACACACATTGATGCAAAAGATTTTAGAGTTAATAAAGAAGTAAAAGAGGGAGTATTAGTCAACCACAGGCTTTATTTTGGTGGAATGAAAAACGGGAATTAATGGAATAGAAAGGGCAACAAGGAATGAAATAAAATTACTTTATGCTAAGTTTTCTTTATTAGATAGGGTATAATAATGTCAGATATATTGTACTAATTTGTTTAGGACTTAAGCTTATTTAAGAATAAAGAATCCTTATTAGAATAGGATTCAAATTTATTTTTGAAATTTTAGTTAGGAAACTTTTCCTACTAGAATAAGGATTCTAAAAACTTCTATAAATATGTGTACTTAACCCTGCAAGAATAGGATATTCTAAACATCAATTAGAAAGTGTGATGTTTTCTTATAAGCGTGATTTCCTACCCCCCATTCCTTGTTTACCACACTAAAATTCCAGCTATATCAAGGCCTAAAACCCTAGCCTAAATTTCCATCAATCAAATCCTAAAATTCAAACTAATCCAAACTCAAAATTCCAACAACCTAAGTTGAAATCTAGACCTAAAATCTGATATTCCAGCAGCCTAACAACACTCAACAGCCCATATTTCCTAGTTTATGCGAGTTTTAGCTACTAGTTGATATTTCTTCTATTTGTGTCTGTGTGTGTGTATTATGTATTATATATAGAGAGAGAGAGGGAGAGAGGGAAAATCATAAGAAAATTAAGAACAATGGAAAACTAAAAGTTACCATAATCTTGTGACAGGTTTACATGAGCCATAAGAAACCATTTGGTAAACAAATAGTAACATATTCAAAGTACATTTATTTCATTTTGATCAGTTATATTAGTCAACTACAGCATGTGTATTTAGAAGTAATTCACATAACAATCTACAATTTCGAACTCACACGTTCAGAAAGATGCATTGGGCAAAAATAGCCAACACAAGGAGGTGGAGACATTCTCCTCCGACAAGAGGTTAGAGGAGGCAACATCCTTCTATCATACAGCCGAGCAAAGGAATCACTACATATCCAAGGTTAAGATTTCAATATTCCCATGTTAATGATGGAAAAAAAAGTAACTCAAATCTTCCCTGTTGAAAATAGCACCTGCCACCGACTAGGAGCAAGTGAGGCCGACTAGTACTGATATCGCAAGATTTTAGGGCCAAGGTCTGTTTAGGAGGATCGGCTAATGACCTTTTCATTCCACAACGTAAGTCGAGCTGTAAGTGACACACAACCATTAGAACTAGATGATGGACGTTACTCAAAATACAGGGTAACAACTGAAAAGAAATACAACAAGAGTATAGCCTCTATCAAACTTGATGAAAAATATCAGCCCCCTCATTTTGTTTGGTGCAGCTAATATGGGAACTAGATGTCAGTTATTCTTCAGTATCCTAGTCCATGAACAACCAACCACTGCCTTAACAGGCCTCTTGAATCTTCTCTTTACATTTGCAGCTTAACTTCTGCTAATAAATTACTTTCACGTGTTACAAAGGAAAAGATAAACAGCCTCATAGTTTATTCAATTGATAGATCAAGTTTCTGATAATTAACTGGATCATTCTTTATAGGACCAAACATCTTAAGCCATACTGCTAGTTAATTCTGTAAACAAATTATCAGAGAATCTGGAATTATAATGTTAACTCCTCTACATGTAATCCTAGTCAGCCACTATCTTCAACCTTGCCATCCAGCATATCGATTGCCTTCATTATATACTGAAATGTTTATAGTACACTCCAAAGGAAATCAACTAGCAAATCATCAATGCTTTTCATTGTTGTACTGACGTCTTCAACAAGAGGTAACAAGTTCGCAATAGTCCCATGGTCATTGCCAAACACAGATAATGATATTGTAAGAGAATAACAATGATCACACTGATCTGAAAAGCATCACCTGACAAAAGCCTGTATAGATTACACGATACAGAGCAATTGACCACTAGGAGACACACCTTTCTAAGACCGTAATCAAAGCTTTTAAACCATAAGACCAAATTCAAATTAAAGATAATTGAAATTTTCTTCAACTTTTTTAAACTCACTAGAACATTGCGACATTCCTGGGGAGAAGATCCAGCGGGTGGACAAGTAGAACACTCGCGAAAGTCATGCTGTCTCAGTGTCCCATCTTCACTAGCACTCCAAACAACATGGGGGTTTCCAACTTCAACCTTCATAACAAAACAGATGAAATTCAACCAATGCGGAAAGTAAAACTATATTGATATTCAAAGTATTGACAAACTAAAATCTTACAGCTAACTTTTTCACTCTTCTAGAGTGACACTGGTACAGCGCAGATGGAGTAACTGCGTTATCATCAACACTCCTCGCACTTGCCTGCGATAAATTGAATAAGCGAACCTGCAGGAAAAAGGAGTTAGACAAGTTCCAGGAAGTTAAGGAAATATCATCCACTTATATTGAAATTTGAACTGTACCTCTGCATCCCCAGCTCCAGACACCACAAGCTCGTCAGATGTTTCAGGTATAAATTTTGTACAGAATATGTTTGCAGAATGCCCAGTATCAATAGAATGCAATAGCTTTTGACTCGTGTAGCTCCAGATATTCATCTGCAGAAATCTCAAGTGTCAGCAACTATTTTCTACTGAAAAAAATGGAAGCGCATGTCTACAGGAAAGCAAGCAAAGAAAAGCTTCCATTTCTTGTCCATAGAAGGCTATCTCTCCACTACTTCATGTTGGTTTGCACTCATACACAATCTCCAACACACACATACCAAAAGTACGATAAAATAGTAAGTATACTCCTGCATCCCAACCAACATTTTATTCCCACATCTATTTTCACGCAACCTTAACCTATCCTGTTCTAAGCTCATCAGATTTACAAGGTCATCCTTCCCTCCGCCCCATCAGCTATTTCATCCACATTCTCTTTTCCTAACATTTGAAACAGTTCAAAAACACTTTTTCCCGGCAGTGTAGGAAAAATGAAGGAATAACGAAAAGGAAAAAAAGAGGGTTGAAAATACATACAAGAAACTTCCTCTCCCACAAGGCAACAAGTTAGACCAAGAACACAGAATTTGATTGGGCATTAATGTCTTATGGTAAACTTTAATCGCACCCAATGTTTATCAAGGCATTTTTAAGATGCCTAGATCACCTTTAACCAGGTAAATATTCAACCAGGTTTCTACTCGGTTACTGCATACCTAGATAGTCCTTAACCACATATAACCAAGACCACGAAAGCCTGGCAACAGAGTGGGTCTCATATGCTGCAGTGACACAAATAAGAACATTAAGATCTCACACACATGCATGCCTTTATTCAATGAATTTGTTGTCCTCTCCTATTTTCTTTCTGTTTGGCATGCAAGGTGGACTTCTGGAAACTCTACAAATATACATATATGCATACAGAAGTTTGTACCCGTGTATCATCTGACCCAGATATCAAAAGTGACCCTTTGGAATTCCAAGCTATCGCGTTAACACAACCCTGATGCCCCTGCAGATGTGAGAGACAGCACCATCAAAACAGACAGAGATTCTAAGAATAAATTTCTAGTAAAACACATAATTATGGAAAACTGAAAGAAAACCATTAACTATTTCAAAGGGATAGAGCTTTTAAATTACCGATCCTGTGGGCTCAAGTGTCTAAAATATAAGCAGAACAAAACAAATATAAGGGACGGAGTAAATGAACATAATAAACAGTTCAAGTGGAACTTAATAGAGACAGATTGGAGGAGAAGAATAAACTGATAATAAGATCTGTTCGGTTTAGTACAGCAGCATCGTTCTAATGCTTGGCAGATACTTTAATCATACAAAGTTAGAACTTCTCCCAGCAAAGAGAATCACTGCGATATTTAGAAGATTATGTTTATCGACAATAATGTAATACTTAACGTAGATCATATGCACCTCCAATTCCTTGTCGTGCGATAGTCTGCGTACCAATGATGAATGCATCCGCAAGCCCTGGTTAACATCCTACATTAAGCAAAGAAACAGAAAAACCACATCATTTCTGTAACATACGTCATTAATAAAACTTTGTATTCAATGGGATGACAAAAATTTAACTACAACAGCCAAAGTGAGATACTATTCATTACACAGATATACATACGAGTACAAAATGAATGAAATGGAAAAGGAAAGAATCACAGCCTCGGTGTCCCAACCACAATGTCTAGTTGCTGCAATTTCTAAACACGAGTTTAGAAGAAAAAAAATCTCGTTTAAAAAGATGGCTTCAATAGCTAACTAGGATACTTGAGTAGCAACAACACAAGCGTATGGATTGAAAATCAGTGTAACAACCTACAAAGCGCATTTAAAATCACCACAGTGCCTTGAATTGCACTTTATCAAAATCTAAAGCAAACAAAACAAGACCCAAAAAATCGAACAAAGAAAAGAAGTAGAAGATCGAGGTGTAAGCCAATGAACAGAAATTTACATGGCGAACATCGAGATATCTTCCATGGAGCAAGTTAAAAATATTGCCGTCGTGGAAACCGTAAGAATCCATTGAGAGGAAACTCGGGAGAGGCGAGAAATTACAAAAACCCTAAATCGGTTAAACCAAGCAAGAAAGAAGTATATTGATTAGAACATATCTCCTTATCTGATCCAACCACGCGATAATCTAACATCATGGGTAAAATGAAGCTAGTTAGTGCGTGTGTATGTACGCCCTTATTTTCACCGCAAACAACGTCAAGGACTTTTATGTACCAACGACGAGACGAGGCGAGGGGTAATAAATTAATAAATATGGATGTTTAAGGTGGCTGGCTGGCTGGCTGGCTCGTCATGATTCTACACTTCTCTACTGGGATTGGGAATTGGGATCGCAACTAAACTACAACAATAAGATACAGGTCACGATCACACCTGGTTTGGTTTGGGCCTAAACAGCATTTAGGCCTCAAAAGAAACCATCGTACTTTATGAAACCAACCAACTCTTAAAACTCCCTACAACACGAGAAAGAGCAAAAGGAATCTTGGAACTAACTATTCATACTTCTATTCGCAATTCCTTTTCTTTTATTTGTATTTGCTTACTCAAGCCATACCATGCTCTAAAACAATAATTAGCTAAGCGCATTAAGACCAACATCCTCCACTCAAATCATACCATAATTATCCCATTACATTAGCAATAGCATATTCAGCCCTTCTACTAGGGACATGACATCTACTTTTTTGTGAAAACAAGTTGATATTTAGAGACATGGGATGGGGTGCACCAAACCAACCGGCCCCTACATACACCAAACTCAAGACTCAACAAGAGACTGTCTGTCTCATCTTACAAATATTTGCATGCGACGTAAGTACACAAGCATGAAGACAACCACAAAACCCAAACCCACCTCAAATTACATCCAACCAATTCAATCAATTGCATAAGCAACAAACATGCAAATCCCAATCTTACATACAAAACACGCGAAAACAAAAACAAAAGCCTTTCCACAAACATGAATTGAACGGTCAAATTACAAGATCAAGCGCAGCAACTTGTAAGGTAAAAAAGGCGCTCGCTCGTGCAGCAGACGCACAAGTAAAACCTCGCAAAGGGAAAATAAGCATCACAACAAAACAAAAAGGGCGAGAAGAAAGAACGAGTGGAGTTTAGTTCGGTTAGGGGTCAGGTCCCACACCACCTAATTACTGAGCCTGCAACTATAGTCCTCCTTTCTTGGGGTTGGGGGTGGATCCCCCTTGCGCATAATTAGTTTTCAAATGTGAGTGACAGAGTGCATACCATCCCCAAACCCTAAGACATCCGCTTAATGATCCACCTTCCCTTTACTGCCCAATAATATTAATACGCCCTGCCCCTGCTTCACTCCCCTCTTCTTCGTTCTAGAGACCGACCCCATGAACAATTTGCAGAAGAACCCAAAACATTTTCCTCTTTTCCACCACCTCAGACATTGAAGAAATACTGTTCTAGCCATCTTTCAATCTGCAATTTGTCTTTTTTTCTTTTTTATGAACAAAGTTTCAATCTTGTGCCAAACCATTCTCGACTCGGGTCCTTGTTTATTCTCTTCACACAGTTATCAGACTTATAAATAATTATTTATCTGGTACTGTCTAGCAGTAAATCACAGTACCAGGATAAGGTTATCACAGTTCATGTAGAACCAAGTCCCAGTTCTTTGGCTTTATGCTTCAAGAATTTCAAGTGATGAATGGCCTCATCGAGAACCTCTATTGCATCCTTGCCCTTTCCACCTGGAATTATGCTCTGCAGAATGCTCACTGTCTCTCGAATCCTTTCTTTCCTCGTTCTCTCTTTGCTAAACTCTGAACCCATTTCACTTGCCGAGGAGTTGTTGCCATTGACAAATCTAGATTCTGCATGGTCCTCGAACTCAGAACTTCTGACACGCCTCACAGAACTAGCCGTGTCCATGAGTGATCGTACATCACTATTGAATCCGTTGTACAGTTTTCGCTTTTTACTTGAGCCATCTGAACTAGCAACCTCTTCCATGCTTCCCTCGTACCAACAGTGCTTACAATGAGCTGTCATTGTACTAGGTGAATGACCTGTACTAGTAACCTCATCGTCCCCCGTGTCATCACTATCATCATCCGAGTAAAGTAAAGCATTCAGCTCTTCTGTATCCTCGCGCATCTCACTTTTCGTATCAGTTCCATAGTTCTCATCCAATTCATAGGTTGAAACACGTCTCAAAGTTTCATTCTCCCCCACGTTTTCTTTGCCCAAATTAAAAAGGCCATTTGGTTTTGCTCTCCAAGAAGTGAAGCACTGGACGGGATTGCCAAGTGCAGAACTGAAGATCAAAGTAGTTTGATCACCTGACTGATCAAAAACAAGGAATCTCTTCTGAACAGATCCAGTTTCAGCCTTAGGCGTAATGGACTCCATACAATTCTCGGATGTAGCAGCAGGTACTTTCTGCTTCATGCAGCTGTCTGAAGCAGGTGTGAAGGCCTGTCTGAATCGAGGCAAACAATACAACCAGCGATGAGGTTCATTGGTTTGACCAACCTGAGAGTGAGGAAGCTCATGGAATGGATATGTAGGCAAAATTCGGTTGTTAGAGACAATGGCAGTGCCAGGATTAAAAACCCAAGGAAAGGTATTTTGCTGCGCCGATTGCATTGGAGCAGCCATGGAATTCAGACTGGGTGATTGCCAACCAAATTGATGCCGGGGAAACCAAGTCTCAAAGTCTTTCCCCATCCGATCAAAGCAATCACCTAACAACAAATGTTCAAATTTGATTTGTAAAAATCTCCAATAACAAGAGGACATACAGTTCAATATGAAACAATAGCGCGAGATATATGTATTACATACCAGAAGATGGCTTATAGCAGTAGTAGGAGTCGGCAATCACTTGCTGTGTTTTAAAGGAATATTGACAAAAACAAAAGTCTCCAGCTTAACTTGAAAACAGAAAACGGAAATTAAATCTACGTAACAGGTTTAAGCAAATGACGGAAGTATTCAGCCTGCAAAAGAAATCAACAGGAAAAGTAAGTATCAGTGGATAAAACAAACTGTATTAAGAGTAATTATCCTCCAAAGAAACGTTGGCTTAAGGAATAAGATTTATACTCCACTAACCTGGCAATCCTGAAGTGGTTGAAAACATGCTATGACTCTAACTATAATGGTAGCATTTCCAGCAGTTCCATTTTCGTGTTTCAATGCGCGAAAATTTGTTTGGCTCGCTGCTTGGCACACCATTCTACTCACCCAACCCCTCAAAGTACCAAAACACCAAGAACACAATCGTTCAAGGAATGGTAAAATAACACTCCCTGTTCGTCAAGTGGGGGCGATGCCAATTGAACAACTGAAAGCTAGATTTACTTGTTATTGAAAAGATAGAAATGAGAGAGACCAGTAAATGGAGTGAGAACCGCAGTGAGAACAGACAAAATATGTATAGATGATTGATCAGACAATGTTCAGCTAATCTGGAGTACATAACAGGGAATGACGACGAAAAAAGTGGATCCCATGGAAAATGACTGATAGAATAAGTGGGGGCTAATGGAAATTTTGATCCGTAAAACACACGAGTTACAGGATCACTCTGCAATAGAGGTTCAAAGAGATAACTTTGCGATACACATCAACAGATAGACTCAACAACCACAGCATCCTGTTTCTCGTCCCAAAAGAAACGCCACAGTGACCTCCCAATCAAAATATTCTAGATTTCTGCAAAAAAGAACTCAAATGTCAAAACCACATCTCTTACACGAAATCAAGGAAGTGATTCAAATGCAAAAGTAACCAGATTCTAGGACCCCAAATGTATAAACAGCAAATATTAGTAAAAAAGATTCATAAACGTGGCAGGCAGAAACAGAGAGACAGCATAAAGACGAAGTACTTGCAAATATCTTCTCCAAACAAGCAGGCATCTCTTTCTGGAAAATAAATCGTTAGAAGACAAGAGTCTACTCGAACTGGAGTGATAGAAATGTGTCACAAATAAAAATAATCAAGCAATTCGATCTCCTTGCTCCCAATTAGGCCATGTGCTGTTACGAGTAACAACCACCTTAAAGTTCTGAAACAACAGGAGTTAAGCTTTCTTGTGCGAAGATGAAAACCCACCATTAAAAGACAAAACTTGCAAATTAAGCTCCAACAAACACAACAGGAACCAAAAAAAAATAAGCAGCAGGTAATGCAAAAGCCATAAAGGAAGTGATTCAAGAGAGAGAACGAACGTCTTCAGATAAACATAACTAAATACCAGCAGAGAGCAGAAATCTGAAAAAAGAAAACTTCAATCAAAGCAACAGAGAGATCCAGCATAAAAAATCCAAAGATCCATTAGCAAAGACTACGATCAAGCACCAAAAGTCGGAACACAACAAGTCCTCAAACCAAAAATCAACGTAGAAAAAGGAAAGGAGCCTTACATTAAAACACAGGATTCGTAAGACACCAGATCGAAGAACAAACGTGGCTTGTAAGAAACTGAAATCTTAACAAAGGCGAAGAAAGATGGCTACTGCTGCGGTTACTTGCTCGTAGAGAGAGAATGAGAGTACACAGTGTGGACGATTAAGTAGGCTCAGGTTATATAGAATGAAATTGACGGAAATGTCCCTGTATTATACTCTAAAAGTAAAAGAAGAAGAAGAGTGTAAGTGGGGGCATCCATCAATAAAAAAACCAGCGAAAGAAAAAGAGAAGGAGCGAAAGAGTGTTTTGATACGTGCGTGCAAGAGGAGTTGCACGCAAGGCATTAGTGTACAATTATGATCTAGTGCACCTCTCTCTTTCTCTCTCTCTCTCTAGCTCATCTCAACGGGGGTTGGAAGTGAACTAGATTATAGCCTTATGCCATCTCAAAAATAGAATATTCTTAGAATCTTTTTACACCAAATTTGGTGTTACTCCAACCATTTTACACCAAAATTTTTACACCAAAATTTTTCAAAGAATATACCACAATAATTTAGTTATTAACTAAATTAATTTATATTTATAC
>JANIIA010000006.1:12389309-12399705 GCA_027478495.1 Erythroxylum alaternifolium | reverse complement strand
AAAGGACATAAAAGGAATATGTTAAAAAGTAATTGGATAAAGTTGTCTTTTTGTACTTTTGGTGCAATGAATAGTAATACACCAAATTTGGTGTGTTACTATTCATTGCACCATTTTAGTGTGAAGATTTGGTGTCTTCTTTGGAGTAGATTTATTGCACCAAAATACCAAATTTGATGTTTTGGTGCCTTGGTTGGAGATGGCCTTAGACCAGTAAATGGCAGCTTCTTTTTTTTATAGGTTTTAGTAGTTTGATTATGTTAAATTATTGATAATTATGTTTAGTAATTAACAAATTGAATTGACAGATTAAATTTAATCTGTTGATTTTGAAAACGCTAGTAAAGGAGCGTTTAAATTTAATTTTTAAAGTTAAATTAATATTAAATTTGATTCGAAATATACAAAAAATTATTATCTCATTATATATTTATTCCTTTAATATTAAAAGTAAACATAAAGACAATTGAAAGGATAACTTTAGAAGTAAACATAAGGATAACTAAAATGATTGAGTAAATTGCACGAAGGAAGAATCCCCTCAGATTCTCTGTCCCATGTATCATGTCCCTACCCTGTCTTATGGCATCTCAATCATCTATTTATGTGGATCCTATAAAAATAGATGGTTGAGATACCATAGGACAGAGTAGGGACAGGGTACATGAGATAAAGGATCACGTTCCAGGAAGAATTGAGAAATGCCTAATAGATAGGTAAGTATTGTCTATGTTGATTCTACAATAGTATATTTCACCATTTTAAGTTACACATAATGTAGTCACAAAAGCAAAACAGGACTAAGGTGCATAGTTTTATACAGTAAAAAAGGCCATAGTCTAACCATTTTTTTCTCATATGTCCGATGAAGTTTATGTTATGAATGTTAAAAAACCTAGAAATATGATAAATTTCATATCTTTATAAATTTTTTTAGGTCATGCCTTCTTAAGTAAATTTACATATAAACAGTTAATACTGAAAAGTTAATTTTACAAAATATTTTTAAATAAACAGTTGATGTTATTAACTAATCAAATAAACTATATTAATCTGCTGTCAGTTAATCGTTAATCGAATTAGATAACAATTATTGCAATCTGCAAATCGATATATACTATTATTTAGTCTCGTTTGTCCTTGGAGTATGTAGCTCATACAATGGCGTTCTTAATGTTTTTAATTTTAATCCAATGATGATTTCTTTTTAAAGTTCTACTTTGCATACTTTTGCGATTATTCTATACATATGGTTTCTATTGTTTGTTCTTTAATAAAAACTAAGGTCCCTAACTTCAAATAATTTCGTTGAATCATGACCGAGTGATTAAGAACCAAAAACAATCAAGGTATATTTGTTTCACAATTAAGTAACCAAATTGGCATGCCACAAGAAAGTATACAATTGATTATGGAATGGAACAAATCTAGGAAGAAACCCAGTGTTTCTTCCTTTTTGTTTGGCTTATCAATAAATTCAATTTTCCCAATGGTAAGTAATAGAGTTAATTAAAGGTGCATTTGAGCATCTTCAAAATGGCGAAAGGCTAATTTAGAAAGAAATTAAATTATAAAGCAGAAAAGAAGCAGCGGCTACAAGGAGAAAATTTTACAAAAGCCATACATAAAAGCAAAGGAGATTGGTGTGAAAGAGGTAGCATCCTATGTTTCACATGAGCGCCAATGATTTGAAGCTTGACCGTTCAAACCATGATCATACTCAGATGACTGAAGCGGGGTCCATGATCATTCGTTGAAGGCTCACACTCCTCACCTGACAGCGAATTATCCATTTCATATTTCCGTTTGTGAAAGAGAGAGGACAATACCTTTTAGGCTTTGGTAAATTTTGAATCTGATTTTTTTAAAAATAAATTTATAAAAAATAAAGATATATATATGTTTAAATATTTATAATAATTTTAATAAAAAAATTGGGTAAATTTTTATTATAGTGTTTGATATGTAATAATATTTTATGAAATGTAATTTAATTTTAACTTGTATTTTTAATTATATCTTTACAAATTGAATAAAAATTAAAATTATTAAATAATATTAATTTGTAATAAAAGTTATATTATTAAATGTTAATTTTTTTCATTTATGATATTCTAATCATATAATACTCTTATATCATAAATATAATATTAAAAAATACTAAAAGAAGTCTCAATCGAGTACAAAAATAAATCTTAAAAATATCTAAAATTTTGTTGACGAGAGAATTAAGAATAGTTAAAGAGGAGGTAAAGTTTTATAAAAAATTGTCATAGAATTGAGAAAGAAAGAAGAGTTGAATTAGCAAGTGTATTTTTTATATCAAATTCTTCAGAAAAATAATTTAAATAATAAAAAAAGTGATGAGATTTAAAATTTAAATAAAGTGCTATTACTTTTCTTAAATTATGAAAATTTTTACTTTTTTAACTATTAAAAAAATAATTAAATATAATAATATACATTTTTTTAAAAAAATTATTTTTCCGAGCAAAAATTTATGTAAATCAAATAAGGCCTTAGAGTGGTAAAACTAATAAAAGAAAAGGAAGGAAGGGGTGTGTATTGTTACTCGCACATTCGCAGCAGCACACAATAATACTTTTGATTGATGTGATACATGGACGTGCCTCATCCATCAATTTGCCACTCTTCGATCTCACTTGCAAGTTACAACGGGACCTCAATCCACTTTACTTCTTCTGAGCTCTTTTTCCGTGTTCATTTCCTTATTAATCAAATATATACTATTTACTATTAATTAATAATATTAATTATTTAATTTTTATAATTTCTTTTCATTTTAATTTTTTAAAATAATAAATCTTTAAAATAAGTAAATTTCAAATAAAATTATTTTAGTAGTTAAAATATATATTAATCAGTTTATAAATAATTGTTTACTTATTAAATTATTTTAATAAATGTAAAATATTTTTAATGAATATCGCATAAAAATTAAAATAAAATTACTTAATTAATTTATTAAAATTAATTTATTTTTAATTTTTCTAATATTTAATAGTATTAGTATTAAAATATATTTATATCAATATTATTAATCAAAATTTTAAAAAAATAAATAAAATATGAAAATATTAGAAACAACCTCCCTATTAGTTAAGAATAAGGTTGCGTTCTATCGGACTTCTCCAAATCTTACGTTTCAGCGATATTTTTACCGAGAGTTGTTATTATTGTAAAATAAAATATGAAAATAAAAATTTATAATTAATAATAGAAGGAACATTCAACTTCTTTTATGGTCATCTTTGCTAAAGGGGTTAATGGGAACTTTTAAGTTAGAACTTAGAATACACTCATGTTAATGTTGAAATAGTTTTTACTTTCTAAGAGGTACTTAGTTAGTTGATACAGGAAGAAAAGAACGAATAAGGAATGAAAAAATATGCTTAGTAAAATATGATAATTAGATTAGCGGTATTTTCATATCTTCTTTTAAAATAATCTTTATTTTTATTTTTCACTATATTCATTATAATTCTTATTATCATTCTTTTCCATAAACTAAATATACCCTTAATTGGTACAGTCTGCATAACCTGTTTTTCATTCTTACCTAAAATATTCGAAAAGAGACTAAAACTGAAAAAGATAAGGGAGGGAAAGCTAAAGGGAAAGGAAGCCCCATGATTTTAATCACCTGAAGGAGATCTTATGCACAGATTAGAAGATCTGTTGGTCCTCTCTCATCCCAATAATAAACAATACTTTCATGCCCTCTTGTTTGCATTGGAGGGAGCAAAAACCATGCTTAATCGAGTTCCTCTGGCTCCAGTCCCACTGGGTTTACACTTTTGATAGCACCCAACGCGTAAATTATACAATTTGTTATTCAATCATTCTACATTTATATTAATCTATACATAGATACTTGTCCACATGTCTACTATTTTGTA
Source organism: Erythroxylum alaternifolium (assembly GCA_027478495.1). NCBI lineage: Eukaryota > Viridiplantae > Streptophyta > Magnoliopsida > Malpighiales > Erythroxylaceae > Erythroxylum > Erythroxylum alaternifolium. The sequence goes on along the minus strand of JANIIA010000006.1, from coordinate 12,395,785 downwards.
TTAATATAATCGCAACAAAGATTCTTTCTTACAGGTGTTATATGGAAGAAAAAGGTCCAATAGAACTTAAGCCATCACATAGCATGATGGTTATGGATTCACCACTTGACTAAAAAGGCTTCAATATTTGTTCTTTTGCTATGAACATTACCTTGAGCTAGCTTTGCCCACCAAACTTATATGACGAAATGGATGATTCTGTATAAGGCACCGATTCGTAACATGTACTGTTGAAATTGCCCGTTGATTTGGAAGTGCTCCTTCCATATTGTGAGGAAACGAGAGTTGAACCCTCTCTATGTTTTCCAAATTTTAATTTTTGTTATCTTTTATATGAATAATCAAAGAGGAACATGTGATTATCCTTCCAATATGTGTAATTGATCATTAAATTGCAGCACAATGGATCCAAATTGACACTAAAAAAGTAAGAGAAAAGTGAAGTTCTTGTGCTCTAACCAATCGAGATCATCCCGTGTTTCCTGCCACTAAAACTAATTTATTAGGACGAACCAAGCCAGGATAGCATTGACTTATATAGAGAATGAACATTCAGTGACCTATTGAATATATAGAAAGGAACATTTGATGAGGCAATATATTTCTTTGAATAACTTTGTTAATGGAAGCTTTGTGTAGTTGATAATTGGGAATAAGATCACAAGAATTATGAAAATTGGTGGGGAAGATGAGTAGCAATGGAGCACGAGACCATGGAGCCATTTGGTTGTGGATTCTCCAACAAAAGCATCCACGCTTGAAAAGCTAAAATACTATACCCTTCTCCTCCACTCCATCCCGCACTAAAATATCTCTTTTTTTTCTTTTTATCCTTGTAAACAATATGTTGCGCATCCCCACAAACTAATACAGAGCAGGGCCAAAAAGTTAGGGAATCCTCACCAGACTCTCCTCCTCCTCCTCTCACTCAGTCAATTATATATATATATATATATATACCATCACCCACTTTCTTAGACTTTTAGACCACCTCTCTTTATATATTTTACCAAAAAGAAATGTCCCATTAGAAAGCGTCAACCCTCTTCTAACTTTATTTTCCTTTAGGTCAGTGGCTCGATATCAGGAGAAGATGGGTAGGGTAGGGGGATTAGGTTTTAAATTTTCATGATCCAACACGTGCAAGTGACACGCTTATGATATCAACAACTATTGACTCCATGACTCAAAAAAGGGTGACTTGTATCACAATTGAAAGGTTTTCGACTAAGATTATGTAAATATGCATACCCAAACAAATAAGAATATACAGGTTATAAGTGGGTGGATTTGTTTTTACTATGCACCCATATTGTAAGGTGAAGGAACATTATTTTGGAAATGGTTGTTGCACTTTCATGTCACTTAGAGGACAAGAAAACAGAAACCCTCCCATCGTGATCTCGCAGATGTGATGTTGAAGCCAACTTCTCACCTGCTTTCTTTCTTTCACGTACCAAAATGAAGGTGAATTATATGGTTTTTGACATACCACTAGAACGGGACTCTGGCCTTTAAACCGCGTCAAACCCGACATGGTTGGATTGAAACACCAAGCATCAATCAAGCATCAGTTAGCAAGTCAACACCTCTGACACATTGTTGTTGATATAAACAACTGAGATCCAATACGCCAACTCTTTGGATCAATTTTGACAAGGAAACCACTGAACTTTGAAATGGAATCACGCCAAGCCAATAGCATCCGGACATGATTTATAAAAGTTGAATATCGGTATCCAATATTCGCTTGGGACCTGGGTGGCAAGTTAGGTTCTTGCATGCAGGAGATAAAACAATAATGAAAAAAAATATCTTAATCAAGTGGCAGGAAAATTTTAAATAACGTTTTACTTCAGTCACCATGAAAATTGAGGAGGAGACCTTGAAAAATATGTGAAGAAGTCCCAATAAAAAATAAAAAAGAATTTGTAAAGAAGAAATATTTGTCACTTTTTATCAATTATTTTCTTTGAAATTGCACTCAAGATGTTGGTTAGGGGACTTGATTGCTATAAACGAAAGAGCAGCAGCCTTCGCACGAGGATGTGGACTTTTTAAGGAGAGTAATTATAGGCGTATTAGGGATGTTTAGTGCACATTATTTTAGGGAGTTAATTGCAATGAGTTACATCGTGCGCCCATTTCCAAGCAATTATAAGGTCATTTTCTGATCCCAAAAAATTACATTCGAGTTCCAGCTTCCCCATCACTCTTCAGCTACCTTTTCAAAAAAGACATAATTACTTGTGTTCGGTTCTCCAAAACTCTCTTTCCTTTCTGCAAATTTCGATCATGGATGACTCTCCATTTCAATTAGTAACCCTGATTAGAGCTCGCTTTTTCTGTTAAGTCAAGATTAGCCAACCACCAACAGTAGCTGTAATTATCAAAATTGACTGGAGAGGGGGAAAAAAAGGAAGAAGGAAACTATAATGTTACACACACAACGACCAATTCCACACTCGCTTGTTCCTTTTCTGTTGTCATCATCATTTTCCGTACACAACTTGGTTGGTAACTCTGGGCTTTAGGGATTGTTAAGACCCGTCTAATTAAACTGGAAACACCGATAAAAAAAACATTCGGGCATGTAGTGGCGAACAATTATGTCTGGTTCAACAAAAAGAGGCTACTCATAGAAACAACAAAAGATTTTTTAAGTTAAAAATAAAATGAATTCTTAATATTTATTTTCTAAGTATAGCTTATATATCTTTATTTAAATAAGTTTTCTTATATTATAAAATATATATCTTTAAGTGAAAAGTCAAATGAATGCTCAATATTTATTTTTAAATATAGCATACATATTTTTTAGTTAAATAAATTTTCTATATTATAAAATTAAGTAATATATTTTTGATTAATATGAAAACTTATAAGTCAAATAATCAAAAACTTATTATTATACACGAATGTCAAATAAAAATTATATTATGAAATATATAACATAAGGGAATTATATCATCAAAAACTAATATTTTGATAAATAATAATTTCAAATAAAAATTAGTTAATCATTATTAATAATATTAGAAGCCATAGTATTGTGAATTTCGTTATATTTCAAAATTATTACAAAATATTTTAATTATTTTTATCTCTTTTAAAAATAAAAGTGATATTTGGTACTTAAAATTTTAAGTTTTCTTAAACTTAGTATTAAATAAAACGTTTATAAATCATGTCAAAAAATTATTTTTATTAATGTAACTTGTTTATTAGATAGTATGTGAACATTTATTTATTAATCGCACTAATAAAATCTGAACTTAAAGATTAATCGCTAAATTCAAAATTTTAAAATATTTAATATTAAAATTAAAAATGAGATATTTTTAAATATTATTATTTTATTGTAAATCATCGTAAAAATACTTCTTTTGACAGCCAAGTCCAGTTTCTGTTTTAACATGTTCATTTATATCTTCGTGAGTAGCGCTAGTAAACATAAAACATTGCGTCCACAATTGTAATTTCGATTTCTGTGACAAAAGAATAAATAAAGACAGATACAATACTTGGCACGTCCACACCAGAATAATGTAGTAAGATAGTAATAAAAACGCGAGATAAAACAAACACAAAAAGGGCAGAGGATCTTCCTACTCCGACCACCAAATCTACGAGACAGCAATAATAAAACACACGAAAGTCTCCCCTCCCACGCGACCTGCCTTTTATCAAATATGATTTGGACTACAGAGCTCGTCGCGGCGCAATCTTATTAGTGCACGTGGCGGAATCTGCAAGGTCAGTCATAGTGACATGGCTGTAATTATAATACAGCCGGATCACCTTCGGGGATCTTAATAGAGAGCGCATGCATTAAGCGCACGCTTTGGGGCTCGCGGTTCCATATAAGAGAGAGGGGTTTTGTTTTGGTCAAATGAGCACGCGAAGCTTGAGTGACAGGCGGGTGTACGGTAGAGTTTATAAAGGACGTATGGGCTAAAGTCGTGCGGTGGTCGACACCTAGCGGATAATAGGATTTAGATTAGGAGGTGGCTCCTTGCTTTCTGGCTTGATCTGGTTTTATGATTTCTTTGGACAAACCCTGAAGTTTGTTGTAAGAAGTATTGTATTTTTGCTTTCGGGTGATTAAATTTTGGAGCAATAAATAAGAAGTTTTGGCGGGATACAACTCTCGCTTACTACAGTCTAGAGAAAATAAATGCTAATGGGCTTCAAATCATCTTTACCGGAAAACTTGTGCCTCCTGTTCTCAACAACGTCCAATCCATCTTTTTTTTTTTCTCTCCCGATTATTGAATGGTTGGATGTTAAGAGAACAGGCTGGCACAGATTTAATGAAAGGGACACAGAGAAAGGAAGCAAATGTAGAATGATGGTACGAGAGATAGGACGCATTGCGCGTGGGGTCTACCTGTAAGAAAAGAATGAAATCCCTCTGGCTCTGGTCATTTTCCAGGAAGTAGCTAAAGAAAAAGTAGGACTTTTAGAAGCATAGTCTTAGTCTGGAGGCGCTGCTGCTGTACGACAAAGGAGCAAATGGTGGTGAACTGAAGATGGGAAGCGGATTATTCCCCAGTCCTCAGCCTTTCGAACCAAACAAGTGCATCTGCATGCGCTCAAGTTTCCTTTTTTACTTTTATTTTTACTAATAAAGACACAATTGAACTTTTTCTTTTCTTTTTTAAAAATTAAAAGTACATAATAAACATCGGTATGCAAATGCAAGGTTTGAACTCATTGTCACAGTCTACCATTCGATTATGTCTAAGACTGAGAGTTGTCTTCGAGGCTCATTTTGGGCTCAAAGTCCACAACACTCTTACGTCGACCCCATTTGGCAGCTTCACTATATTCTCTGAAATAAGACCTTGTTTAATAATAATAATGTAATTATAATCAATTAAAATTACATAAAAAATAATTAAGAATCGTACCAAATAATAAACCAATAAGAGGATATATTTAAGATTTAAAAATTTAACCGATATTTAACTATTATAAAATTAATAAATAATAAATAAAATTAATCAAAATTAAAATATTTTATTAACATAAAAATACATTAATATTTATTAATGTATAACAAGTTGATATTAAATTTAATAATTCAAACTAAAAATTAAATATAAAATAAAAATAAAAATAAAAGTAACAACTAAATTTGTATTTTATGAGGTTGTTTCTCGTCACCATCAAAAATTCTAAATTCTCCAAAATTATTTAAAGGCTCATAAACCAAAATTTCATCTAAAGTATTTGTATTATCTTTTATTGCATTTTATTAAATTACAAACGAGTAATGTATAGAATTATTTTTTATTGTAATATATTATACTTTTAATTTTTAAATATATACAAATAAAATATTAACTAATCATCAGTGAATATTCTTAATTCATTCGTTGAAAAATGCATTTTTTTTGATAAATTGTCTTCTTGAGTTTGCTATAGTCAAGATCAAGAGATAATTCTTTTACTTCGATCCCAAAATCAATATATCAATACAATCAATATTAATATTGGATCATGTGTTCTCTTCTTACTAAACTCTTAAGTACATAACAGATAAATTATATAATTAATAATAAAAAGTATAATTATTAAGAAAAATAATTCAACTAATAATATACATATTCTTCATCATGAAACTGTAAACAATGTAAACAAAGTTATTGAATCTTTGATGTTAAAGTAGAGCTTTAAATACAATCACCTTTAGCACTTTTGTACAAATTTTATTTTGATTAATAAAGCGAAAATAATTTTCATTAATTTGATATTTGTTTTTCTATGAATTGATGTCGATCTTAAATCGAATTAATGAAGTCTATGATACAATACATATCCATGAAGGAAATCAAGATGAGATCATGATAATGAGATTTCTATCGTGTGCAATTATGTTAGTATCTAAATTATCCCTAGTCATAGGATTCGTAAGACAGGACATATTAATCCAGATAGATTAGCACATGTTATACTCCTTAATTTGATCAAGTAGTCGATCTTACAAACTGAAAGCATGAGATGTTTAAAGTTAACATATGGATGCTTACTAAGATTAGTAAGTACATCGGACGACCAACTATGATATTATCATATGGATGATCTATCAAATGTCAATGATTAATCTCATCATAGCAATGGTGCAAATATACTTAGACTTGAGGTACTCAAGGATATCTTGGATACTGATCCTTTGCTTTGACATTATTCCTTTTTGTCTCAAGACGAGGTCGCTCATAGGGTAGTGATTAGGTACAACTATTAGTGTTCGAAGGTAATTGGGTAGCCAATAAAGGATTCACCACTCCTGATAAAAGGAGAGGATACCCACGACCACTTATCTGGGTCATTACTCAGAAGTCTCTGGCTAAAGTAGCTATGTGTCATTAAGAGATCCTTCAATGACACATAGAGTAATGAGATCTTAGGATAAGAACTAACATCACTTGGACTAAATATGGCATAGTCAGTCTAGTAGGAGTTGACACATA
>JANIIA010000006.1:12324633-12337320 GCA_027478495.1 Erythroxylum alaternifolium | reverse complement strand
GGACTTTGGGGCACTGATGAGAGTGAAGCACTTGTACTCTTTGCATTCCCATTAATCAATGACAAATCACCAATCAATTTAATACACTTCACTCTCTCCTGCAAATAACATGTTTCATGTCTTAATTATCTGAAATTGGCGTAAATAAGAATTTGCCTTTATTTGTTTATTTATTTCCTCTAGTTTTGGACCACAAAGGCATCAACTCTACCTTTTCTACTTCTCCGGGAAGACGAGATAGTGCTTGCTCAACGTCCACTGTTCTGTTTTCCATCACAACAGCAATGGCTACTGCTGCTGCAATTTCAGATGGTCTAAATTCCAAGAAGTCAATCCCTGCATTCAATTCCCACCAACCAAAACCTCAAACACCAACTAGAGGAAATTATTTTAGATATTACATTGCCAAATTGCCAATCGTGTGTGTGTTTGGGATAAGTGAGAAAAGGACCTTTTAATGTGCCTAGTATGAGCTGGATTGATTGCAAGACGAAAGATGATGTAGATTCGGTTTCATCATTATTGATCTTGTTAAGGAAATAGTCTATGAAGGAGAAAGGAGTAACTGCTTGCATCCTCCAACGTAAGGTACTGAGCACAAGAAGCTCCATTCTTTGTACAGTTCTTGTTTCAAACACAAACTTTGATTCACCCACCTGCCAGTACCATCAGCCATTGGAAACCATTAGACTATGAAAAAAGAACACTGGTTGGGCAAAAAAAGCAGAAGATTCACCTTAGACTTAACCTGCAAATCTAGAGATAATGGAACTTCAGTCTCCTCCATTTTTGCTGCAAGAGATAAACATGCCACTGCTAATAACTGCATCATCCAATCTTTGCCCTTCTGAGGTCACATACAGAAACATGGTAATTAGAAGCATCACAATTTATCTTGGTGCAACACAGCCAGGTATTGCCTGATAGGCATCTAATGGACAAGGATCAGGGAACTTACAGGTAATTCATAGGCAGATAGAAACCTATCCAAGTAGTTTATCGATAAATATATACAAAGTGGTGCAAATCCGAAATAAGCATGAACCTGTTGAATCAAAACAGAACAATTAGCATTGTGAAAACAAGCCTGAATGAAAAATCTCATATTGATTGCCGGTACTAGGCCAACTGATGAGACTGAATAAAAGCAACATCACACGCACGAACAACTTCATTAGATAGAGAAAAAGGGATAGAAAAAAAGACACCTTGAGATGCGATTAAGAAATAGAAATGGCCCATAAAAGGGGAAAAGGGAAAGAGGAAACCCACCGAACCCACTTCAAACTGAGTCCATGTCAAAAAGAATATCAAACAAAAGGAACAAAATACCACTACTCATTTCATTTTTCACCCGCCAATGTACTAACAATATCAATAATAATAATGAAAAAGAGCACAAACTAAATCCACAGCAAGTCCCACAAGTTCATATCAATCAAAATGGAGATAACTAAATCCACAGAAGTCCCACAGGTTCATATCAATCAAAATGGAGATATTCCTCAACCATCTCCAAGTATCGGGCGCCACAACTCTATTAGACCACTAAACGACCAATATCAAGATGAAGAAAACATGAGAAAGCGGGACAAGAAAGGAAAGAAAAGAGAACCCAGTGAGACGAAGGTCTCACATTCAGATTAAAAGGTGTTTCCATTTATTGACACGAGAACATAAATCCTAAGTATAAAGAAACTAATCAAACAACATATCCACAGATGAATCCCCCATAAGTACCTTCTGGGAAAATATGCGCACATCAACTAAAACCCCAATAAAACCCATCAAACAAGGTGGAAAAGAAAAAAAGAACCCACCTTTTCAATCCAGTGAACAGCCTCTTCTCTTGCCCCCATGTCCAACTCTCCAGTCCTCAGCCTCCTAGAGTAATCAGCATTTGGCAGATGCTGGCACTCCTTCTCAATCATCAGAGCTACACACTCCTCACTCGGCAATGGCAGACCAGCATCTCTACCGTCACAGGCCCTGCTTTGATTGTACGGAAATCGATCGTTTTTATGGCGCCACGTGACCTCAAATTCCTCCGTCTCAACACCATGGTAGTCGGTATCATCGAGAATACAACTGTTGTCCTCCGCGCACAAAAGGCTTGAAACCGCACACTCAAAACTCGGTGCCATTTAAATGAAATCTCTATGCAAAGCTTTATCTTTTACGACTGATTTCAAGAGATTAAGTTCATATATAAGCAGGAAACGGCAATATAATCGGGGGTTGATTTCGTTTTACATGCGTGTGCATATATATATATATATATCGAAGATTTTCAGGTTGTGATAAGCAAAAACAAAATATTTTCTGTATCAATGAATGGGAGGAAGAACAAAGAATGATCTTTTTTTATCAGATACAAAAGAACAAAAAATCTATTGCATCACAGCCACTCCCTCCCTCCCTCAGCTCTCTCTCATATACAGACGTTTGGGGACTGAAAAGACTGCTCCAAGCATAAGCTTATGAAGAGAAATGAGTGCCTTTTTTAAGGGTAAAAGGCAGAGAGAGAGAGAGTGACAGAGATATTCAAAGGGGCAAAAAAAGAGCAATTACAGGATGGATTTTGAAAGAGAGTAAACAAAAGTAATTGCGTGTATCTTGTCTGTACAAGGAAGTGTCTTAGGCACCCATTGATGGAGAGTAACTGCGTGTATCTTGTCTGTACACCGAAGTGTCTTAGGCACCCATTGATGGAGGGTTTTGTAGCTATTTTAACTTGGGATTTAGACCTAATTAAATTAGTCATACTTAATTTCTTTCTTAGCCCCACTTCCTTTGGATTTCCTTTAAATGCCCATTCGCTATTTAACACCTTTGCTTTTGTCAATGGAAACTTTTATGAGCATTAAATATAGAATTTTTCTTCTTTCTTCTTTTGAGTTTAAGACAAACTAAAATCACTTTATATATATCTAATAAACCTTAACTTTGTCAAACGTCATCATCTATGAATGGTTGGATTTAGCTTTTCAAGTGTTCAACAAGGGGAAATGAAACTAAAAAACTGATTGGTATAGTTATATTTTATTCAATGTATGATATAGTCGTCAAAAGATAATTTATGTCATAGGAGTGTAGGATTTAAGTAGATAAAATTAAAGAATTGCTTAAGTAGTTGACCCTTGAATTGAGAAATTAAAATTGGTAAGAGAATTAACTAGGAAGGAAAACTTGCCAAGGGACGCGTTGGTTTGTTTTAGCAATTATAGGAAAGATATTAGGACAAGATCGTAATTGGAGATTTGTGAGAGTGACCAATGAGCATGAACTGTGTCTTTTCTTTTCTTCCCGTGCTGACACTTGTCGTATGATTCGCTGGCAACATCCGTTTCTCGCGGAAATTACGACTTCGGCTCCACTTTTTCTTCTTGGGTTTTGGCCTTTTCTAATAACTCGTATGTTTTTTTGGCTTTTCTTTCTTTTTAATTTGTTTAGTACTTTTCTTTTCCTTTATCTGTAATCAAGCTATTTTCGATTTTCATGTTTTCAGGTCATTTTTGGGCAACAATACAGTCAAACACTTGTAATTATGGTCCATTGCATTAAAATCCAGTACAATGTGAATTTTTGTTTTAAATTCTCATCGACTTCATTATTTTTATAATAGAAAAATTATTCTCAAGGGAAAGTTAATTATTAACATTTTATAATTTTCAAGTATCTTTTAATATTTGAATAAAGCGATATAGTTTTTAGGTGTTACTGCAACAACAGCCCAGTAAAAACTGACATAGTGTTTAAGTAATTACGTAAAATAATCTTTAAATTTGGATGGATTGTGTAATACATATATTTTGTTTAGGGAGTAATTACGTTATTTTATAATATTAAGTTATCTAAAACATTTTAAAATATCACTAATAAGATTTCATTTAAGAATGATTGTCATGAGTTATTAAACCCAAAAATTGAAATTCACGACAAATTAATTAAACTATTAATTATTAATAGAATTCAATAAATAAATCCTTAATGGATTATAAAAATATAAATTAATTATTTTATTTATTAATATTGTTATAATAAAAACATAATATATATAATATGCTAAGTAAATATGTATTCATTTATCAAATGGAAATTGATATTATATATTAAATATATGCGATTCTTTTTAATAAATATGATAAATAAATATAATATAATTTTATTAATAGTAAAAATAAATTATATTATATTGGTTAGTTATAAAATATAAAAATACGAATACATAATAATTGAAAACTTAATATAAGTCTTTCTTTATTATCATACAAAACTAATAGATACTATTAGTTATAAAATCTGATGAACTAATATATTAATTGCTATAAGTTATGATATTAAAATATGATAAATTAATAAATTAACAAATAACACTCATATAATTTGTTAATTACCAACTACTCCTTAGTAACATTAACATAATTGCTTATATGACAAAAGTTTGCAAAGTGTTTTTTATGTCAATAATTTTAATCAAAAAATAACAAAAAGGAGTATATGTCTTCCATTAATAATTACATAGACTTAATTATTAACAAGATTTTAAAATGTATTGATCCATTAAAATTGTTTTTTTTGTTTTAACTAATTTTTTAAAACATGCAAGAAATACTCTCTCTCCATTTTCTAACATGAAAACGGTTTCCTAAAATTAAATTACAAAAATTTGAAGAATTTGGAGCAAAATGTACTGGATAAGCTATACATCGAGTTATTAAATAAATCTAGTTATCCTCAAAAAAGGTATGGTATTGGAACTTATGACATTATATGCCCATTAACTACTAGACTTTGTCATCTCTCCAAGTAAACATTTGGCACCGAATATGCACAAGGGTAAGCTTCATGTTTTCAACAAGAATAAAGCTTCTGCTATATACGTAGCATGTATTAATGTATCCTCATTACTATGTACAGATACGAAATATCACATGTGTTGAGATATCTTTACTATGCTTGGACTGTTTTATGCAGGCGAGTCGAATCTATAATTTTCGAGGATAAGAGTAAGGTCAAAGGCATGGATTGCATGTTTTTGTAGCTCGACACATGTCGTTGGTGGAACCCAAATGTCTACATTTCCTGTGACCGCAAAGGCCATTCCGCAAAAATTATAAAAGAAAGAAAGGGAACATAGATTGAATGATGGAGAATTTGGAAATCTTCTCAAAATCATCCAAAATCTAATGGTGTGAAATTTAAAGGACGGTCTTTTCACTGGCCAAAAATAGATGCCCTTTAGCTCTCTTTTATTTCATACACTTTTGGGAGCGTCTCATCCCCCTACTTTATTATAAAAACGTGAAATCTATCAAGTACAAGTTTTCTTTAAGTATGGGCTAACACTGACTGCTTGGATTGAAACAAACTCTCTCTCGAAATAACTAACAGTCTTGCATGGTTATTATGTCTGTATAAGTAATCTTGATAGAGCTTATTTTTAGACCACGACCAGTAGCTAAGACTTGTAATCGGTGTCCAACAATGGCCATAATTTTACTTGGGAATGGTGCCAAAAAGAGAACGTTGTGTAGATCACCGATCTTTGGCAAGTCAAGAGCAACCTTTTAGACGGTCATAGTCTAATGTTTTCAAAACCATTCGGTCTAAATTGGCCTCATTAGATGCCCCTCGACTAGGTAAGGCGGTCTTTTATGGTCTTTGTCTACCAAGTCCTTGATCCGTTACATCGCCAACACATTGGAGTCAATATCAGGTTCTTAATGATTTAGATATTTCTTGTTCGAATTCAAGAGAAATGGAGTTGCCAAGATCAGTACAAGAGCAAGAGTGTCTATAAATGACCTTAAACGAGATGGTTTAATGCGGTGGCAGAGGGAAGATGAGACAAGTGGGTGACAAGCCACTGCTTAACGGTACAAGTGACGATCCCTACGTAGGAAATTGGTACTATGCAATAAAAAAATATATGAAATAACAGACCAACGACACACATTATTACCAACAAGAAAACGGTCAAAACAAGACAAGAATATGGGGTTTAACTTAGGATGCTTTGTTTTCGGCATTCACGATCATGTGCTTAGAGTAGTTAAAAAAAGGAAGAAGGAAATGAATTGAGGGAGTTCCTAAAGAGACTTTAGGGACACAAATTTCTAACCCTTTTCTGGCCCTCATCCCATCTTTGAAATGCTCTTTTTCTTTGCTTTGAATTTTCAACTTTTGGTTCTCAAATGGCCACTTCTGCGGTTTCCACTATCAAAAATTCTCTTGACATTAAAAAAATAGAAACTAAGCGACCATTCTATACAAACTTAACTTTGCCCTTAAGGGTGGTTTTTTGATGTCAGGTTCAAAAGATTAATATAGAGGCAGAGAGGAATAAAATATGGTGGAAGAAGCACGAGCAATAGAGGGGCTTCTTGGTCTAAAAAGTTAAGTCTTCGTTAAGGCGTTTGAGATTCGAGCTTTTACAGAGTGTCATTCACATCACACCCCACACTGCCACTGTTGTTTGCTTAGCTAATCCAGTCGAGGATTTGGTTCCTCTCTTCTTCTTTTTTTTTTCCATTCATTTTTTACTGTAAAAGATTAGAAACCCAAGACTAGTGTCATGTGTTCAGGGAATATGTCCAGTGGCTTAACTCTCCACCACTCCGACCCTCCAATGTTTTGACTCAAATCTCTTTCCTCTCTCTCATACACATACCAAAATATATTATTTACACCACCCGCAGCTTTAGAATTAGAATGGATCTTCTTATACAACGCAGTGTTCCTTACTGGGTTTTGGTTTTTACGTTAAACTTAGTTGTTATTGTTTACTTGATAGGAACTAAGCGTGCTTCTTTTGGTATTAATCTCAGAACTGACAAGTGACAATACATTGTATTAAATATGTAAAAATCTTGCATGTATGATAACGTTACTAGAATCCGTACGGCCAAATCTCAATGCTTATGAATCTCCAAATTTTATGTCATTCACATCCAATTACCTTGTGATACAAGATACAAATAGCCCAAGTTAAGGCTTATTTTAGTTTGGGGCACTGTTAAATAGCATTTTGTTTCGCTAGACAAGCATTGATCACTGATTAAGGAATTACTATATTCATATTATTTCTAAAATATTAATATTCCCAGAATATGTATGCCCAATGGCATTGGTCAGTTAGACCAATCTAAAGCTCTAAACTATAGGTTATTTTAACCCCTTAAAAACTTAAGAACAGTCCTTGAGATTCACCCCCTTGAATATTTTATCAAAATCTCTCAATACTTTAAGGGCTACCAGTAAAACAAAAATTACACTAAAGATCATGAACTAGGTTTGTAAGACTAGGTCATGTAAGGCATGTGCAACAAACACTTACAACGCCGTGGTCCGCCCCAGATAATCACCAGAACAGCCGCCGTATCTTCGGTGTCTCCACTAATTAATGCCACCCCTTAATCATACTAAGAGTGAACATGACAAATTTTGAAATAATGGAAAATTTCCAACGTGAATTGGTATCTGATCCAAGCGTCCTAATCTCTTGGTGCATATTTTGCTATTTTAGTTTGGTGTTATTTGTCTTCAGCATTTTGGTCCCCACTACACTTCAGCTATAGTGATCGACATCTAATTATCAAGTATTTTGCCAAGTTAAACAAAGGTTTTAGCTGGCAAACTCACCTGTACTTGATTAACTTATGCCTGTACGCTAGCTTACATTGCGGTTGAAAAAAAAAGGGTCATATTTTGTTGGGGTTCTGGAATACAAATCCCCTTAGCTAATGAGCAAACCTGTACGAGAGAAGTACTTAATATAACGTCTAAATCAATGGCTAGATAATAGACAAACTTGATATTTTTAGTTCTAAAGTTTAATATTATTTTTTTAATTTAAGTGCTCCAACTCCAACTATTAATCTTTCTTATTTAATCGTTATAATTTATAAATAATGTTATATTAAAACTTTATTAATATTTTTAATAAAATTTTGTACATTATTCTCGAAATAAAATTATAAACGCTATCAATATAATTTAACTACAATTAAAAGTGATGTGCGTGCTATCTTAAATGCTAATTAAAATTTCTGTTAATGATATTAATAAAGTTCTAACGACAAGTAATTAACAAAGTTTAAAAACTAAATTAAAAGATTTGATAATATGGAGGACTAAAATAAAGGACAACGTTAAATTAAAATATTAAAAGTATCTTTATACTTTTAATAATTAACCTAAAATGTTAATGTGAAAGTCAAAGACATTAGTTTACTCATAATCAACCAATTGAATGATAGATTAATAATATATATTATTTTAAGCTGTATTTAATTTTTAAAATAAATATCTCCTTATTTGTTGTATAAATTCATAAGTATGAAAATGATGCAGCTTATATATAACTATCATTTAATTATTTTATTTTATATTCTAAAATTCGCTCTCATTATTTTTATGGATAAAATAATTTACAAATTATGTATTTTAGATAAATTATTTAACAAATTATGAACAATGTACCAATTTTAATATATTTTCATTTTTAACGCACTACTTTTTTAAAGACTAAAGTGAGTTACAATTACTCCTATTCAAATCTTAAACTCTTCCGTATCTTCCTCCACTTGAACACATGAAATCCTTTATTTCAGTTATAATATTTCATCTTTGTTCTACTAAATCTTATCCACATATTATATAGTTAATGAAATATGATAAGAATACCATAACTAAAACAGAGGATCTGTTATCCCGCTTGAACCATTGTTAGAAATTCCTATTTAGTTATCGAATTATTATATGAGCTCTAGTGCATGCAACATTCAACAGATCAACTAGGAAACTTGTCCAAGTGTTCCTAATAATCACCTTATAGTAATGTCTAGTCTATGCAGATCATACGCACTCCAAGTGATAGATGGGATGGAAACTAACAATCAAGAAAGTGCCATATCAACCAACCTGTCACGAAGCAACAAACTAAAGGGGTATCTAGTGATTCGTATTTCTTTAAGTTCAGCAAGTTTGTCTTCGCAGTTCTTGTCTGCATTGGCTACCCATTATCTATTTAATTAAGCTTACTCGAACCATATTCTAATTAATTATATCATAGTCAGTCCAAATTAATTTTCTTAAGAGCCGTAATTAAAATTTTTGTTCTTGAGAACAGGTTGACCAACAAAATGAAATAAATTTGAGTCAGAAATTTCCCTTCGGGACGTAAATTGGTTTATTAACTATCCTCTTTCCAAATTTTCTTAATCCAAGTAAGATTTGAATTCATGATGGTCTTGACGAGATGGTATCCATGATTAGCGTATTGTCAAGATAATCATAATACTGGGTCAATCTGAAAAAAGGGAGCATATTTTCCAAAGAAAGACGCCCTAAACTTGGAGAAGCATCTAAATATCTGGCATTAGTCGTATGAAAGCATGCATATAAGTTGCAAAACGAAGGAGCGGTATCGTCTAAGCATCACAGCATCCACTAAGATTGATATCTTGATTACAACCCCAAAATTTCTAATAGATTGTTTAAGAAGATTTCACGCATTTGGCATATCAAGTATAAGTTCTAAACGATTGTCAAAGAGGATTTTGTTCTTCACAGGCTTGAATTGAATCTTTGTATACGATAAGTGGGGTTTACAGATTCCAATATGGTTTGGTGGGAGCAAAATTTATATTTGGCATAGGATCTGAGTGGACCAAACCCTTTGAGTTGCTCTTTTATATTTTTCATATGGATAGAAGGGATGTCAATTTCTTGACTCTAACATCAAACATGTAGAAAAATGTGGCAACCCAACAACCTTGTAGTTCTACCTAAAAACCTAACAGCGCCGTAGTTGGTTGGGCATACTCCAACTACCATTACAAGTCTTGAACATTTTAAAGGCCTAGCGATTGACTCCTAGCGATTGACTCTTGACTGACAAATCCAATATCCAAGCCCATAATAGTTCTTTTGGGTCTGGTGCTCCTAACAGCGAGAGTTCACAATTGGATACGGATCTGATACTGTACACGTGGCAGAATCAAAGGTATTTAGGGAATGAGATGTGGAATTAGGAACAATTTTTTCAAAATCAAATAGGAAGTTAAACCGGTAAGATAACAGATTTAAGGTTTAAAAGATTCAACCGGTATTAGACATCTATGAAATCAGTTAAATATTGAATAAAATTGAAGAATTTGATAAATTATTGAAAAAGAATGTCTTTGGTTATAAAAAAATTTCAAGTTTAATTAAAAAAAGAGTGTTAAATAAAAACTAATTGGTTTATTTTCGTTTATAAAAATTGATTAGTTTACAAAAACTAGTCGATTAATTAATAAACTGATTGATTTTTAACAATAAAATTATTAAACTAAATCAAACTGAAAAATTAAAAATTGAAACAAAAAAATAGTCAATTCAAAGTTTTAACTATCAAATCGATCGAAATAGTTCAGTTTTTAAAACATTGGTTAAGATCTCGAGGTAAAAAATCAGAAGATATTTCTCAAATCTCTCTCTTAATGAATTGGTTAGACAATATGAAATGTTGCATGGTGCCATTTGAAAAAGCAAGACAGAAGTATAAGTGTAAGAGCTTGCCATAAAGTTTTTGTAAAAGAAGAAATGATAAGAAACTCATCATATAGAAGTAACTTTCATTAAAAAAGAAACAAATTAGCAATACCAACCTCTTAGAATGAAAGATTCCCAACAATATACCTTCTCTGCAATTTCCTTATCTCTACTTTTGTATGCCTCAACTACTTATGCTTTATACACCCTAAGTAGCTTATGTTAAAGATTATCCCAATCATCCTCAATATCAAAACAATTCAATGCCCCCGTCATATAGACAATCATTAATTCCCCAAGCTATATATAACCACCCACCAAAATAACTTTGTAAAAATATATTTCTAAGCCCCAATAATCTTATATACCAATTACATATTAAACTTGGTGCAAGAAAGGCAATAACAATATGGAAACCAGCATGACTAAAGGATGAGAGATCCTTTGTCACCTATGCTAGTGCCATTATTGGAGGCTTACAAAATTCTCCTAAGTTAGAATAGAATTGCATTTGTGCCTAACAAATAGTTAGATCCTCTATACTTGTAATGTTATAAGTCATAATTGACTAGTGAATATCATGATAGAGCTCTTGGGCATTCAGTAGATGATTTTATCACATTCCAGGACAAATTGAGGCTCTTTTTGAAGAGTATTTAGCCAAAAATTGATGAAAATGGGCCAAGCTGATATGTGCTTAATTATTGACACATTTAATCCATAAAATTTAGTGATTAATGCTTTTAAATGCCTAAAACATTCACTTTAGTTCATATTCAGTTTTAGGTACAATTTGGAAGCATAGTGGGTAAAGTGAGTTGAAAGTAGACTTTTTGAGCCATTTTCTTGAGATTCACATTCAACTGTATTCATCGAACAAGAAGGAGAAGGATTAGAGTAAGAGAAGACAAGAAAATGCCAAGGAAGATGAAGAGTGAAGGCCATGAATGATTGCTCGTCGTCATGACAAAATTTTCATGGTCGTGACTCATCTCTCATGGGTGCCAAGGAAGATCAAGAATGAAGGCCATGAATGATTGCTCGTTGGCATGACAAATTTGTCATGGCTGTGACTCATTTCTCACGGCTGTGAGCTTCAACTAAGTCATTCACGGCTGTGAGCCACCAAGTCACACCCATGATTTTGCCACCTGTCTACCCTAAAAACATAGTCTTTTAGTACAAATACATTGTGATGGCATAAACATAAACACATAACATTTTTGGGTTTTGGGAATAGGAGAGCCAATAGAGAGCATACCATTTTGGAGACCCATGAAGGCTATGGAAGGCTAAGCTTCCTAACACCGGTTCAAAGGTGAAATCGACGCCCAGGTCATGGTTAAGCATATTTTCTCTTTGTTTAATGTTGAATCTCTCTTTAAAGATTGTTATTGTTGTTCTATGTTAAATGATTTGGGTATAGCAAAGATGATCTTAATGTGTTCATTGGATTGTTTTATTACAAACCCATTGCTATAATCTTCAATATAATTCGTAATAGTTATGTTTGAGATTCGATTGTAGTAACTAATAATCTTGAATAATTAGAAACAAACTTAGGTTAGATAACCCAAGCTTGTGTGGTTACTGGCTATATTGATCCATTTTCCATTTCTTAATGTAGCTGCCCAATTAAATCTAGAGAGCGTGTTCTAGGTTATTTAATATTTAGGTTTAATTAAAGAACTCATTTTAATTAAACATGACCTAAAGGAAAATTGAGATTAGCAGAACGTGTTGTTAGTTCACGATCAATAGTTCTAGGAGAGGTGTGAAAGCATTATAACAATGAAATGTGTTTAATCGTGTTTAGGCTAAGATTGATCTAAGAACTGAATTTTACACATATTCAATGTAACACCCCACTCCTGCTGGACCCGAACCCGATATCGATAGTGATATTCGAGTCCGTGCCCCGCGAGGGTGATGTGCCACATCACTAAACAATCAAAAGTCGGTATCATTTTTTTTAAACCACAAACATAAAGTACAGAAAGTTGATAATCAAAACGGTCCACTTTGTTTTATAACCATTTGATCCAAACAATGTAATCAACAGAAACTTTTGTTAGCCAATTGGGCCCATTTCAAATTACAACAATTCAATCATTTCCAGTTTCTCAAAATTATTACAAACTGTAATAT
>JANIIA010000006.1:12234275-12245725 GCA_027478495.1 Erythroxylum alaternifolium | reverse complement strand
ATTAACTAGTCCATTTAACTCCAATTTCTAATCCAATTGTCTCCAAATTTCAATGACATATGTCATTAAATCCAACTTTCATTAATAAAAATTTCCACTACTAATTGACTCTTAATTCTATTTCCATTTATCACTTGTCCTGTTACTTGGCATTTTTTCTAGTCTAAAAATACCTAAAATTTCAGAAATTTTAGGTATTTCATCAAAATTTTAAAATCAATACCTATACACACCAATTCAATTTTTAATACATAAAAACCACAATTCAGATCAAAATTCACATTTATAAATCAATTACACCGTGAAAATGTCAATGAACGTATGTATAATCATTTTACTGTGCAAAAATTAATATTCACATGTGTGTGTATGCTATATTATGCATAAGCATGAAATGCACTTTCTAACTTTTCAATAATCTCTCATGTACTGTATTCTAAGGTCCTAACCCTTAACATGGGATAACAGGATGTTACATTTTATGACAAAAACAATCAATGCTGACAAGTTTATGTGGTGTCAATCCTTGTGTGGCCTGACAAAGACGTAAGCAACATGTAACGGCAAGGTAAAAAGAATAGTGTAAAATCTGATTGACTTTCAATGAAATCTTCAAGTGGGAGAATTGTCAAAAAATGGTAGACATCGTTTTCGGTGCCTACCAAAGTTGAAATAATAAACAAAACATTTGGCCAGCCATCCCACACTTCTCCTGCCTATAAATAGGCAAAAGATGAAAGAGCAAATTATCCTAAGAACAACAAGAGAGACATGAGGTGAGAGAAAAAAAGAGGGAGATAAAAAAATATTTATGTATTTTTATGGGTCTAGTTTTTTTCTTAAAATTCTCAAATTTTCCAGGAGTAAAATTCTTATATCCTTGCTCGTGGTTTTTACCTTGATTTAGGAGTTTTCACGTAAAATTTGTGTGTTCATTATTATTCTTTCAAATCTATTTAGCTGTGAACCTACTTTAATCTGATCGATTTTCACAACAATATGCAGCACCAACTTGCCACTTGGCTTCTTTTGAGTTTTCAATTTTTGTGACGTCCATAAGTTGTCGTTCTCACTTCTCTCTTACGGAACACATCGTACAGACCCATCCGAGTGGTGGAGTAGAGTGTTTTTTGGAGAACAACGGCAAAGACCCTAGAGAACAACGTGGCAACACCTTCACCCTGAACTATCTGCATACCGATGGCAACAGGTCCTACTCGGGGTGGTAGGTAGTAGATGCGGCAGCGGCAGCTGATGAAGAGTTGAAGGTAAAAGTTGGCCGGAGGTTGGGGATTTGATGGGGATTAGGCAAGTTTTCACCTTGCAATTGCATGCGGACCTTAATGAGGTCTATTGGATGTGTGGAGCAACCAACAACAATTGAAATAATTCCTCCTTCGACAAAACTCTTGACACCCATGATTACAAGGAGTTACTTTTCAGACAATTTAGTGTCTTCAACAACGTTAGATACAACAAAATGAGAAAAGGGATCAGGTCCAGTTGGGAGAAATATAACTAGAGACTAAAAGATGGGAATGTAAGCTAAAAGCTACGGAAGAAGAGTGAGGGACGGAAGGCCTTTGTGACATATGCTAGTAGGAAACCTAGGTGTGCAGAGGAGCGTGTGTTGAGAGATGGGTTTTGGGAAAAGAGAATGTAGAAAGTATTTATAGTGTTGTCAACGAAAGGAGTAGGGAACATGAGAGGAAAAAGGGCAAAATGCGATTGATGGGGTCCATTGCTTATTCTGTGCTTTGTTGACTATAATAAACGAATAATATAACATACGTCTTTCTAAAACTTACAACTGTTAGTCATATAGTATAACCTAAAAGACCTTGGCTTTTAGTTCTACGCTGCTTCAGGTTTTATCTGTTACTTTCTACTCTTTTATATGCATGAATGGAGACACTCGCCAAATTACTTGGCGTTGAAAACTCGTCACTACTTGCTAGTCTGCACATAAATTTGAAGCTACGAATTGTTTGTTTGCGTCTCTGCAAAGGACCCGACTTGGGAAGTTTCAGTGGCAGAGATGAGAAGTCAGTCGCATTTTTTAACGTTTTAGTTGTATTTTCTTTATCAACTCGACCTGGTTATAAATACGTATTCAATTGGTTTTTCCCACACAGCTGGAAGTGGAAATCGCTTTTCCGCATTGTCTCGATTCTCCTTCAGACCAATCAAATCTGAGTTATTTTCCTGGATTTAAAACCGACCTATTTGTTCACCCAATTTATAACCATAACATTTAATATACCCACAAAATAAGAGAGATTTGCAGCATCTATATGGGCTATAGCAAACGGCTCCCTTTCACGTTCTCCTGCTTCATGAACAGCCAATTATGAGAATCTGTCTTGTATTATTTGGTAAGATAATGTTCAAATGTATTTGGATATCAAACAATGCATATCACCAGTAATATGCAAAAAGAATTAATTAAGTGCATGGAAGTAAGACAGAACATCGTCATATCTTGAATTGAGTACTCTTTGGTAAATCCTGTGTGTCTTAATTAAGACTCTTTGTGTCATACTGTCATTCAGGATGTGTTATTTGCCTACAACTATTTTTAATTAGGATCACAAGAAATCCGAAACTTGGTTAACTTGAAATTCAAAATTTTTAAAAATGCAAATTTCACGTTTGTTTGGTTCAATGGCACAAACATTTTATAATATATTAAATGACGTCAATATATTTACTTTAATAAAATAAAGTTATTTTGATTATTGATTACTAAATAGTATAACAAAATGATGATAACAGCCCTCTCCTTCTCTATTATGTGCAAGCTAGACCAACCTACAAAAACGAAACAGTCCTTTTGTAACCAGTCATCCATAATATTAAATAAATCATTTTTGTCATTTGTAAATTTACCAAGGGCTATAGTATTCAACTACTTGAACTATTTCCGAGCACTACATAACATTTTCAGGGCCTTTGAAAATTATTTCATTTTGTATGATTTAATTTCTCATATATTAACCCTTCTAATTTCTCCTAGATTTTGAAGATAAAAAATTCAGATTTGATGTTTCCTAAGAAAATAATAACAAAAAAAGAACTAAGGAAGAAGAATAATTCTTTTCTTTTATTCAATGAATTTGCTCAATTTGACCACTTAATCGTATTCTCATCTTATTTTAGCATACTAATTTCTAGTCTTCTTTCCTTGAATTTATTCTCTAGTAAAGTTCATGTAAAAGAATTGGATGGCTTCCATCCAATTTCCTTATTTTTCTTTATAATGTCATTTAAAATCATATAAAGATAATTTCTATGTATTATAGCTATTTATGAAAGTATTTTAAGATTAAGAAGCCACTGTCCAATTTCCTTATTTTTCTTTATAATGTCATTTAAAATCATATAAAGACAATTTCTATGTATTATAGCTATTTATGAAAGTATTTTAAGATTAAGAAGCAAATGTCTCGTGTGCAAATTGTTTATTATTTTAATATAACTATAACGGTCAGATACCTTATTCGTTCTAATTCCTACATTTATTCAAGGTACCCATAAATGGAAAAAATATTTTTTGACTATCTCTATCCTGATAATCTAAAACTAAAGCTCTTATCATTTTGTTGAATACTAGTTCAAGTAAGTTTGGAATGAGCCCTGTGAAAGCTTGAGGAGGATAAATGAAACTTTAATGAATAACTAATTGAGCTATATATCCTTATTTAATGCTGGTCATTGAATAAAGAAAACTTTAATGAATAACTAATTGAGCTCATTTCTTTTAGTTATTCTTTTCACCCTTCCTATAATAACAAAACAAATTCTTCCAATTTATAAAACAAAATTTTTAATGACTTCTGCTACTATAACCTTCCCAACCACAACTTTTTTTACGCATTATGCCTTAAAAGAATCCATAATCCCCTCCTCTTTTGTTATCTCACCTATTTCTTACTATTTGCTTGCCATTTAATAGAAATTAAAAGATCGGAATAGGAGGTCTCCTTTGGTGTCTTTAGCTTCCACATCTCTAGGAAGAAGTTTTGGAAAAAGCCTAAATGCATCATCAACAATAACATTGAGTGTTCTTGCTTTGAATAGAAAAATTAACAGTGTTTTAGAGCAGTTGATTACTGCTACTCCACCTCCACCACATCTCCTCTTTCTCCTCCATTAGAGATTTATCGACTCTTTGATCACTTCAATACCAATATGGTAACCTATGTTAAAACAAACAATAGTTATACCTCTTTTAGGGCCTTTTTTCAAAAGTACAAATGTGGCATTTCTTATTGAGGTGCTGCCAATTTTTAGAGCAATGAAAAATTTAGACTCCCAAACCAAAGTTATTAATCATTTACTATTGTTTTTCTATTATTCTTTCTGATAAACAAGTTAAGTTCTTGTATGGAAAGATAATATTTATTGCTTTCTTGTGACAATTTGCTTTAAAATTTTTATCATCTTAATTATTGATGTTGTTCTAGGAGCAATGGACAACAACCCAAGTTTTATTGAAACAAGGCACAACCAATGATCTAATGTGATGAAAAGTAGGGATGTCTATATTCAAGATTCTTCTATAAGTCATAAGGCTAAACAATAATCATTTTTAGCTTTTCAGTTTTAGTCCAACTCAAATAGGCTTTAGACTATTTAGACCATTATATAATTGAATAAGACTAGTTAAACATCATGAAGCTTTTTCAAGCTCGAGTAGGGATTGAGCCCAAAAAGAATTTGATTTAAGGTTAAATTATAAAAATTTAGATCATAATGAAGCTATACATAACCCGAGCCCGACCTATTGTTATCTCTACTTTTATCACTTAAATTTCAAATGAGAGTTAGTAAGTAACATTCTTAATTATATGGTACTCTCTTAATACGAAGGAACATTTTAGGGTGGCAAGATGCATTTTTGAGAGTATCTTTTGTTATTACATTCTCAACCTATATAAATCAAGCTGAAACTAGAGTAAAACTTATTCTCTTAAAGATACTTTAGCAGATTCCTTGTGTGGGATCCAATGATATTTTATTGTGTAAAGATGCCTATGTTTCCTATAGGGAGGTGAAGAGTCTCTTATCTCAACTGTTGATGTGAATTGTCTATTTCCCATATATCAGTCATATGGAAGAAGTATTCACTTTTACCATTCCTTAAAATATTGGGATAACATATTTGAAAGAAATTATTTCCTATTTTCTTTAGTTTGTATACTTTTGAGAGAAGGAAGGTTCCTTGAGGTGTTGAGATAGACCTGCCATAATTTAAGGGTAAAACTAAATTATTCCACCTTTATTTACAAGAGTTGTAGGATAAGGTTACGAGTAGTGAAGCAAAGTCTAAGAATTCATTCTTTAGTGAAGTAGATAAGTTGTTTATAACTATCGGAATAATATCACCCTTTAGCATAATAGGTCTATTAATACTGACTTTGCATCCACCATAATTATCAGATACATTATTAAAATATCTTATAAACTTGAGAATGCAATAAATAGGAAGATACTGTATATGAGGAATTCATTATCCAACTCCTTACTTAAGGATTATGATTATGACTTTGAGGTAAGGTTTAGGCCTTATAAGATTAGAAAGACAAGATTATAAAAAATATATAAAAAAAGTTAAACATCATTAATAATATAGACATTAGTTACCTTAAAGATAAATGAACAATTATCTTAAGCGTAGCGAAGTTGGATTTTATTATGATGCTTCCAAGTGTGAGCTTTGGCTTCCTCTCCATCATAATCTTTCAAGTTCTTGATGCAACAATAGAGTATGTTTGTTAGTTTCATTATTGCTTTCCATATTGAGGAAGTGACTCCAACTTTATGCTATTTAAATTCATGACCTTTTAAAACACAAAGTGGATAATATAGCTTAAGTGTTACAATTAGACCCCAATTAATAAAGTGAAGTGTGATTGGAAGGACAAATTTGTCTTTTTATCAAATGAAATAAGCCTAAGAAACTTTAGAATAAGTTAAAATGATTTAGATGATAGATATAGCCAATGGGAAAAGGATAAAATGGCCTTAAGATTTATTTATCAAGGGCTAGTAAACCCAACCTGTCCCTTCCTCTTTAAGAGACACTCCTTTACAAGCTTAGTTTGATCCAACTAGGAGTGTCTTATAGAAATGACTATCTTTATAGGTTTCTTCTTGTTTTACTTTACTTACTATGTATAAAACCTTATAACTAAGCATGTTCTCTTGATTATATCTATAAATATCAACAAGATGCTTATGTAGGCTAAAGAATCAAAGGAGAAAATCCTAGGAGGCTTCATCATTTAAGGAGAAGAAAAAGAAAAAAAGTGCCTCATAATAATGGTGTCACCATCATCAAGTACTCTCTTCTTATTATTTCTATGTTTTCTTCCATATCTTGTCAAGTTCCTCCTGTTTCTCCTCCTTTAAAAAACATTATCGCACTTCCTAAGCTTAAGGGTGGCATTGAGGCAATTTGAATTGGGAACTTATGATCTTTTAGGATTTAAGCCTAGTATGGAGTCAATCTAGTTGAGATTTGAGCCAAATAGAAAAGTTAAAACACGATTAGGCTTTAGGCCTTTTAAAGACTTTAAACTAAAAATATTAGGTTTAAGTTAGGGCCTTCGAACTTTTAAACCCCTTTTTTTAATTTAGGCCCAAATTTAGTTTAAATCTTTGTCAAATTAGGTTTTTCCTATTGACTTTGGGTCAAATTAAGCCTGAAACCTTTCGTCCTTCATATTTGAGCTTATTAGGCTTAGTAAAGAAGATAACTAATTCTATAATTAATTTATATGAATAAAAGTGATACAAATTTTAGGAAGTTTGGAGTTGACTTAGGGGTGGTTCAATGGTTAGGGCAAGTTTTAAGTATATAAATGTACATTTTATCTACATATATTCCAAAGGGCACATAGCTAAGGTAACTTTTCATTTTTTCTTTACATTTTTCTTTATTTTTATCTATAGGCTTGATGATTTTAGCTTTTACTTTTCAGGTTGTATCTTCCATATTCATAGGCTAAGCAATGATTTACAAAGAGCTGAACAAAGTTACCAAGGAGAAGGAAGAGGTTGAGAACTCTTTCTTAAAGGCTTACCATAATTTGGAAGCTTTTCATTAAAAGAGTAAAACAAAACCCTTAGGAATAAAACCTTAAAGAACCCAGTAATAAGTTTACACTATATTAAGAAAGCTAAATAAAATATATAAAGAGAATTGACTCGTTGATTATAAAGAATCAAATGGCAAATTCATTAAGTATTTGAACACCACAAAGAAAGAATGCATTCATAAGTTTTAAGTTCAATGTAGAACAAGGAAAAGAAACAATCTTAACTCTCAATAAACAAAGATGTTAAAACCTTCTTATGAAAACTTCAGCACCATTTGATATGGTTTGGGACAAGGTCTTATCTTCCTAATTTTTTCCAAGAGTTATATGATTATGGATTAGGTTATGTCCTATAATAACTAATTTTTTGAGAGTTATATATACTAGTACATGATCATATGTTAGGTAATGTTCTTCACTACTTAATTAGAGAGTTATACACGTAACACAGTCATATTTAAGACCATATTAACATTCAAGTCTTCTCCAACCTTAGATTAAATCAAACTCCCCAATGGTTGGTCTTTTTATAAGTCCAGCAAGCCTTCGAAAATAATTTTCAAGGTTCTTTTTGAAGCTTGATTGGCATATATGTCTTTAATCAGTCTATTAAAAGTCTCTTTAACCTTCTTAACCTTTCCTCTTGTAACTAGTTCACTAGGTATAAGTAATGGATCCTTTAAAGCTTGGCTAGTTGAGTTCACATCATTCCCTTTTTTAAAAAGGATTCAACTTGGAACCATCACCTATATTTAAAAGAGAAAGATAAACAATAGTAAACATAATACTAATGTTATACTCACCTAGAAGTTGTAATTTATAAGTGTTATCATTGATCCTTTTGATGACTTAAATAGACCATTTCCTCTTAGAAGTTGTAATTTATAAGTGTTATCATTGATCCTTTTGATGACTTAAATAGACCATTTCCTCTTGGTTGTAACTTAAACCGCCTTTGTAGTAAGAATCATTCCTTCCTTACATAGTTCTAGTCCTTAAGGTATAATACCAATCACTTGATGACTATTTAATGCAGTTGTTATGATTAGTTCATATCCCCCTTTTTATTTTCCTTTCTTTTACTTTTAAAATGAAATTTTGTTAAGTAAGCAAAATTTTGATAATTGTAGGAGTCTACATATTGCATATAGGTTTTATATTTTTCTTTTCAATCCATTTTTGAAAGATGAATTTTCACGTTCAATTATCTCATTTTTAATTAACTATTTATTTAACATAAGGCTTTACTTTCTTTATGATAAAAAATTATATTAGTGCAGATACAATACATAAAGAATTAACCAAATTTTACTGCTAATGGAACCTTCTAATAAATCTATTGGAATTGACTTGGTATCAATGAAATCTCATCATTCATATATATGCTAATTTCAATCTAGATTGATATGGAATGAACTTATAATCATGGAATGTAAGCCCATCCCAAGATGAGTTCTCTCTTATTTTGACTTCATCATAGCCCCCGATAGCACAGTTAAGATAGCAACGGGTTCTCAATCCCAAACCTAATCACCAAGCTCATTGATAACTAGTCTTCGACCCTTGTTATCATTATGTCATATTTCTCATTCTTCTTTTCGATTTGTTGCTTAACATGTTTTAAAAGTTATCTTATCATCTTAGCCTTTTTCGCTTTGTCCAAGCTAGCTTTTTCATCAAATAATAAAGGTAATAAATCCAAAGGAGTTAGTAGATTAAAACCATAAAAAAACTTTGAATGGTGAATAATCAGTAGATGAATGTGCACTCTGATTATATGCAAACTCAACAAACACCAAAGTAATCTTCCCGATTCTTTAAATTCCTTTAAATGATAGCATAAACTAACGTGGTTAAAGTACTATTTACTACTTCATTTTAACCATCAATTTAAGGATGAATAGTAAAAAAAAAGTAACTTTTTTCCTAATATCACTATGTACCTCATGCATAAACAACTTATGAGTACCAAACATAGGCACATTTAGTTTTTTTTCGCAAAATCAATAGTCATAATTCTTATAAAACTTCTTTGAAATCTCCCTTTCATAAGATAAATAAACATTAGCAAAGTCATTATTTTCATTAGCATATAAGTCCTTCATAAATTTCTTATACTCAAAAGAGTGGGAAGAACATAACTCCCATATAAGGTTGCTCACATAGAGATATAACGATTCATTTAACTTATAATTAGAGCATCAAGATGATGCAAAATGTTATGAGGTATCTTATATTAGAAGAATAATGTCTTGAATATTTTTTTAGGTATATGTAGTTGGTTATAGCTCAGACAAAGTTATGAATCAGAAGTCTAAACATTATGGTTAGCTTTAAAGAAAAAGGGTAAGAGAAATACCCATTATACTTGGGACTCCAAAAAGGATAAGTTGAATCAACAAACAAAAGGAAATTTTCCTTTCAAAAAGCATAATATTAAAAACGTTAAGTGTTTAATTATAAGGGTTACTTTGCTTGTAATTGTAGCAAACATGAAAACGTACAATCTTATTATATAGACATCTGTTCTATAAATGTCTCTTATCATGTTTTTTTGATTGAATCACATCTTTTGTGGATTGAATATTCAAGAGCAGCCAACCATGTATCGAAGGATAGAGATGTCTTTGTTGAATTTCAAAAAATATCTTATAAAACATGATGGGTTTATATAGGAAACAACTTAAAAGTTGTTGTACAAAGGATTGGAACATGTAAATTAGACATGCATAGTGATTGATCCTTAATCCTATATGAAGTTTTGTATGCTCTAAAGATTCAACAAAATCTTATTGTGTTGGTTTTCATGTAAATTTTCACAATGGTGATATGGATTTATATCTTGGAACACATTTGTTATAGTCATGGATTTATGTTAAATAGTTTTATTATTCTAGATGTTATTTATTCAAATAATAAAGTAAGTTATTCTTTGTTTACATCATCTAATAATTCCAATATGATGCAATTTTATGGTATGCTAGACTATGTCATATTGGTCAAAATCAAATAAGTCAATTAGTTAAAGAAGGCCTCTTAGATGATTTACATCAAGCATATTTACCTATTTGTGAACATAGTCTTGTTGGACCAATGGAGGTTGACAAATTAAATCCTTCTATGTTTTGATAATAATAAAACTTAAAGAATTGGTTAAGAAATAATTTCAGGTTAAATTGAAGTTAATGGCAGACTTTGATGATTTTCAAGTCAAATGAAATTTAAATAAAGTCAATTTATGAAGATCAAGATTGCAATAATGAGTATTTCATGAGAAGATCTTGTATGAAGAATTCAAATAAGCATCTTAACAATCAAAGATTAGAGATTTTGTGAGATCTGTCAGTTGGAGCATTGGACAAGTCGACTATCATGTTATAAGTCAACTATTAACAATCAGACCTGTTAGTTAGATAAATGGACTAGTCGACTATCACCATATTAGATGACTGTTCGAAGAGCAGAGCGAAAAGTTTGATGAAAAACGTTAGTGCTAGTCGACTAATTCTTGAAGACAAGTTGACTATAATGTATTAGTTGACTATTACACACTGACTAGTCGACTATTAGTTACAGCTGAACAAAATTTGACTTTGTCAATTGATTTCAAATGGGAAGAAATCTTCATACAACGGCTAGGAGTGTTCTACAATGGCTAGGAGAGTTCTACAACGTCCACAAAAGTCTTGAAGCCTTCAAATAAAGGTCATCACTTTATATAATTATTTTACGGAAGTCCAAAGTGAAGCATACTTGATATAGTTCAAAATTATCCTTACATTGCTCTCAATTTGCTTCTTAGCATATTCTATTTGTATTCAGCTGTACTGAGCTTTACTACTTCATTTATATCGTTGTTATTATTGTGAGCTGAGTGATTAGTGAAGAATCGCTTAGAGGTAGGATTTATACGGGGAAAACAAATCAACTGTAAGGTTTAGCTTGAGCTAGAAGTCAAGTTGATTGGAAAGTTCACACTGAACTAAAAAGTGTGTAGTAAAGAGCATTGTCAAAATTCTAAGTGGGAGCTTAGGTAGAGGACGTAGGTCTTAGCACCGAACCTCTATAAACATTGTGTTTGCCTCTCTTCTTTACTCTTTTACATTTTGATTTATTTTGTTTGTTTCGTGTGTTTTAATACTCTGTTTTTTAGCTCTTTGTGAAAAGATAAAAAGATCTATTCAACTTCACTTCTAGATCGTTTTCAATTGGTATCAGAGAGGAAAAAATCCAGGGTTGGCACTAAACTCGACTCATAACAACATAGTGAAAGAAGGTAACACAAATAATCGCCCTCCTCTTTTTAATGGTACTAACTATTCTTCTTGGAAAAATCCTATGAAGTAC
>JANIIA010000006.1:12216523-12234175 GCA_027478495.1 Erythroxylum alaternifolium | reverse complement strand
TAACACCGAACCTCTATAAACACTGTGTTTGCCTCTCTTCTCTACTCTTTTACATTTCAATTTGTTTTGTTTGTTTCGTGTGTTTTAATTCTTTGTTTTGTAGCTCTTTGCGAAAAAGATTAAAAGATCTATTCAACCCCCCCCTTTAAGATCGTTTTCAAGTCTAACTAGTAAAATGGGGAGAAAACCATTTAGAGAGGGAATATGAGCTTCTTATCTATTACAATTGATTCATTCAGACATCAGTGGTCCAATGAATGTAAGGGCATAATGTGGGGTTTTATACTTCATCACTTTTATAGATGACTATACATGGTATGGTCATGTCTATTTGATTTCTCATTAATTGAAAGCATTAAATTGTTTTATAAAGTACATGAATCTAGTAGAGAATCAATTAGACAAGAAAATAAGAGTATTAAGAACTGAAAAGAGACAAAAATACTTATTTAATAAGTTTAAGATGTTGTGTGATGAAAAAAGAATAGAAAGACAATTAACTATTCCTCGAACCCCACAATAAAATGACATTGCAAAAAGACATAATAGAACGCTACTACAAATGTTTAGGTCCATGATGGCACATGCAAATTCATAATTACCTATTGGGATGATGCTCTACTTACTGTCATTTATATAATTAATCGAATGCCCACAAAATCATTTACAAACACTTTTATGAGTTATGGATAGAAAGTAAACCTAACATGGAACATCTAAGACGATGGTGATATGCTGCCTATGTTTATGATCTGTCTTATAGATATAGGAAACTAGGCTTAAGAGGGAAGAAAATTATAGCCTATGTCTATGATCTCTCTCATAAATATAGGAAACTAGGCCTAAGAGGGAAGAAAATTAGGGTGAAATAAGAAAAGATCTATTTTTATGTGAAAACTTTGATTAAAATAATTCCATTACTAGGAACTTTATCCAAGTATGATAGTCTAGAACTTGAAGAAGGATAGTTAAGATTACAAGCCACTAAAAGTTTACTTATTATATCTGATCCAAGTCGGAGTAATCAAGAAACTAATGAATTTGTTTCTCATGAACCACGTTTATGTCAAATTAGTCATGGCATGATTCCCTGATGTTGTTTTGAAATAAAAGAGGAAACTTACATGATTATACAATAAGAAGATGATGAGCTAAGGAATGTATACGAGGCTCTTAATGGTCCTACTAAAGAAGAATTGATGAAAGCAATAAAAGGAAAAAAATGACTTTTTAAAGCTTCAAATAAGTATAGGATTTGGTTGATCTCTCTAATGGGTACAAAGTTATTGGGAACAAATGGGTTCTTAAAATAAAATGAAATACTCATGGTAATATTAAAAGATACAAAGCATGCATTGTGACAAAAGAATATACATAATAGGAGGGAATAGATTATGACAAAACATTTTTAACTATTGTAAGGTTTGCTTCAATTCGTCTAACCTTGGTTGTAGTTTCCAACTTGGATCTTGAATTACATCAAAAGGATGTAATGATTGCTTTTCTAAATAGGAATTAGAAAAAGAAAATTATATAAAATATCCCATAAGTTTTATTAATACGTGCCAAGAACATAAAGTATGTCAGTTATTAAAATCAATTTATAGTATAAAGTAGTCTTCTAGGCAGTGGTACAATCATTTTCATAACATAATCATTTCATATAACTTTCATATGCTTGATGAAGGCCATTTTGTGTATATTATGAGATACAAAGATAAATTTGCAATTTTATTTTTATATGTGGACAACATATTGATTGCTTGTAATGACTGTGAGTTTGTCAAATAAATCAAATATTAGTTGTCATTTGAACTTGATATGGAAGAAGTGGGTAAAGTTACATACATTCTTGGAGTTAAGATTTCAGGAGATCACTAAAAAATATTATTGTCACTTTGTTGAGCGACTTATATTTAAAAGATATTAAAATGATTCTTAATGCAAGATTGCAAACTAATAGATAATCCTATTACTAAACGTGAAGGTCTTAATAAAAAGTTTGCCCTTTTACACCTAAAGAAATGAAAAATTGAAGAAAATTCCCTACTTTAGAGTAGTTGGAAGTCTTATATATGTCATGGTATATTCACAGTCAGATATTTGTTACATTATTGGAATGGTGAGTAGATATCAATTAAATCCAGGATAAGCACATTAGAAAATATTAAAGAAAATATTGAGGTATGTAAAAGGTACTGTTGATTATGCATTATTTTATCAAAGCAATAATCTACGTATAAAAAGATATACAAAAGCATATTGGGGGGGGGGGAGATTTAGGTGAGAGAAAATATACCTTTGGATTTTTTCTTACTTAACAATGGTGCTATATCATAGAAAAGTAAGAAAAAAAATCATGTGTAGTGTAGCTCTATCCACAATGGAAGCTGAATTTGTAGCATTTTCAACAGCAGTATAAGAGGCTGTGTGGCTTAGGCAATTCTTGGTTAGTTTAAGGGAAAAGCAAGACTAATCTAGCAACAATCAACTGTAATAGGCAAGTAGCAATTTCTTATATTAAAGACCTCAAATTTCTTTGAAAAACCAAACATATAGATACCAAATACAATTATGTGAAAGATATAGTTACACAAGGAGAAGTAAACATGAAGTATATATCTACCATAAACATAATGGCAAACTCAATGACAAAATTAATTTCCTAAGATACATACATTGAGCATGTAGAGTCACTAGGATTACGTAGATATTGAAATTTAATTGATTAATGTTATTTATATTTGTTCATTCAATGTATCATCATGTTTTAAGTTGAAATTCTTTATTAACTAAAAAAGCATTACTTAATACTTGATTATGAAATATGTTTACTTTGTATAACTTATTTTTCATATGAATCAAATAGTATGTTAGATAGATAAAAGACCGGCCTTCTCACATGGGCAATCAACTTTGTTATTTGTGATAACTAAAGATGAGGCAAGTTGTAAGTTTATTATCAAGGTGATAATAGAGAGTTAAAGTAAGGAAATTAAACCTTGAATACCAGCTTTAAGTCGAATGAAAATTGGTTTGGAGTGATCATATGGTTATTATATCTATCCTAAGTTGGCATATGAGAGTTCAAAAAGATAAAAGTAAGAGTAGATAAGTAAAACATCTATACGTTATGTATGAACTAACATCTATATGATATTATATTTATAAAAGACATACACTTTAAATTAGTAGGAGTTAATACCTAGCACATTACTCTTATCATGTGTGCAGAAATGACCATAAAAGGGATCGTGCAAGTCATAAGATCTCAACTTATATTGTGTGAGACCTTAGAGGTTAAGCAAATATAATATTAGAACCCTTATGACTCTTGTCTATTTCTTAAGGATTAAGTTTAAAGTTTGCTACTTTAGAATGTTACCAGAAGATTATGATTAATGCGACCTTACGGGGCAATTATAAGAAAAAAATAAATTTTAATTCAAGAGAATTGAGAATAGAAGTTCATTTTTTAATTGTTAACTGGCATAAGAAAATTATGTATTCAAAGGTGGGTACTGACTATTAGTAATAGAATTGAATACATTTTGACGCGATTAAAAAAAAGATCAAAGGAGATTGAAATGTGAGATATGACCTAGGATATAGCATACAAAATCTACACAAGGATTGATTCATCAATCGAGACATCATATATTCCTAATAGACATATGAATATAAGCTCTAGCCGTATGCTAGTCTCACAAATGATTAGACAAGTATGAAAACATGCAAAAATCTTATTAACTAAGCTCATCATGTATGAATGAGAGATAATAATAAAACGACACTCTTAATAAGTTTAAAAGGTGTGACCTTTTTATTATCTTTTACTATAAGGTGTAGTTATTACTAACGTTATCTATAGATAATAGATAATGATCAATTGAAAAGGATAATATTAATCTTTTTAAATGAACACATACTTAAAAGAGATATTTATGCGAGAAAGAAAAAAGTTTCTTAAAAAAGATCTTTTAATTGGTAAAATAAAGTCAAATTTAAGTAAGTGATTTGATTAATAATGCATATGATTTAAAAGATAATTTATTTATATATGTGTTAGATATTTTTCTACAAAAATAATGCTGCGGTGAAAGACACAATGCCAAAATGATGCCATCACGATAGGTTTAAAGTGAAAACAAGAAATGATCTAGTATAATGATAAAACGGAAATGTTAGCTTGAAAATTAAAATGTTGCCTATTAGATGTTGTAATGAGCTTACCAAAACGATAAGAGATATTCCAAGACATCGTCCATGAGAGATGTAAACAACGAGATTAAAGGGTGGAGACTAAAATACAAAATATTTTGAGATACCCTTATATATGAAACTTAATTAGAACTTGAATTTAGATTTTGGTTTAAGTTTGATTTTGAGATAAATTAAATTCGGATTTTAATTTAGATATTTATATCATCTCAACTGTAGTTTAATTATTCTTTTTGATAAATTATATAGGTTTTTTTTCTTAAGAGGAATTTCATGTCAATGTAATGTGCCTAGGTAGTGGAAATAAAATCTCTAAAAATATATTTTTTATGTTGATGCCGCTTACTTAGGACTTAATATAATTAATTCTAACATCAGTTGTTTTTTAGTATATCGAAGAAACATAAATTAGGTTAAAAATTAGAACCAATAGTACGTCTTCCTATATGAACTGTTGATTTCTTTTCTTCCAAAACTCTCCCCTCACAACCAAAATTCATATTAACATTAAGTTGGACCAGAAACTCTCCAAAGTTTGTGTTCAAAAGCTCTAACTATTCGCCGCATAAAATTGAAGTAGGACCTAAAGACTTTTCTACAAAAGAATAAAGACTAAGTAACACCGTCCTTCTCCGGCTTCTTCGGAAGTTCCACTGTTCTATGATTGGACGGACACCTAAAGCCGCGTATTTTAATTTCTCAATTCACCAGACTTGGCAATAACCTGACCTTGAGCAAGTTTATTGGTTTGCATTAAATTTGTTGTTCTTATTTGTCTACTGAATTGGAACCCTGACATCTGGAATATGCTTTTGTGCGTTGACTTGATTATGATATATATAATTTGAATGAATGAATGAGAGGTATTATTCTTTTCCTGTTAGAAATATATTTGGGTTAATATAATCACAACATTAATTTCATATACAAAATTATTAATCGAATTGTCCAATATATACTTAATAACCATAATAAGATGGTTAACAATTTACTAATTACATTTGAGGTATATGGTAGTATTCTAATAACTATATGTTGGCCCATTAAATTGTAATTCACATCATCCTTTACAATGATACAATTAACCTATTATATCCCTTAGGGAAAAACATGTCATAATATATGACATATGGTGAGATTGTTATATATATTGTCTGTGAGGATGTGTAATGCTAAGAAAGGTCTTTTATCGTTAGTTTTCAAAAGCATAAAATTTTGTTGGTTTTCTTTGATAGGTTGAGAGGAAATGGAGAGAGCTCAAGACTATATGCCAAGTATTGGAGGTATGTGATTTTTATATGTTTATGCTCTAAATTGAATGAGATCTTGGCTTTGTGATGTTGTTGAATGCAACATAGTATTTAGCAATTGGTATCAAAGCTAGATCATTTGATTTTAGAGCTTGATTTTTCGATTATGCAAAATCATTTTCGATTCAAATCGTTTTTTAGGTAAACAATTTTGAAATGATGTGTTATTGGTTCATAAAAGATTATTGGTTGTTGTTACCTTTTATCTTTGTTTTGGACAAGAAATCATAATTTTTGGATAAGTTTTTGGAAAAAATTTGTGTTTTCTTCCATGAACAAAATGAGTTTGATGTTTACGGATGTTGGAGCACTTTTGACTGAAATAGATATGGGAACTTCATAGATCATGAAAAATGGAAGAAAACGCTTCAAAAATCGTCGAAAACATAAGTTGGGAGAGGGAGTTACAGGCAGGTTGGACCTGCAGATCCATGGGTCGACCCGCTAACCCAGTTAGGGGTCAGGCACGACATTGTACGAGTCTATCGCGAGTCGAACCGCACAACCCGACCCGAGTTAGCGGGTCACCAGCATGTTGACCCCTGAACCCAAGCCTGCGGTTGACCCGAACACCTGACCCGGAATATATTATTTTTATTTTTTAAAAAATTTCTGCACGAACGTGGGGGGCGTGTATAGTCATTTTTGGACCCTTTTTTTTGTTTTGCTCAATTTTTAATTCTATGTTTCCCATGTGGTTATGCACAAGATTAGTTAATAATTTTTATTCGATAATTCTAATTATTTTAATCTTATTATGGTGTAAACATGATTTTTTGTTAACAATAGTTAATGCTTATTTTTACCTGTCGTAGAATTGAGCATGTGAAACTATTTATGATTAGGAATTTTTAAATATTAACTTATATTTAAAATTTTGTATTTTCCTCTAACATAACGTTAAGATCCATATGGGTAATTAATTATCTTGCCGATAATTACTACTTAGTAGAATGCTTAATATGGTGAAAAAATTTTATTGAAATATTATGAACTGCACAATTTTTCTATCCTTCCGATAGCATATTGATGATTTGTTGTAATATTTTAATAAATTGTTCTTACCTATGAATGAGTTCTATATTTGTTTAAGGAACTCTAGCATAAATGATATAATTAATTTTAAGAAAAAGAACACGAATTGCATGATTATGTTTTAACATGCATTTCATTGTTACTACTTTTGTTTATCATTCAGCTTTAAGCAATCCGAGAGTTTCTGTTATCCTTATACTGAATAGAACAAATCACAAGCAGTGGGTTGAATCTTACATGATGTTATCTTAATTAAAGTTTCTTTTTTTCCTGTTCATGAAAAAAGTCCCTTTAAATAAATCAAACGTAAAAATTTTCTTACTAAAACTCATTCCTTTATTAGAGAATCCAAAATATTTTTATAAGATTAGTGCATCCTCTTTGAAGAAAGATTTCAATGATAACATTATAAGTACAACTAAGGAATTGGAGGCATACATGAATGAGAAAATCGCAAAAAAGAAAGAATATGAATAGTTTATTCTTGAACCAATGAAGGGTGAGGAAATGATTAAAGCTCCAAAGTCCGAACGGTTGGAGATATACCAAAATCCATTCTCATAAATAAGATTTTTGTGAGGTGTCACATTGTATGTCAACTCAATCCTTCTTTAGAATCATGTTACTATTGCCTTTCTAGCATACATAGCGATTATAGATCAAGCATTATGAGACAAGTTAGCTATTAGCAATTCAAGAGGCACTTAAATCATTTTTAAAATATAAAGTTTACACACTAATATAAAGGTCATCAAATTAGCTCATAATAATAAGTAAACAGGTATTTAGGAATAAATTGAATGAATATTGTAATATAGTGAGAAACAAAATTAGGATAGCAACTAAAGGTTACAATTAACATGAATAATTAAGAGGACAAAATCACAAATATACTGTAAAAAGTTAATCGCACCTTAACTAATATTTTAGGTTCTGACTAGTTGTATTTCATACCATTTTCCATTAGCAATGGTAGGCTATTCTAAAGTTTGGTTTAGACATAGAGACAAACATACCGTAAATCGATAACGTGAGGTTTGAAGAGATTCGGTATACGTAATTTTATTCTTAACTAATAAAAAGATTGTTTCAAACGAAAAAACGTACCATATTAACACAAATTTCGGCATTTCATAGTAAAAATGTAAACATATATAGACAAAATAATTGTTTTCCACAGATTAATTGAATGCACAACAAACACCATCCTTATTTCCACAGCGAATACATTATACACATTACATGGATATGGAAAATCCATCTTAAGGACTTTGTCCGGTTTTCTATTACATACACAATAATTCAACCACACACCAAAAAAGAGAGAAAAAAGAACTCTTAGTTACATAACTCGCGGGCAATTCCAAGGCGAGAATTGGCCACATCAAACAAAATCCTGAGATTTTGCTGCTGCAAATTGGCTATAACATTCAACACCGAGTTCACGTTGTCGGGTGAACCTGCCATAGCCAAGCACGCCAACGGTCCTGAACTACTATGTATCAAGCTGTTCTCCGTCGGTAACACCAAGTCCAAGCCTGAGAAGTGAAACGTTATTGCAGGTGCTCGTTCTTCATTTGTTGAAGCAAAGCAAGTATCGAAAGCTCCCACACTTGAAAATGGGCCCGTCACTTGTTTCCTGAACTCCTCTCTAATTGCTGTGTAAAGGGGCTGAACGAATCTGGTTATGACGGTGCCGGAGTCTATTATCGTTCCAGCTCCGGTGTTGGGGTCAAAAGCTAGAAGCTCCGGCGAAATGGGCACCAGAACTTTACCGACGCTCACTCCCGTCAGGTTAACGTAGTAGAGTGAAGGTCGACGTGGGTTTCGCAGGAGAGGGGTGGTCTTTATGGTTTTTGGTTGACCCACTGGGCCGAGTTTGAGAGAGCCAGAAAAGTAAAATGATCTGAAACTGGGCAAGCAATAGGAGAATACTCCCGAATAAAGTGACTGGGATTGCGAAAGTAGTGACATGGGGCCCCGACCCAAGCCCAACAGGCCTTGGGGTGGGATTGAACCTCCTGAGATGGAGTTGATGCATCCGAATGCAAAATTTGGAATGATGTCATTTGCTAATTTGAGTGAATCTTGAACTAGGTTAGCTGAAAAAGAGGAATCTCCACCGTAGGTTTGGTTGAAGAGGCATGTAGAAGGGGTGGTGGGGCAGGCGAACCCGCGGACTTGGGCACATTGGGGCACGGAGCAATCCAAGGACCCGAAAGAGGAAGAGGTATTGGGTTGGAATGGGGTGGTGGTGGTGGAGCATCCAATACAACCGGAGCATGGGATCCATGCGACATCATTACTCGTGTCTAGTACCATAAACAAC
Source organism: Erythroxylum alaternifolium (assembly GCA_027478495.1). Classification (NCBI taxonomy): domain Eukaryota; kingdom Viridiplantae; phylum Streptophyta; class Magnoliopsida; order Malpighiales; family Erythroxylaceae; genus Erythroxylum; species Erythroxylum alaternifolium. Next base: position 12,225,280 of record JANIIA010000006.1, on the reverse strand, counting down.
AATTGACCGGGTGTACCGAATTTGACCCGGACCACGTAGTTGTTAATGTTGAGCAGCTGGTGGGCGGGAGCAACCGGGACGGAGGTGGTCTTTTGGTTGATGAGGGCTGACAGGTACTTAAGCCTCTCGGGGTCTTTGGATGCCATGTTTAGTACAGTGTTGAGCAATGAGTTGGACCTTGGTGGTGCCCCGAAAGGGGAGCATTTGCCGTAGATTGGAATGACTGAGAGATCTGGGCCGTCCACTTGTGAAGCACAAGGGTCAACAGCATTGGTGTTGGAGATTATGAGAGCAAACAGGAGGAAAACAATGGCAGCGAAGTCCATTGCCTAATTTGAAGCAGACTGAAATTGAACTACTAGTACCACTAGTAGTAGGATGCTGGCCACATACACATACATATAGTGTAACTAAGAGCGCAAGAAATGACTGAAACACCCTGGCGATTATTGCCTTGTGGCTATACGCTTGGTCAATCAATAGAAAGGGAGATGGGATTGGTGATGAACATTGGTTGTTATACCTGGGGGTCCACGTAAGCCAAATGCACAGAGAAAACCAAACTTCTCCAAATGAAGTAATGGTCAATTGGAGACAAAAGAAAGCAATTTACTCTTTGAAACAAAATTGTAAATGAATAAAAGCATTCTCATTAAATCTCAGTAATTCCTGAAGAAGAGATAGCTTTAAATACCTTGTTAATAATCAGCGTAAGCTGAAGTACAAAGTCACGCTAGAAGCATTCTCATTAAATCTCAGTAATTCCTGAAGAAGAGATAGCTTTACATAGAGATAGTTTTACATACCTTGATAACAATCAGTCTGAGCTGAAGTACAAAGTCACGGAGTGACATTTTTAAGGGACCAACAGGCAGCCCGTGAAAATATGATTGAAAGCTTTTGTCTATAGATGGGAATGGGATGATGATAGATGCACACCACAAGCTGTCGGTCTCAGTCACGGGAATGCAAAGACTTTGGCATAACATACAAACATGCCTCCATCTCCGCCCAATGCTATGGTATTACAGTTTACTTACAATCAGTATTGGAAAGGAACCCTTCTATCCTTTATATTTTCTGTTTGAAGTTGTCATTTAGCTATAAATCCACCGCAGATATCACATGTTAGCTGACTCACTACCCGCTAATTCGCAGACTGCTGTCTTTAACACAATTTTAACTTGGAGAATCAATCAACCAAGTTTGTTATGCTAAAAACATGGCATGTACTTCCCAGGGTAAGAGAGAGAACATGCATGGTGCTACACCATCTTCCCTTACACCCTTCCTTTGTCTTCTTTCTAAGTCTTATAATTTGATTAAGATTCTTTAGCACTAGCAGATTTCAGCTATAAACTGGAGTGACAACTCGTGTTCTTAGCACTTGGAACAACTTTGTAACGACTACATTATCTTGTCCTCAACATAAAGAAGACACTACTTTTCCATCCGTGTATATGCGGATGTTTTTACTTCTACGTTAAAAAAAGCTAAGAATGAGATATCCGATTTCAGGAATACAGACCAAAATGCCTCACATAGACAAGGGAATCATCACAATTAGCGAAGAGACAAGACCAGGGGAAAGGATTGAGAAAGGCACAAAACCATATAAGACATACCATATGAAGTCGTTCAAATTTTCATGGTTACTGATAGTCCCTACCAAAATCACGGGATCTCATGTTTATCGTACATTACCAAAATGCTATATTGGCGGCTTTCGCAGAAGAGTCAATTGAATGGCGTCACATACTTATCTGTATTCCAGCGGCTTAAAAGCTGGCAATTTTAAGATTCTCTCTTTCTTATCATCTTTTAGAATGCAACTGTTATTGTATCATCCCAACGGATGCAAATTATAGGAATTATTATCAAGGACACGAAATTATTACATGTTTTTATCTTCATAACCAATCCTAATCATGCCACACCTCTTATATACGGCTTGCTACAGTTGGAGAGTTTATAATCATTGGCGGCAAACCGCTCCCTCATGAGAGATGCAGAGGCGTCTAGTAAATATAGGAAGCAAGCTAGACAAAGATCCATCCCAAAAGTGCATAAAGGGATTTATGGTCCAAACCTACTGACAAAACGATTAAGGTACTGTAATAGTCGGTCAAAGTAGCACATATGGCTTCTGCAATAAGAGATGGACATCAAGTAGAAAAGAGAAGTCGGTGTAAATGGAAGTTCCGTCATCTAACAAAACAGACCCTCTGCTATTCCTCGGACGACGTAAACAAGGAAGTTCAAAGAGTACGGTGTCTGCACTCACTCCATACTTTCGTATGCATAAGTTCTAAAAGGAATAAACAACAGAAATATGTTAGAATTATACCAAAACAAAGACATGTTTTCACCCTGCTCTCAGGTTGTTCCCATCAAGACTCTGTTCTACCATGCTTTCTCGCTTATTGCTTTCCATTCCGACCAAACCTAAGCTCACAATAAATTACGTATCATGTTTCGTACAGAGTCGTACTTGATAGTTATGACCATATATTAACAGCTACAGCTTTCATGGAAAACAGATTGTTCAGATTTGTTGATTAGAACATGTCGTATACATGCACCCACTAGAAAACAGAAAACTACATGTGAAATCACTGTCTGTTCTGTTCATCACATGATTCACGTATTATAACGCTAAATTATACGTCTCTATAACGACCAAAATGTCATATATCTCAATCACATCACCAACACACAATGAACTAATACTGACAAAAGTTTATATCCAATGTCTGTAATACTATGAAATTTTACATGCAATTCATAATTATAATTAATTTTATAACAGATATAGTACGTTAAAAAATTCCCAAATTGGGTTTTCCACAATTTTATCTAAAATTGAGAATTGAAACGTATAAATAATATACCATAAGGCAATTAAAACACATGATTAAATAACCTAGAAGGCCATATTTAGCACATAATACCAATAATAGTTTAAATCCCCCTCTTTGTACTTGAAAATTGTTCGAACGGTGCTTAAATTACGTGAAGGCTAATAAAATTCATCCTCTTTCTTCTAATTTTGACATAATATCACTTAGTATGATTTATTTCATATAAAAATGACGTCTGTTAGAGTCAAAAAATATTTCTACAAAGTAGCTTTCAAATTTATTAGACAATGAATATGAGACATTAGTCAACTGGTATTGGACATTAGGAAGCACTAATCAACTAGTACAGTAACCAATATTTATATAAACTCTTGGTACAAAATTTAGATCTTTTCTCACTTAGATTGGTTGGTCAATCTCCTAATTTGGTTGACCAAAATCCAAATTGATGACATTACGTGGTGGATACCCAGGCCAAACCTGGTGGCTTTGATACTACTGAACTACCCAAAACTCGAGTTAAAAGTAGGGCGTTACCAAATCTTTTATATATAAAGTTTAGCTACAACCTCTTTCTCAATCACAAGTTCAAGTTTAGTCTCATCCTCAACTAATTGTATATTCCGAAATATCAAAAATAGTGAATTTTTGAGCAGGCAACATGAATATTACCAAATTAAGGCAAACTTTGAATACTAGATAAATAAGTTCTAGTTTAGAAAATAAGCTTCATCATCGAGAGGGCAACAACTCCAATCACTAGTTAAAGTTAGGTTGGTAGTGGGTTGGGCTAAGCTCGGGCTATCGAGTTCAGATTCGATTGAGCCTTTGAATTAGAGCTTCAACCTTTTTTATTACTTTTTTTAAATGAATAAGTTCAAACTAAATTTATTGTCAAGGAAAGTGAACAAAAGATGCTATATAAGAAATACACATTCATTTAATTAATGCAATTGATTAATAAAAATGAGTTTACATAAAATTTTGAAATAAACAAATTCATATTAAATTTACTTTAAATCATGTGAACCAACAGATATAATATGAGAAATTTTACAGTCATTTAATTAACACTAATAAAAATGGGTTTTAAAAATGCATATATTAAATATATGTAAAATTTTTAAGTGAGCAATTTCGAATTAAATTTATTTTTAAAGAAATTGAACCAAAAGATGTTATATGAGAGATATCACATTCATTTAATTAATTCAATTGCTTAATAAAATGAGTTTTAGAAAATATATATATATATATATATTAAATTTACATAAAATTTTGAAATGTAAAGGTTCAAATTAATTTATTTTTGAAGAAAGTGAATCAAAAGATGTTATATAAGAAATTTTACATTCATTTAATTACACAATTACTTAATTAAAATAGTCATATGTATATATATAGTAAATGTATATTAAATTTTGAAATAAATAAATTCAAATGAAATTTATTTTTAAATAAAAGTGAACCAAAAGATGTTATATGAAAAATATCACATTCATTTAATTAACACAATTGCTTAATAAAAATGAATTTTAAAAAATTATAAATAAAATGAACATAAAATTTTGAAATGAACAAGTTCAAATTAAATTTATTTTTAAAGAAAGTGAATCAAAAGATGTTATATAAAAAATGTCACATTCATTTAATTAGCTCAATTGTTTAATAAAAATGAGTTTTTTAAATGTATATATTAAATATACATAAAAATTTGAAATGAACATGTTCAAATTGAATTTATTTTTAAAGAAAGTGAACCAAATGATGTAATATAAGAAATGTCATATTCGTTTAATTAACACAATTACTTAATAAAAATCAATTTTAAAAATTTTTTATATTAAATTTACATAAAATTTTGAAATGAATAAGTTAAAACTTAATCTATTTTAAAAGAAAATTAATCAAAAGATATTATATGAAAAATGTCACATTCATTTAATTAACATAATTGCTTCACATTAGTCATGCTTAAATTAAATATAATTTGCTCAATAAGATATCTAAATTAGTGATAAGCCTTAACTTATCTTAATTGTAAAGTTATTATTGTATATAAAATTTTAGAGTATATAAACACAATTGAACCTATTTAGAATATAAAAGGTAATTAATGGAATCTTTGAATTCCTAAAAATATTCTTAGCTATAAAATAAATATCAATCGATATGGAAGATCAAAAACCTATATATTTTAGGTTTTGATACTAGTTTGGATTTAAATATATTTGTTACTAGTTATACAATCTAAGCATACATATAGTGAATACTATAACTTATGAGTATACTTTTGCAACAAATAAAACATAATTTTATAAAAATCATTTTATTCCAACACAAAAAGTATTATCGTGCTAACATTGTCTAAATTGTTTAATACTATAAGTTACAAAAAGTCTAAATGAAATTGTCAACTATAGTTGGAGAGTGGAGAGTGGAGATTGAAGTTGAGTGAAAAGGCAAAGACAACAGTTTTGAAACTACATAAAAACAAACAAGTAAATAATTATATCTTCACTTATAAAAACCAAAGAAATTACATGAAAATAAGTAAATCAGAAAAAAGATTAAAGATAACAAATCCACGGTAGAGGAAAGGGGATAGCTAATCGTTATAATTAGGATTGTCAATAGTTTACACTACTTCATCTATGTGTGGAAACATTATAATGTATATTATACCTACTAATACAATAATTGTATTAAATGAATATAAAACACATGATAATCAACAATTAAATACACCTTTATCATCATTTTTTTTTAATTTAGTGAATGTCTAGTATCTGTATTAATATAAAAAGACAATATAAGATATGATAATATTACAAAGAATGTAAGATATAATTTATATATCATAAATAACAGAGTTTACCCTTAATATCTTCATCATCTAACTAACTTTAGGCATATATAAGGCTTGCACGGTACTATGATAAAGTCGAGCACAATGAAGACTAATTATTTGACCACCAATATTGAAAACAAACTCTAAAGCAACAGTAGAAGCTTTAATTACTAAGAGATCTTGTGCAATTGCTTGCATGATCATAAAAATCAGTTCCATGGTTCTTTCGTTATAACAATACACGGAACTCCACACCTTTAACTTTGGTCATACAATCTGTCATCAAATATTTGTTTGTCTCCATCATACTGTAAGAAGTACTAACCCTTTTTTCTTTCATTAATTTTGCGAATGAGGGTTGCACACTATTCTTAAAAAAAGTTTAACCTCAACCTAAACTTGAAGCTTCAATCATTGCGATCCCAATTTTTGTCCAATCTTAGTTAATAATCATTAGATAAATCATTCCAGAATTATTTAATGATATCAACATGTTCTTGAGCTTGATCATCATACAATATGTAATAATAAAAATTACCCCCTTTATTTTATATCTCGAGTCCAACATGTAAATGACTTTCACAATATATCCTACCACATACCAATAAGAATTGAGCTTCTTTTTATTTGCTTTGTTAGTATAAAATATCTCAAACTTCACACAAAGTGCTTTAGCCAACTCTTATTACTTTTAAGTAGGAAAGTATATTGAAAATCTCTTTGTCTTAACCTAGTGAGCACTTGAACACATTGTGTTGCTGACTCCAACATTTTGACCAACTAGTAGGAAAATCTAATATCAATCTCTTCGAGCTCGAAATGCGTAGTTGTCGTACAATTTCTTAAATTTTTAAAACTCTTTTAGGTGTTACACTCACACTGCAATATCCCGAATCAACCCTACCGTTTCCTTTATCACCTCCTACCTATCTTTAACAATCAAACTCAAAATATACGCAAAACAAAAAATATGGAACTCCTAACCTGTAAATTATTCTTCAACTATTTGATCATTGCATTATTCATGTTACAATTATCGAGTGTTAGGGTAAACAACTTACTATCAGTATTCAAATCCACTAAATATTTGACAAAAACAGATGTCAATCTTTCATTATATATGATGCTGACATATAAATAAACTTACCTTTTACAAATATGAACAATATAAATCATAACATAATCAAAAAATAAATGATAACAATATTAAAGAATATAATGTACTTTAATAATCTACTGTGAAGAGTCCAGTCATTAGTAATGTAGCATGCCTTCACCACTATATAACTCTTCTTTTGATTGTCAGTTGTCCATATATTCGATGTGATAGAAACCTGTACTTTAATACTTGATAATATTTTTAATACTTCATTCTTTTTATTCTCTTATATCTTGAAAATTTCTTTCTTCAAGGTATTATGAGTTGGGATCTCAAAGGTCGATTAGAGTAAGACGAGCAACATCCTAAATATTTTGTTATCGATTATGGAGAGGGGATGTTCATCACTAATAATCATGCTAGCTTGCAAAAACTTTAATATGTTACTGTTATAAGTTGTAGTAATCATTTCATTCTTCACTCTCATTAGGTTAGGGGTCAAAAATGTTTGACCTCCTAATATGAGCTTCTTTCTTTTAGTTGGACCAAACAAAAATAATCAAATTTCCTTTTTTACCCATATTTCTCTTCAAGTGAGAGTTTCCACCTTTTGAAGTTCTGACCAACATCTTATGATAATATCTATATTCGACCTTCTTTATTCTTTCCATTGATTTAATTTTGTTAAAGTGATTCCAAGCTTCACTTCTTAATGAACCTGATCCTTCAACATTACTTATTTCTTCACTTGGTACTAGGTTAGAAGTTCTCGTAGTATACCCTCTAGTACTAGATTAGAACTCTCCACTGAAGGAATGTGCTCATCCATTTGAAACAATCAACATATACGACTATACAAGTTATTTATGGACATTTACATATATATGTACACTTTGATAAATACTTAACAATCACGATGATGACGATGACGATGATGATGATGATGAAAGAATATTCAAAATCATAATTAGTCTTTAAAGACAAAGAATTCTAGAGGCAATTCTAAAATTTAATCATATTACATTTATAATTGATAAAGCAACAAATTTCAAGTAAGCATATGTGTATGAAATAGTAATAAACTCTAAAAGTAAAAGATGATTGTTATCTCAAATTTTGATAAATTATCTAGCAAGTTTATTATTATTTAAATTTAGATAACAAGTTTTTTGATTCATATATGCTTTAGTAATGGTAAGTCTAAATGTTTGGTTACCCATTTGAATATGACATTTAATATTGCATTCATTTATGTGACATTACTCTATGCTTCAAACTTATACATGAACTTAATCATGGATCTTATAATATTCATAGTTTCAAACTACTTATATTATGCCAATACAAAATTTGTATGACTATCAATCAATATTTAGATAATGTATCATATTATAACCCTGACACTTATTTATAATTGAATCAATAATTTGGTATCATATCTTTTTGGATACATTGGAACTAGAAAGATGAAAACATTTCCTTGGGGATATCATTTAATTATTGTACTCAAACTTAGGTATTTAATCCTAGGTGATGATGGATGCCACCAAACTCTTGTCCATCCAACACATACTAAAATTAAAAGCCTAAAAACAACTCTTCCTATCATTAAGTGAGATTAATTGCTTTCCTTAATGGTTCCTCAAATTCTTAAGCAAAACATCTATAATTTGCATTTACAATTATAAATGTTTTGCTTTTCAAATTATAGGTAGGTCTTAGTGAACTTTCCCACTTTCACATTTGTCATCAAAGTTTACAAGTTACAAAGTCAGTTGTTTACGGACTCTATCTCAAGAACTAACCCTAACCCACCTTTTTCCTTAGTCTTATTTACAATAAATATGGCAACTAGGTTCCACAAGTTAGGTTAATAATAATAATAATAATAATAAATTAATAATAAGTAGAACATTAATAATAATAATAATAATAATAATAATAAT
>JANIIA010000006.1:12194129-12207919 GCA_027478495.1 Erythroxylum alaternifolium | reverse complement strand
GATAGGCACCTATTATTTTAATATGTTTGACATTTATTTTGCTTTGCTCCATTAATTTCTCCACTTTTTCACATCTTTGAGTTAGAGTTAGCCCATAAAGTCTTCTATAAAGTTATTGTCCATCTTTTTATCTTCTAAATGAATCTACAATATCATCGATCAAAAAATTAGGAAGAAATTTGCAATACAACTTGTGTTGTCTTCTCAAATTCACCAATTACAAGACAATGAACTAAACATCGAAAATATAATGAAATTTATATAAAAACACATTATAAAGATGAAAAATATCAAGTAAATTAACCCGATATAGCATGTAAAATGTTGACCTTTCAAAATATAATAATAAATTTTTTTCTATTTTTACTTGTTATTCATAGTAATCTTAGAATCAAACATAATGCATTAAATGAAAAATATGCTTAGTTGTGGCATAAATGTTTGGGTAATGTATTCAAATAAAGGTTAGAAGAATTAGTAAAAATGAGATTCGTTTAACTCTATACTTTATTGATCTAAGTGTATATGTGAATTACATTAAAAGAAAGCAAACTAACTATAATAAGAACGGAGCCACAAGAAATACTAAGCTTCTTGAGATAAACACTCAGCTTCTTAAGATTATACACATTAATGTTTGCAAACCTTTTAAAGCTCCATCTTTTGATAAAAAATGTTTCATTACTTTTATAAAAGACTTGTCACGATATGGTTATATTTATTTTCTTAAGAAATTTATTTTAGAGTGTTCAAGCCCTTTTTAGATCAATTTATAGTAGTATTTGTAGATGATATCTTAGTTTATTTCAAAATTGAATAGGAGCACATGGAGAATTTGAGAATCATACTACAAAATTTGAGAGAGAATCAACATTATACTAAGTTAAAGAAATTTGAGTTTTGGCAAAAGAAGATTTCTTTTCTAGGATGTGTGAAATAGGAAGGAATATCAATAGTTTCAAGTTATTACAAGAAATTTATGATAGGATTCTCCATGCTAGCTGGACCTTTGACCTAATTAACTTGGAAGGGAATAAAATTTTAATGGATAATAAATTGCAAAGATAGCTTGCAATAGTTAAAGAAGATTTTGACAACAACTCATATGTGCTAATATATGCTTTGGTAGAAAATGAAAATATGTTGGCTTATGTTTCTAGAAAACTAAGTCTATAAAACTTATCATAAAAATAATTTAGAGCTTGCAAGAATAGCTTTTTCCTTAAAGACATGGAGTCATTATTTGTATAGTGGAAGATATTAGGTGTATATATATCATAAAAGTTTGAAACACCTGTTCACAGAGAAAAAATTAAATATAAGGCAAGGGAGATGAATGAAGTAGCTAAAATATTATGATATGATAATGCAAAGGAGACGGATGAAGTAACTAAAATATTATGATATGATAATGCACTATCATTCAAGTAAAACCAATACAGTGGCCAATGATTTGAGTTAAGAGGATCATAATAATCTTACCATATTGATTATCTTGCAATGGGAGTAACATAAAGAATTTATGTAGCATTATAGATGGTGAGTAGTGACTTAAGGGTTGGGGGCACAATTAAACAGTTTGAGGTTACATTCAACTTTAATTTCTAAGATCAAAGAGGCTTGTTAGAGTGATTAACAAATTAAGAGAATTCAAAAAAGAGTAGAGATAAGGATGACAACATATTCTCAAGTTAATGATATTGTTGAGGTTTAAGTTCAAGTTATGGGTTCCATATGATATAAAATTAAAAGGGAGATTATAGAAGGGACCCATACTTTTAGGATCAAGATATATAAGAATCTAAAGAGAAATTTATGATTGAACAACAAGAAGAGGGAGATAACCAGATTTGTAATATAGTGTATACCTTATTAGTAGGTCAAAACAAAGCATTGAGATCAACATAAGAGTTACAAACTTTATCCATTCTTGAATGAAAGTTAGAGCATATTAATATGGATTTTTTAAACATTTTTGAGGAAAGTGAAAGGTGTTTAGTAAGTATCATTAATATTAGACAGATTGATCAAGTTAGCTCTTTTGTTACTTATTGGGACGAGTTAATCATTAGATATGTTGGCGAGATTATACATATGAGAGATCATGAGATTTTATGGAGTTTTTTTATTTCCATTACATCTATTTGTACCCAATTATTTAGGGGAGTTAGTACCAATCTTTAGGGATCAATATAAATTTTAGTACAAATTTTCATCTTTAAATACATGGGTAGTGAGAAAGGATGATATGGATCTTGGAGTATATATTGAGTTGAGTGGGAATGGGATGAATAGTTAGTAATAGTGGAGCTTGTATGTAATAACAGTTTTCAAGTCAGCATTCAAATGACATTTTTTAGGCTTTGCATAAGAGGAAATGCATCCCCTATTTTTTGGGATGATATAGGTGGTTGAAGACTTTTGGGATATTAGATAGCTTATAAGATGACGGAGAAGGTCAAGTTAATATAGAGCAGGCTTGATGTTGTCCATAGTATATAAAAGAGCTATATAAATTAAAAAAGATGTCCCTTGAAATTTTATGTGAATGATCATGTATTCTTAAAGATGTCAACTATAAGAGGGATTTGGAGGTTTGATTTCAGATGGAAGTTAAGTCATAAGTTTGTAAGCCCTTTTGAGATCTTAGAGATAATAAATCTAATGACATACCATTTCACATTACCACTAACATTGACCAATATTCATTACATGTTTCATATTTCGATGCTTAGGAGATATGCATATGACCTATCTTATATTGTAAATCACTTTAAGTTGGAGCTAGGAGATGACTTGAATTAAGTGAAGCCATCGATGTAGGTTATGGATTATAAGAAGAAAATGATGAGGGGTATAGTTATACCCTATGTCAAAGTGGTGTGAGGAAAAAGTAAGACTCCACCTAGGAGTTAGAGGATGAGATAAGAAGTAAGCACCCTCAACTATTTGATATTCTAGGTAAGTTAAGTTTTGGGGCAATACTTATTGATTTTTATTATGATTTATTTTAATTATGACTTTATTGTTAAAGTGATGCATTTTAGGATTGATTAATTATTAAGTTTATGCAATTATAAGCGTGGTTAAGATGCTACTAAATTAACCACATATAGAGAGTATAATAACTAGACATATTAGTCTAAAACGTTATCAAAATTAAATACTAGTTGGTATTTTAAGTAAACTTTTGATAGAAATATTGGATTGAGGTAATTAAAAAAGTTATAAAAAACTAAAAGGAATACAAATATTTCACATCAAGACATCAAGGCTGATGTTAAACTCAAATAGGAGAATTTAGTGAAGGAATTATACGAGCTCATTTTGTTGTCACCACCAACTATTGTTTGGTATTCTTATCTTAACTTTTCTTAGGAATATTAAATTGAGATGATTCAAAAGGCATAGGAAGATGATAGAATTATTTATAAATATTAAGAAAAATCTAAAGCTAATATCGACTAGCTAGAGCTCTAGTCATTGGTGGCATAACTTTCGTAAATTATTGTATGACTAGCCAACAAATTGATAAACTAGTTGAACCATATAATTTTCAACTTCTGAAAACGATTAAATCATCAATTCTTTAATTATTTCAAAGATAAAACTTGCAAAAATACAAAAAAGGACAGAAAAGGATACAAGAGGGATTATTTTAAAGGAGAATACAATAATCTAGGAGATGTTGACTTTTACATATTTCGAAAATGGTGTAGGCAATTGTTCACTTCAGAAAGAGAGTTTGAAAGTATCTTTCTTATGAAAGGTGGTAATATACGTCAAATAGGACATTTTAGGTAAATTATTATGTTATTTGTGCATAATAAGTACTTTATTGAGTGTTAAAGAAGTATTTGCATAACTAGATTGATTTAAAATAGGTTAGAAATGTAAAAATCCCATATAAGGATATGGTAGCTTTGAGGTTTTGTGAATGAATGGACTTAGGGGATTGAGCATGTTTATTAAGATTAAGATTGTGTTATGATTACTAATATGCAAGTGAAGTACCATTGATGATTTAGATGTGTGTAGTTTGTATATCATGGTGTAAGTGCTTATGTATTCTTGGTATGAATTGTGTAATACATTATTTATTTCATAAATGTTAAAGGATGTCTTACGAGGCCATTAAGGAGCATGGTTATGCTTGGTGTGATGGTTAGCTAAGGCATATTGGCAAGCACTAGTATGAGACATATTGCATTTCATTGCTCGAGACCTTATTCAAGGCCAGGTTTGAGAGTGCATAGATATGATGTTTGCAACGACTTAGTCAATGACTATTGTGGGCATGTACAGGAAACTGTATGGTTTAGTTAGCCCTATCTATATGAAGCATTTGTTATTATTATTATTATTATTATTATGTAAATTTTTTGATTACATCATGATTTTCTTGTGTGTATTATGGAGAAATTAGTTGTATCATATAGACATAATTATCAATATTAGAAGAAATGTATTTTAATATGATTTTTGTCCAATTGATATGTAAGCAGTGAAGGCATATGATTTAGAGGAGCTTTGATGGTTTTATAAAGTAAGGTGTTTAATTAGTGAAATGATCATACTTTTCTAAATAAATTTTATTGAGTTATATGAGATTAAGATATGATGATGCTTAAATGGTTGGGTCCGTCCAATCATCAGGTAGGATTTTGTGATGGGCTCCGGATTCGGGCATAAACATAATAATGCCTAATTTCCATATTTCGGAAGATTTTAATCGTAAACTAATAAACACAAATGTAAGTATTACTCAATGCATGACTCACCAACACACAGACCGAAAAGAAGAAGAAGAAGAAAAGGTCATATGGGAACCCAAATTTACGTACAAAAAGAAAAATCAAAACATCTGTGATGGTCCCATGACTAATATGATTGGCGTCATTAGTACTACTGCTCTCTCTCTCACCATTTACTGTCACACACAACAACAAATATAATCACTCCCCCCAAAGCAATTCCATCAGGCGGACCGTCCAACCAGGAATCTTTTTCATTCAACCGAACCGGTCGGACCGAGGGAATGAAAGAATTCTCACGCTTCTCTTCTCGGTAATCGTACAAAATTCCCTTCCTTGCTTGCTTGGGCTATGTCAATTTTCTTTTTCTAAATAAAAAGAATATACCCTACCAATTTATTTTTTATTAATTGTCCTCTTTCTCCGGCTCAAGTCATCTCTCCCTCTTCTCCAAGTCCCAAACCCCTCAAATCGCCATCTGTTGTCTGAATACAATATCCAACCTCCACCAACATTTCATTGTTTCATACTCTTCCGCCCATCATTTGCCTCTACAGTTCAGCTACATTTCGTCTTCTCTTTCAATCTCCACCCTCCATTTCCCGACTATTCCATGCCTGCCACCCTGCGCTTGCAATAGACCTTGCCACCGTCGGAGCCGCCTCACCTATGTGCGGCGGAGGGAGTCTGAGCTTGGCCCTTGTAAAATTCTCTGGATGTCGTGTTAGGTACGGAGGCATAAATGCATGTGAGCGCGGATCTAGGGTTTTCGAGCCTGGTCCTTGTATTTTGCGCTGTTTTCCCGGTCGTCTTTTTTGTGCTCCGCCGCAAGTGGCAGCTAGCCGTTGCCAGAAAGGAAGAGATCAAACGGTTACTGGTTTTGGCGTCGGAGGAGACTGCTAGGGCGGAGCTAGAGGCCACATTTTCGTACACCACCGTTACGACCACCACCCCCACCGGGCCAGTTTCGAGGAATAATTATCAATGCGCTGTTTGTTATTGCCCGACAACTACCCGTTGCGCCCGATGTAAATCCGTTAGATATTGGTATGTTATCTTTAGATGATTTTTTTCTTTCCTATTGTTTTAGATTTTCTTGATTGGGCTTTAACTTAATTTGGTTAGTGGATGTGGAATTTATCTGTGAATTTAATTGTTGGTAATTGCAGAATTTGTTGTAAAAGAATTTTTAAAAATTTTAAACAGCAGTTTTAGAAGAATATGATTTGTTACTTCAGATTAATTGAGCCATACAGTGGACGAAAGTAAAATGTGGCACCCTAGGAATGGAATCCGGTCCGGTGATTAGAAATCAAAGGAATGGGATCCGGTCTGGTGATTAGAAACCAAAGGATTTAAGACACGGTCAGGTTGTTTAAGTCATATCCTTAGACATTGAGCATTACTGGGTATGGATAATAAAACATATTTGGTTTACATGGGCAATCAAAGGTCTCCCCATTGTTTATTACTGTAAGTATTTTTGTTTGAGTTACATGAACCAGGTGTTGCAGATAATTATGACCTGCTTATGCATGTGGTATACCTTTGTGTCATCTTACATGACCATGCGACAGAACAAGTTGATGGTTGTTCTATTTTGAAGAAATTTTCTTTGTTACAGCTCTCTAAATTTCATGTTACTTCATAAATGTATGCATTATCATTAATAAAACTGATGGTTTTTTTAATGAATGATATAGTCTTTATTTATTTTGTTTTCTACATTGACATTTTATCTGTGCCAGCTCTGGTAAGTGTCAAATAATCCACTGGAGACAAGGTCATAAAGAAGAATGCCGTCCTCCTGATGTCTCATTCAGTAATAGTGACAATGGCAGCAATGCCGGATGCAATATGGCAAAACAAGAGCAACATGTTATTTATGACGATATATATGAGACTGCAAATATCGTACCACCTCATTCAGAACCATCATTATCAGGTTTCAGTCTGAAGAATGATGATGGTGAAGACCATGTTAAAGTTGATTCAATTGCTGATACAGATGGAGCATGCTCTTCATCTGAATCCTCAGGCACCTCTTTTTCCGGATTCTCTTCTTCACCTCCTGTTTGTGAATCATCTGATGATAGTTCAGTTGGCGAGAGCATCAGTTCGAATGAATCTGAGGAAGCTGAAGTACATATATCTGCTCACATTTCTACTGATATTCAAGGATTCAATTTGGACAAGGGGGATCAAACTAAGCCATCATCTCCAAAATTTACCAATTTGGTTGATTCTTTGGATAGTTTTGGTGAATTGAATAAGCTAAATCAAAGTAAATCTAATGATGAGCATAATCTGTCTTCTACTTCTACTTCTGCTTCTCCATGTGAGACCATTCCTGTGGTCAGAAGTTTTATAGAGCCACATAAGTCTTCTGACTTCTGGGGTAGAACTCTTGACTCTGTTGCATCCAGCAGTGATACCCGAGATGATCCTGATCTGTCCAGTAACAATGGAGCTACCAAGTTATCTGATTCTGAATCACCCCTCCAGTTTAAGTTCAATTTATCTGGAAGTAATGATGATGTGTTGACAATGGAAAGCTCTGTCGCAAAGGGTGTATCCAATGATTCACATGAGGCAGCTGACAGTAAGCCTATTGATAAAGCATCTTCATCATTGAAAATTGGGGATGATGAGATAAGTGCCAGGAAGTCTTCATCTGTTAGTTCTGAGAACTCTAGCACAATAGATAACAGAGCTGGTAGAGATTCATATGCACCGAAATTCAGTGAGCTTCAATCTGGGTTATCATACTTTTCACACTTGCGCTCATCTTCTAGATCTGAAGGTTTATTAGTTACAGATGCTTCAAAAGTCAACAGATTTTCATCTGCAAACTTTGACAATTCAAATCTTACTGTTACTGATCCTGTGGATACTTCTCATCTTTGTGAGTCAAAATTGTCATCAGGTGCTTCTCAACACAATTTGATTGTCAGTACAAGTGGACGTTCAGTTAGTAAAGTTTGTGATGCTGATGTTTGTCCTTCTATTGGGACCCATACTGCAAGTTTCGCATCAAGTTCAATATATGGTCTGAAATCTTCAATGCAGAAAGTTGTGGATCAATTCAGGGGACCTAAATGTGGAAGATACAGTGATAAGGTTTTGCCATTGTTTCTTTTTTCTTCTACAACTTAATCTAGATTCAACTAAATTCATTATGAGTTTTCCTGGGCTTTTCAGGGTCTTTTTCCTTACGATCTTTTCG
This sequence comes from Erythroxylum alaternifolium, assembly GCA_027478495.1. Lineage (NCBI taxonomy): Eukaryota > Viridiplantae > Streptophyta > Magnoliopsida > Malpighiales > Erythroxylaceae > Erythroxylum > Erythroxylum alaternifolium. Next base: position 12,199,939 of record JANIIA010000006.1, on the reverse strand, counting down.
TAAAGTTGTATACCTCAAACAAAGTAGAAGTTCGACCCTTTGGGCTTATCAATTGTGGAAACAGGTATAAGTAACTTTTCATTCTGAGTTAGATTTAAGCCTTACAGATCCGAACAATACGAGGCACTACCATTATTTATACTAGGATTTGTAGTTCTCTTAATTTTAGTTTAATCATTAGTTTTGTCATTAGATCCAATTATTCGATACACATCAGGGTTGTAGGCACACAATAAATGGTAACTTACTTTAAGTCAAAACTGTTGCACGAACATGCATAAACAACTATGTACTTATCCCATGGACAATTTCTTTGCATAGACATCATTGTTCTCTGGACTGCTTTAGCAATTGACTGAGCATGCGCATAACCCATCCAAAAGGCTTTGTTTATAACTTTTTCTGTTTCAATATCCTGCAGCTGCTATGCTAATGCTGTCCTGCAATGCCTGGCATTCACCCCGCCTTTGACTGCTTTTTTGGTTCAAGGATTCCATTCTAAAGCTTGTATGTTTCACCCTGCTGAAACTCAAAAGATTCACTTTCAAATAATATGATGACTTTTCTGCAGTATAAGTTCATTTTTGTGCTCTATATTAGGTGCACAAAAGGAATGGTGCTTCACTTGTGAGTTTGAGAGGTTGATTTTTAAGGCTAAGGAAGGGAAATCACCACTTTCTCCAATTGGGATATTATCCCAACTGCCAAATACAGGAAGTCGGCTTGGTAATGGGAAAGAGGAAGATGCACATGAATTTCTAAGGTGTGGACGGTTTTTTTGCTATTTAATGTCTGAAATATTTTTTCCCTGTTATATATTTTGAATTTTAAAATATTTTGTGAATAATTAGTGGAATGCATTAACAGGTATGCTATTGATGCAATGCAATCAGTTTGTCTTAAGGAAGCTGGGGTGAATGCCTCTGGATCCTCTGAAGAAGAAACTACTCTCATTGGCCTTACATTTGGAGGATACCTTCGGTCTAAGGTAAACACTATTGTCTAGTGAAAAGTTGCCTTTGAGAACTTGCAACTATTACTTTTGTATGTGTTAAGTTATACAATTGAAAGCTACAATGTTGACAGATTAAATGCTTGAAGTGCCACTTCAAATCAGAGAGGCAAGAAAGAATGATGGATCTTGCTGTTGAAATAGAAGGAGAGATAGGGAAGCTTGAAGATGCGCTCAAACGATTCACGAGCACCGAGATACTGGATGGTGAAAACAAATACAAATGTGGCAGGTTGGTCGTATTACTTTCTATTTAATCTTTTGAAAGTGTTACTTTTCATTATTGCTTTGTGTTTCTGGAGAATCTGAGCTATTATATTTGCAGACTCCATTGCAGAACCTTGATGTTGGTTCTCTGGGAAAGAGAAGGGAAATGAGGTTTGGGTAGGGAAGTTGGGCTGTCATTAGGTGTGAATTGGAATTAAAATTCTACATAGCTGTATTAATTGAAACCTGCTCATCTGGTTTTCAGGCATCTGATAAAAATTTGTATTTCACAGTCAGTCATTGATTTTTGCTTGTTTTGGTTTAATTCAGATGCAAATCTTATGAGAAGGCCAAGAAGAAGTTGACAATTCTGGAAGCTCCCAATATCCTTACGGTTGCATTGAAGCGATTTCAGGTAGTCCTAGTAATCAATAATGACGTCTTCCATTGTGTATCAAAAGATTCTTATCTACTTTAATACTTGGTTTTACAGTCTGGTAAATTTGGAAAGCTCAATAAGCCAATCTGGTTCCCAGAGATCCTTGACCTAGCACCATATATGAGTGGGACAAGTGACAAAACCCCAATTTACAAGCTTTATGGAGTGATTGTTCACTTGGATGTAATGAATGCTGCATTTTCTGGCCACTATGTGTGTTATGTTAAAAATATCCAAAACAAGTGGTTCAAAATTGATGACAGCACGGTATGTTCCTTTTGCAGACAATCATCCTTGACGCAAATATTTGGTTTTCATTTTATGTGTTTCGGAAAAATGTGGACCTTCAACTTCATTGAATATTTGTTTGGACATCTTTTGCCTAGATGGGATAAACGTATTTTTAATCCTTCAGCTTAATGGTTTTTCTATTTGAGTACTTCAATGATTAAACTTTCTAATTCAGTCCTAAAACTTCTTTAATTGCTCTATATTAGGACTTCTCATAATGTACTTAGAAGAAATCCCCCATGGCATCAACAAAATCCAAGCTGGACATGAGTGACGTGTATGTCCAGTTTGGGTACCACGTAAGATTTCTGTTAAGAATGTTAGCGGAAGTCCTAAGAGAGCTGGAGGACTGAAATAGGAAAAATGATTGACGTTAACGGACCGAAAGTATGTTTGTTTCTTTACCTAGACAGTAGAACTCCTTCAAGATATTTCCATGCATCATTTCCATCTAAAATTTCAACTGTACCGTCAAAGATTGTCATCTTTCCTTAACAAAATATTCTTGAATAAATTATGCTTGCTAAAAGGATCTTTGTTAATTCTTTTATGATCTCAGGAAAGGTATGTCTAGTTTTTTGTGCTTCTGAAGAATCACAGATTCTTGGTCGTAAGCTTATGCTGCATCTGCAATTTGTTCGGCTTCATAGAAACTTGGGAAGTCTGTTCTGTAAGGAACTTATTAAGATAGGCTCTCTAGGACTTTGAAATTTGTTGCATTGCTTGGTTTTTACCTTCTTCCCATGTTGTGCCATTGATTTATGAATCTCAAGCTCTTTCCTTTAGCTGCTGAATCTGCAGTTCTACAATTGTTAAATAAATTCCTTTCCCTTCCACCTTTTTTTTGTCCCGTATTGTCCTTGCATATACATTTTAGTACATTGGAAGAATAAATATTACCAAACTCCCTTACTCCACGTACATACCAGGATTTGAACCCTAGTAGATGGGAGCTGCTTCTACCTCTTATGGCCACTAGGCTGATTGCCTGGTGGTTGCCCGTGCATATATCTTTCTTGCTTATTATTGTGTTTCCCATGGTTGATAGGTAACCCCTGTGGAACTTGAGAGAGTCCTAACAAAAGGCGCGTACATGCTTCTTTATGCAAGGTGACAGATTTTAGACTGGGAGAATTACCCCTCTCATCATTGTTCTTACGGTGATTGACTAATTTGTTTTCCTGCAGGTGCTCACCAAGGGCTCCTAGATTGATAAGGAGCAATATGGTGTCTCCGGATCCAAAAAATAAAGGCATTACTGGGAAGAACACGTTGTTGAATTCAAGATCCACATCTACGCGATCAAATGTAGTCCAATTGCATCCTGATTCACTTTGTGCAGATAATTTGGCCAATGTTGGATCTTCCCATTTGCAGTTCCATCGGCTTCAGAGGATTTTAGAAGAGGATTCTAGTGATAACTCCTCATTTACTAGCAGCAATTCTGATGAAGGTTCTTACAGTACTGATAGTACCCGGGATTCCACAAGTGCTGATGACCTTTCTGATTTCATTTTTGGTGGTTGGAACAGCCCTTGGATGAATATGTCTGATTCTGACACATCTTCATCTTCCTCTTCTTCCCCATTGTACTACAAGTGTATACCCTTTGCTGATGCATATCAAAATAGCAGCAGGTCTCAAACTTATCATGCAGATCCTGATTCAGTGATGGAGCGTGGGGATCTTTCGGGTAGACAACCTTGTGAGAGTAGGAGGCTGATGGATTTGGAAGGAGGTGGACCAGGTGGTCCTTTTTTGCAGTCTAACACGGTAAAACAGGGTAGGAATTTGGTGAGTAGTAGTAGTAGTAGTAGAAATAGGAAAACTGACTCGGGGAAAGTAGGACTGACAAGCCCTTTAAATGATGTAAGAAGATCAACCAGTGAAAGGACATACTAAAATATATATTTATGATGAAGGATTTAGTTTAGAGATGTAAATAAGAGTTCTAGGGGAGGGATTGTATGTAATTATACTTTGGTCTCTGCCTCTCGGCTGGTATCAGTTAAAAATATCAATCAGCAAATCCACTGTTTCGTTACTCCCTCCCCGTCCCGGTCATAAAGTCACTCAGAATACTAAAAATAGCACAAGGGACACTAGGCTGATGAGTCCTTTTTTCTTTTGAAGCCCAAATATAATTATTTTTTGATTTAATTCTTGTGTCCGTCTTATACAGCCCTGGTGCAGCAGCAAGTCTATAAGCACTCCTTTATAATCAATCGGTGATGATAAGATACAGTCAATAAACACATCTCAATAACTAAGACTAAAGTTTCCCTTGTGAAACATAAGATCCTATACACTACAACGATCACCCAACAGCCCAATTGCTCCTTTGTGTTTAGAATATCATGTGTTATTACTAAAATTATAAATGCAATAAGTAGTTCCATCTTTTACTGGTAACTTTTACTTATGAGGTAACCTATTGTTTCAACTCCCTCACATCGTTTTTTTTATTTTCTTTATTTTAATCATTGTATTTTATGCTATTGTTAAAATTCGTAAATCAAATCCCTTGTATTAATTTAACAAAACATATTCTCAACCATTCTAGTTATATTATTATATACAATGATGATGGATAATATTAGTAGACGATCTCTTCGAGGATTTTCAAACAGTAGCATGGTAGGATTAAAATAAAAGTTAACATAATTTGGGTATCACCATCCCTTTGCTTGCAGAATGGATTTAGTATCATTTATCTATTGTCGACCTATAGCGTTAATTAATTTTCTGGAAAAAAAAAAGAGCTAGAGATAAGAGGAGGCCTAAAACTAGCAGCCTACTTGTTCTCCATTCTGCTAATTAACTTACTGGTCCCAATAATCTCACGTAGTAAACTTAATAGATAACTGGGTCAAACCTTGATGCCTATCAACTTTCAAAGTCGACAATTGAACAGTATGAGACAAGGACACCGTGACATGTACGTGGGCGTAGCATAAAGATGAAAGGTGGTTCAACTACTACCCACCAAATTGAGAGCAGACCAGACAATGCCTCGCAGGACGCATCACCCATATGATATACAGTTTGCCTTGGTTTTGTAAACTTTGTAGGCTGTGGGTAAGGACTGGGAGCATTTGATAAGAGGATGTTGAAATATTTGTCCAAGAGGGGAGGGGATGAATTAGTTGAATTGACTTTGGGTGTCCACTTTTTGTATTAGTCTGGCCTCCACTCGGTTGAGTTTTGGACTTGGAAGGACAGCCATCAGCAATCCAACCCCAACCCCAACCCCATACATACAGGATAGGACCCACACAGATCCATCCAACCATCCATTAATGGTGGCTCGGCTCGGGGCATGTCTGTCTTTGTACAACTAGAACACCTTCCACATGCCCACTTGCATGCAATTTTTTAGCAGGTGTCATTTTCTCTCCCGTCATCACCAGCGGACAAGTTGAATTACGTTTTTGTTCTCGGAAACTACCTATCTATTTAGCAGGTGTCAATTTTTCTCCCGTCATCACCACCTGACAAGTTGAATTACGTTTTTGTTCTCGGAAACTACCTGTTATGCTCATACTTATTCTCGTGGTCTTAAAGTGTGTATATATATATAATTACTTGTCGGATACTGTCTAGTTGTTGTTGCAGACAACCCGCCATCAAATTCAAAGAAACATGTACAGACACTGTTCTAGCCAAGAATCTATAGATTGTATGTATCATATGGGAACACATTCTTGGCTGTAAGTCGACCCAGGGACGGAGCCAGACTCAACTCTAAGGGGGGGCCGGGGGTAACATCTAAATGCAAAAAAATAATACAATTATATAATATTATTAATAAATAATCAAAATGCAACACGCCGTTCTTTTAGATCACGAAAACCATCTATC